>OX336416.1:20390075-20755245 GCA_946903255.1 Schistosoma spindalis | reverse complement strand
TTGAGCTTGATTTCTCTAAAGCTTTTGATAGGGTTAACCACACATGTCTTATTAACAAGCTCAAACAATTGGGAATCAAACCACCTTTAATTGACTGGCTCAGTTCATATCTCACAAATCGACATTTTAAGGTCAGGGTAAACTTCAATTTCTCACACGCTATGGAATGTCCTAGTGGGGCCCCCAGGGCTCAGTACTAGGACCTCTCCTCTTCCTGATTTATATAAATGATCTTCCTCAACAGGTAACGTCAGACATACTGCTCTTTGCCGATGACGTGAAACTTTGGAGAGAGATACGCAACCAAGAGGACATACAGGCACTTCAGGAGGATCTGACTCGACTTCAAAGTTGGGCAGATGATAACGGACTTACCTTTAACACTTTAAAGTGTAAAGTAGTCCATCTGCGACACGTCGCAGATTACAGTTACAACTTAGGAAACTCCTCTCTAGTAGTATCCCGAGTCGAAAAAGATTTAGGAGTTCTGGTGCCCTACGACCTAAAGTCTTACGCCAACTGTGACAAAAATGCCTTTAGAGCAAACCTTGCACTGGTAACATTGGAGCGCATTTTTGGTCAGTTTAATGGGAGAACTCTCCATATAATCTTCAATAGTTTCATTCGTCCCTATTTAGAGTACGGGAACATAGTATTCCCTCCTACACTCCAAAAGGATAAGGACAATCTGGAGCGTACCCAACGGCGAACCACGAAATCAGTTCGAGGACTCAAATTTAAACCTTACGATGAGCGCCTCCAATCACTCGACCTTTACCCATTAGAGTATAGGCGTCTTAGAGGTGACCTTCTAATGGCTTACAGTATCCTTAACACACCTGGACATCCTCTTAAACACCTACTTAAGCTTAGTCCCAACACTAACCTTAGGGGTAACACCCAGAAACTGGAGATACAACATAGTAGAACGGACTGCAGACACTATTTCTACTCCTTAAGAGTTGTCAAATGCTGGAATTCGCTGCCAGATGACCTAGTCCTTTAAGAGGCGACTTGATCTATTCTTAAGGACTAAGGATAGTATCCTACTATGATTTACCAATTCATTTTCTTTCTCTTTTATCGTTAATATACCTAGGTTCTTGCCTGGATGTATTGACGATCCCCTGCTACTAGACACGGAAGCCTGTTAAGCGAAAGCTTCTTCTATTCCTTCCGCAACCATTTGAACCATTTGAACCATTTTCTCTCTTTCCTTCTTTAAAGTAAATTCAATATTCTTCCCAATTACAAAGAATGTGATTTATTATTATTGTTATCATCATTATTATTTTTTCTCTTTTTCATATATGGTAAATATAGTGTTAAAATTGCTGAAACTTGAGTATTATTGCACTTCTGAAGAAACCCTAAATGGTTTCTTCACAACACTTATGTACCCATAAGATGTGTGTGAATAATAATAATAATTTATACGCCTACTGGTTTATTTCTACTAACTTATTTTGTTTGGAAACCCATAATCTATTCCATGCTACTATGTGATGCTGTTTCATTATTCCATCAACTTTCTACAAGCCTTAATTGTCTAATATGCCTATTCCGGATACTTGTAAAATTAGTGCGTTTTAACAAGGTGTGGAACATAGAACATGGAGGTAAGGTATCACTACAGTCTAACCAACAACTTAATACAGCTTGACGTCAAAACAGAAGGGAGGGTGAAGTTACTGATCAGCATGCATTTGTGGTGAGAGCTATGACATCAATTCACCCATGTTTGGGGGCAGGATACTTCGGTTGTCTCCGGCTCTTTTTGATTAGTAATAATGTGATAAGGTTATCTTATCTTGTTCGCTGATTCTTCGACTCGTGTTTGTTTCGTCATTCTACGAAGTCATTCGATTACATACACTTTCAGACTCATAAGCGCAGACCTAACTGTCGACATTCAGTTACAACAATAAAATGAGCTATATTTAAACACACTTGTAGACTTGTTAGTATATCTGCGTGAATACTCTATTGAATATCTTTTCTGATTTTATCTGTTGAACAAATCTATCTGGTTGGTATCTTTTCACTAAATATACCTTGTAAATTATTGATCATGCCTGCAAAAACAACGTTTAACTGTTTTACGAGAAATATATTGTTGTTGTTGTGTGATATCGAATCCGGCTTTAGCTATCTTAAATTTATTGATGGGTAATCCACTGAGCTTTTAAACTTTAATTATGTTAATTGGTTTTGGCTTACGTGTGAAAGGTGAGGATTCCGCCTTAGACAAGTTTTTAAACTTTGTTACAATTTTCTGGAAATTCGTGGTTTTATTGATGGAGTATGTATCGAACCATGTTTCTATGTTCCGGTACCCAAACCATCATGGTTTGCCTTGTCGCATTGATCTACATCGCACCTACATCGCTCCTTCTATTGTCTATCCAGCAACAATCTATGACTTTGATGCCCAAGACTCGGTCTTTAGTGTCTTAGCCTCCCAATCGTTTTATATCTTGTGCGTGATGTATTGTAAGCTATTCAGCAAGATGTTTTATTCCCATGGCATTGTTTGAAATACGTACAGTATGAAGTAAAAATGCGTATGGTCCTTTTGCATCCAAACAGTGTTGAACGTAGAATGAGACAGCTTGAATCTCCCATTGTCTTAGTACTGCCCCGCTGATGGTGTTTATGCTGATCAAAATTTGGTGTTGTAAGGCTAGAGGGGGTGGCCATCAATCTAATTTTTGTCCTCTCCGATTGTCTGATAGAGGTGAGTGGCTCATTGTTTATTTCTGCTTCGTAAGTATTGTTCTGAGTTTAGTCTGACATTCTATAGCATATTGTCCTCAAGATCATACTTGTATTTTTGCACTGACATGATTGTGAAAAGCCCCCACGCATACATTCTTTGTAGCAACACCTGTTTACTTATTTATCCACGCGGCGTGGCTCCCATTGAAATTTGAGTTTACAGGTAGTACGTTAATCTTCTAGTTTGTTTGTAATTATTATCATATACGACCCGCAAATTCAAAGTCGTTATGAACTGATCTATGTCATTGAGGGTTTTAAAAACTACTTTTGCGTTCGTTTTAACTAACATTGCATTCTAGTTGCTGCTACTCTGGTTGACCATATTCTCGATTGATCTTGGGGAGTAGAAACTTAATTCCTTACTTGTCAGGAAAATTTATTGTCGTGAATAGGTGGTTATAATTGATTATAACAGAAAGAACACTCTTACACCCCCAGGAAACTTGTTGAGAATACTATTATTTTCATTTTCTTTCACCCTATCTAATACTTGAACGTTTACCTGCATCAACTGCGTCCGTCATTTGTATATTGGCAATCTTCTTCATCTCGACACTCATTATTTTGTTTTGCTTGGGATTCACCCTGTAGATGACAGTTTATTTTTGTTTGATGTCTGATCATTACCATTATTATAATGTTGAACTGAACTCATGTTTACGGCGTTGGACAGTTGATATATGTTATCTTGAGACTGCCTACTGGGAACAGACGTTCGAATCGTCGCTAATGGATTCTGGCCCCATTTTGCTGGTAATATTCTAATTGATCCTCAGATATATAAAACTTATTTTCTGACCATTTCTACTGCCTGGAATACTGTTCTATCCTAGAGTAACTTTTAAGTATATGGCTCAAACTGTAATGTTTGAGGTATTTTATGCATTTGGTGTAATTTGTTTTCACCGTGAAATCAGAACCGACCAAATCAAACACAGAGTTTTCTTTTTAAGATGATTTTAAGAGGCTTTGAGTGCTATGTGGAAGAACGCAGTTTGCTCTAATCAAACAAACACAAATTAGCTGGTTCTCTGTATTTATATCAGTCACCACAGTGGTTGTTATATGGAAATGTGATCTAGTTCGGTATTAGTACAATAAAATCAATAAAATCCCATGTGTGAGTCACATCATTTTTTATTCTGACTCGTCGTATCGTGACTATCAGCAATGCGATAATAAGCACTTCTGAAGAACACATTTGAACTGGGGATAGAATAATATGTTTTGATGTGAATAGCGGTTTATTACAAGGATAACTACACTCGTAAGGCTGAGCCATCCCCTACCGACCAATTCTTCTCACATTCACTATTCTTGACCTTCTCTCACTGTTACACGTTGAAAGTAAATCTCCCCATCAATTATGCGTTCAGCTTCAAAGATTGTGTGATTAGGGACTGATACCATTACGGTTGCGCTTCTTAAGCGATGGTTGTCTCGAAGTTCGGCCACTCACGTGTACGAACGTATGGCTTACAAATAACACATTTAGACTTGGATCATACCTTCACTTTGAATAGTGTAGTGAACACGTTATCTGAGTTTTCAATATTAATGACCCATTCAGGCTTTTGACTATAATCAAACCTGAAGGTTGGTTTGACACTTGTGTATACTCATTAGCCATTGATAGCCATCATCTAGCGTCTAACTGAGTGGTGTATTCGCGTATCTTAGGTAAAACTACATTTAAGGTCTACAATCAAATGGTTCCTAAATTAGTAGACAAGTTCTCATGCTCGTAGTGATGTCGCGGAAGCAGCAGTTTTAACGCCACCGTCCGAATCCTCCCCCTATGCAAGCACACCAAAGCTAATCAAAGTCGAGAATGAAGGTATGCAAGGGTATGTTTGAATAGTGGTTGATGGGTTGAAGTGAATGAAATCTAGGCTGGATTGTCGTTTTAAGAGAAGCTCAGAGAAATGTGTGTGGTGAAGATGCATGATTGAGTGTCCTTAGCTAGAGGTGTGTCTAGAAGAAATATTGGGATTTAAATCAAAATCAAAGGCCGATAAAGCCGTTTATTTAAGGATTTATTTATCTTTGAACACCTTCATAACCGTTGGCATGGCAGAAAATTTAGCCATGGTTCAATGACCTGTCATTAAACTAACATATATAGAGAATGATGTAGCTCCTATTTCTGTCCAAGTTGCAGTTTTGTTGCTCGGTAGAGGTTGTTCCAAGACAACTGTTTTCAAATGCCTAAGAAGTCACCGGCAGGCATAGGCGTTTCAATACCTCTTTCTATGAAGACTCACTGGACGAAAGTCTAGTTTATTTTGTATGTGACCCGTATTCTAGTTATAAAACGACATCTACAGAAGAGGCTTTAAAGATAAATGCAGTGTTATTTCTTGCATGACAGTCTTCATTGAATTTCTTACCCAGAAAGAAAAGAACAAATATCTTTAAACTTATAGTCACCTTGCTAAAGGTGTATAGACTAGGTAGTTTAGAAAACTTGAAGCCTAATCAATCTAGACTGCTTAAAGTAGTTTTCAAATCTTCGAATGAAAGGGACTTAATTTTACAGAATGGACATAAATTAAAGAGTTCGAGAGTTTTTATCCGAAAGGACTTGCCGTTGGCAGATCATGTAAAAGGACGGGAAGCCGAAAAAGAACTACAAATGAGGTTAGACGCTGGCGAAAAGGACCTGAAAATTGTAAATTTTCGGGTTGTGAGGCTTCGTCACAGAATGATGGCGAAGTCACTCTGGGTGAAACACAAAGCCACTTAAATAGGCTACGGATCTGTTACACTAATGCCCGAAGCTTGCTCAATAATCTATCGGAACTAGGTGAACAGATTGACTCATCATAGCCAGACATAATCGCAGTCACAGAAACCTGGCTGACAGTCTATAGATGATATGGAACTCTATTTTGGGGGTTTCACTTTAATAAGGACCGACAGAATACATAAGCACAAAGGAGGGGGAGTAGCTCTATTCATTAGGAATGCTATCCCATTTGTCATTATTGATAATGTATCCCATGAAAGTGGGACGTGTGAATTGGTTAGTTGCCGCTTGAAATTCAAGGGGCAAGAGCTGCTAATTGGTTTGGTCTATCGCAGTCCAAGCTGTGAGGTAAGTGATGTCCTGTTAAACAGGCTCAAAAATTGGTCGCGAAGTGGTCGATGTCTAATCCTAGGGGACTTTAATGCACCTATGGTAGACTGAGGAAATCTGCGAACCGAATCATCAGATAATTCCTTCGAGCAGGAACTAGTTGATGCGGTTATAACATGTGCCCTAGTGCAACATGTGAAAGAAGCGACTAGGTACGACCCAGACACTGAATCATCCTTACTAGATCTTATATTAAGTCACTATGAGGATGACGTTGCGAACCTCCTTTACATGCCACCCCTAGGTAAAAGTGATCATGCAGTTTTAACTTTTGACTTCCATATAACTGTCAATCACGAGCAAGCGTCAACTCAATCCAGACCTAAGGTCTGGATATCATGCACTCGACATCATTAGTAGATTGGACAATAGGCCCAGAGTCCTCAATTGAAACGGCTTGGGATGCATTCCGAGATTTACAGTTAAAAGTTACCGCACCCCACATTCCTTGGACTATACCAAGGGGGCCAAGAAACTCCCCACCATGGTTCAGTAGGGAGGTTCGCATCCTTTTCCGTAAGAGATAAAAATGTAGGAGAGATTTAGGTTACTGGGGACTGATTAGACAAAATCTCAGTACCGGAAAGCTAGGAATACCTGTGCCTCGACCCTCCGTAAGTCTAGAAAGCTGTACGAAGAAAAAATTGTTAAGGAATCCATAGAATGTCCTAAACGCCTGTATTCCTATATAAACCAAAGGACAAAAAGAAGAGGAATTATTCCTGCACTATGCGGAGACAGTACTGCCGCATCATTAGTAGAAGATGACTTTGGTAAGGCTCAAGTGTTCTCAAACTACTTCAGCAATGTATATACCATAGAAGCACCATTCCTGTCTGCGCATACAACCCCCCCCACACACACACACTGGATAGCGTGACTATTAATGAACTCGATGTCTTTGATCTGCTAAATAAGCTTGACATAGGTAAATCCATGAAGCCTGATGAATTGCATCCTAGGCTACTAAAGGAATTATCTAACTTCGTTGCGAACCCTTTAAGTATATGCTTTAAGCTATCCGTTATGCAGGGTCGTTTACCAAAAGACTAGAAGAACGCCATAGTAAGTCCTGTCTTCAAAACAGGTGCAAAACATAAACCTGAGAATTACCGACCCGTTAGCCTAACTAGTGTGGTTGTTAAAATCCTAGAAAAGATTATTCGGAAAGAGCTGTTTAAATACCTCGATGTAAACCGAATCCTCTCGGAGAAACAGCACGGTTTCAAAATAGGTTATTCTTGTCTCACTAACTTATTAGTCACTCGAGAAAGCTGGTGCGCTTTTAAGGGCCAAAAGTTACCTGTAGACGTGGCTTACGTTGATTTCAGCAAAGCTTTTGACAAGTTTCCGCACAGCCGGCTGTTATATAAGCTAAAAAATGTCGGAATTGGAGGCAATCTATTGACGTGGATAGAAGACTTCCTTGTTGGGCGCCAACAAAGAGTACGGGTAAACTCAAAATTATCTAGCTGGGAAACTGTGCTTAGTGGTGTGCCCCAGGGTACAGTTTTGGGGCCGGTGTTATTCCTCTTATATGTAAATGACCTTCCTCGCTTACTATCATCATCGGTCTTGCTATATGCTGACGATGTCAAGATATGGAGAACGATACGATGTAAGGGTGATAGCTTAGAACTCCAAAATGACCTGAAGAAATTATCCGAATGGTCTCATACATGGCAGCTGCTGATAAATACTTCCAAGTGTGTTGTGATGCATATCGGTCATCAAGGTACAGATACATACACGATGAATAACACTGAGCTACCTGTTGTCCAGACACATAATGACTTAGGAGTCATCGTTAGCCGAGATCTGAAGACTACTGCACACTGCCGTGCAATAGCTGCCAAAGCTTTTAGAACTTTATGGTCAATACGTAGGACTTTTACTCATGTCGACGCTCAAACGTTTTTGACTTTGTATACAGTGTTCGTACGTCCTAAACTTGAGTGCTGCATGCAAGAGGCTAGTCCCTGCTTAAAAAAAGACAGTGAGCTTTTGGAAAAGGTCCAGAGAACAGCAACTAAGCTGATTCCCGTAATAGCGAAGCTTCCGTATGATGCTCGACTGGCCAAGCTAAACCTATTCCGTTTTTCATATCGTAGAACTAGAGGCGACTTGATTACAGTTTCCAAATTACCTAGTGACAAATTTGAACCTGATATGCCCTCATTTTTCCTGTCTTCCAAAACAGAGAATTTACGAGGACACTCCAAAAAAGTTCACAAGCCCAGAACAAATTACTTGTCAGCTGATTATCGACTTTCCCACTGAATCATCAACGAGTGGAATTCATTACCCCAACACATGGTTGAAGCCCCATCCGTAGATTCTTTCAAAAGAAATTAGGATCAACTGAGAGAACACAATTGCCAGAACTAACACAAGTCATCAAGCCTCCTGTCCTTTCCAAACTGAAACTGAGCTGAGTTTCATTGGACATTAGTTTGAAACATCTATGATTTTTCCTCTCATTTGACAAGTAGATTTTGCTTATAAAAACATACTTCTCAAAGTGGATTTCATTTCAACATATAACTTTCACTTTATTTGCTTATTTAATCTGTCAACTTGAAATGAGCTGCAGTTCCTGTGCGTAGAAGATCTATATGCCGATAGCTTTAGGAGATTGAAAGAGCCTGCAATGTAAATCGAATTTTTATATGCAGTGTCGGCCCACTGAATGAATAGAAGAATGCTCGAAAATGTTTGATATTTCACTTTTATTGACCATTGAAAATTGTTGTTGCCCTCACTGTCAGAATATGGTTGCTTGTTTAGTTGTTTAATTAGACAGAAATCAGGCGTTCCACATATTGACTTGGGAATTGCGACCGGTTTGAAGTCTTACTTAAGTTTCGTCTGTTTTACTGTCTTGTTTCCACGCTTGTGTTACTGATAGTTGCTATCGATTGCTCTTCGTATTAAAAGTAAGTACATTTTGTGCTCTAAGTTGTCGCCTGACATTTGCCTTTATTCTCATTCCCAGCTGCCCTCACAATGCTTTACGCGCTTCCCTAGTACTTAAAGTACCTTCAGGCTAAACATCAACTGCTACACCGATGTTTATTTTTCAGAGAAATTCGTATTGTCAGTACTTCAAAGAAAATAAAGTCACAAATTGTTGCGTAAGACATTAGAACTGTTTTTTCTTCTAGTACTCGGTAACTTGCTGTACCAAACATTTTATTTCATCCATTTATCAATTTTTGGATACCATTAGTGTAGTCTATTGACGGGTTTAAATAAATACTTTCCACTTCAGTCAAGCACAACTCATTGTTAACTATCACAAAGAGTATATAGGTTGGTTGTCAGCCATCCGAATACATCTCAAAAGTAAAGTCGAAATGATTACTGACTTTGTTAGATACGGGTAGTTCTAAAAAATCTTAACAACAGTCTTACCTCATCAACATGTACAACACTTGGGTAAATATTGATATCCGAAAGATCGAATCATAACGGTTTATGATTAGTAGAAGCCTACTGTGTGTGTTCATTTGTGGAAGTGACACGACGGCCTTTTGCATAGATAAGAATGGGTATTCGGGGAGCTATCCCAAGGACTGTGAATATGAACAGTTTCTGGTTACCTTTACCTCCATAGCTGCCAAGGTGCATCATTGTCATTATTTTCGGGGACAAATATTATCAACCCATAATTGTGAAGCCTAAAAAGATCATTACTGAGACTACATTTGTTTAACTCGGACCTAAGAATCAGTTTGCTCATAACCTTTGCCTAATTTTGGACCTGAAGATCCCGATATACATATGCGATCATGGCATCACTGCATGGGTATGTGTACGTAGTCCTTTTAGAGTCGAGAATTACATGACATTCTCATTAGAGAATTCGTTAAGGATAAACCTACTCTATAGTTGATCGTAGTAAGCCTCTGAAGTATTGAGTTCCTGTGTGTGGGCGTTGAGTTACTAGTTTAATTAAGGTTATTTGTACAACTATCCGGTGCAACTACTGCTGTACACTTGGAAAATCTTATTTATTTATTTATTTGAACACATAAATATTGGTACAAGAGGCTGTGATACTGCTCGGATGCCCAAACCGAAACAGGGGGTTTTCTTAGGGGGCCACACCCCGAGCATTTGACCTAAAGGTCTAACCCACAAGGCAGTGGAGCATCGTGATGAGATGCAGTCCCATGGTAGCCGGTGACCAACGATTGGTTCATACATTTGTTCGTTCAGGATACTAGCCTATAGGCACCATTGGTTTGGGATCCGGTTAAAGCTCCGGACATTCGATCTTCAGCCATCCTGTCTGAGGCTCTGCTTTTCAGTCGTTGCTGAGTGTTATTCCTGATCTTGATTTCCGCTTCCGATTTCCGGCACCATATGTCCCTCAGTACGTCCCGTTTCCCTTTTTTCTTGAGGATTCCATGTTGGGACTTGCTTTTTGATACAGTTTAATTATTTCTGCAGTGTCCTATCCATTACTAGCGTCTTCTAATTTCCTCTCTAACCGGGAGCTGGTTTGTTCACTGGTAGAGTGAGTTATTGCTGATGGTCTCTGGCCGATGGATTTGGGGTATCTCACACAGACGGTTGTTTACGGATACCTTTGCTCTTTTGGTGATGGTGATGACAATTGTCCAAGTTTCGGCTCCATGCAATAGAATTGTTTTAACGTTAGTGTTGAAGATTCTTACTTTGGTAGTGGGTGACGGTTGTTTTGAGTTCCAGATATTCTTCAGTTGCAGGAGTGTTGCCTTTGCAGTACAGACTGGTACGTTTGCATCTGCATCAGATCCTCCTAGTTTGTCGACGATGCTGCCCAAGTAGGTTAAGGCTCCCGCTTCTTCGAAAGCTTTGCCAGTAAGTGTGATTTGACTGGTTCTCAATGTGTCGTGCTTCAGAAGCTTGTTGTTTCCTCTGTGTTGGGGCATGCTACTGCGAAAGCTGCTGGTACGATGTCTGTCTTTGCATTTGTTGCTGTGTTTGCCGTTGAAGGATTAAGTCATTTACAAGATCAGTCACTCAGCTGCGTCCAATGTGTCTGCTGGATTTCGTGTTTTTCTTGCGATGTGGTCTTCATAATCCAGTGAACAATCAGAAGAAAGAGAAAATACGTAATTCGAAAGCTTTGTCTAATACTAGTTTTTATCTGTAGTTGATCTGTAATCTGGTCACCATGCACGACTTTGCAGTTCAGTTCGGTGTTGGGGTTCCATGTAATGATGAAGGTTTTCCTAGGTACTCCTTAATGTCGAAGGAGAATTTACAAGTTTCTATTATCCATACTGTCAGATGGCTTCTCCTAACCACGGAAGTTGATGTATAGAGATGAGTTCCATTTAATTGATTGCTGGACAGTAGTCCGCGTTTTTGCGATTTGGTCGGTATACCATCGATCCTTATAGAGATCTCTAAGTTTGGAATTTACTGAGTCCTTCGTTTGCTTTACTAACATCCTGTTGAAAACTTCGACTGGTACGGACAGTAGCGTGTTCCGTCCGTAGTTCTCCTTTGGTACGTTGATGAAGTATCCCTCTCCAGTCTGTTAGCACTTGTTCTTCATCCCAAATCTTTCTGAAGAGAATGTGGGACATGTTTGCAGCTGCCTCCATATCTGATTGAAGCGCCTCAGCTGGTGTACTGTCTAGTCCAACTATTGCTATGGCATTCCTGAATTGTCTAGTGGCTTTGCTAATTCCTTTGATTGTTGGTGGGGTACCGTTTATAGGAGATATTTGTGTGCTGCCTCGATGTTGACTGTGCCCAGCGGTGCTGGTCTCTTCAGGAGATCTTCAAAGTGCTCTGCCCACCTGTCCGACTGCCGTTGACCCTCAGTGATTGGTTTGCCTTCTTTGTTTTTGACTGGTCGCTCTGGTCTACTATGCTTTTGTGCAAGCTGCTTGGTTGTGGTATCACATAGTTCTCTCATATTTCCCTATCTTGTAGCTTTCTCTGCTATGGTTTCCAGACCTTCTACATGCTTCCGCTAATCAGCTCTAATGCTCTTTCACTAGTTTGTTTGCTTCTGTGTACTCGGCCTGTGCCCTGGTTTATTCTGCTTTTGTTTAGCTATTGTTGATTGCTGTTTTGTTTCTCCTTTGGCGTATCCTGCTCAGACTGTCTACGGAAATCTACTCTTCATACTGATGCTTCTTGTGGGTCAACACCTGAGATGTTGAAATTATTACCTCTCGAATCACTTTGCAGTCGTTGCTTATGGTGGTTTCCGTTTCTTTTAGTAGGTCTTGAAAGGCTTGGCGCTTGTTGCTGACAATTGCTATGCTGATCTCTGAACTTTTTTTCGTCTCAAAGGAAGGCTATACTAGACATTTGTAGTATTCCTTATGTAACTGCACAACGCTTCTTTCGGTTCGGTACCACCATCTGGTGATCTGAATCTATATCAGCTCTCTTTGTTCTTATTTCTTCCGTGGACCTCGCGGATCTTTTATTGAGACAAATGTGATCGATCTGGTTTTTCGTGGTGTGGTCCAGTGAGACCGTGTTAGCTTCAGGTACACATCTGTGGTGGAAAATGACACCGCCTATGACTATGCTGAAGGCATGCAGATCTATCGGTCTCTTGTCATATTCGTTCCTTCCTCCTAGTCCATTTCGTTTCATAATGCGTTCGTATCTGGTGTTGTTCACTCCGACCTTGGTATTTGGGTCCCTCATCAGGATGGTCAGGTGTTTCCCTGATTCTTTCCCTACGATGGACTGCAGCCTCTCATGAAAATGGTGTTTATCATGTTCACTGCTATAATTGGTGGGTACATAGCACAGGATCACATTCGTCGTAATCCTTCCCTTCTTTGTTTTGGAAGGTGCTTTGATGGTCTCGAAACTCTGAGTCTCCCATCCTAGATTTGTTCATTCTATTCTTCTCTTGACAGGATTAGTACAATTCCTTGTGTTTGTGTGTGTGGGAGGGCACTTTCTTTATGACTAGACTTCGGTGACAGTTTTCTCAAGTTAGTGTTTTTTTTCCAGATTGAGTGCAATAAGTTACTCCTATTCTAATCCCGGTCAGTTTGTATTTGTGCATTTCTGTATCTTTTCGATTTCTACCATTGGTCTCCCATATTGTTCGGATATCCGGGGTACCCATATTTACCGTTTTCCTGTTTGTTGGAGGGAGTATGAACTTCATGACTTCTGAAGAATCGTGGCTTTCACCGTGAGACTTTATAACTAATGTATATAAAGACTTATAATGTGAGGCTAGAGTTGGGATGAGTTTTTCTAGTCAATGTTTATATAGTGGTGTTGTTTCTTAAGTGATGGAGCTTGTGACAACCGACAGTAGCCCGGGAATGTTTCTAATCTGAGTACAGGACATACTTCTACGTAATCGAGTTTGCGTTTTCTTTACAACTCTTTGTTTACGTCATGCTAAATTGTGTGGTAATCGGTACTAATGCCTATATATACCTTGCTTGAACTCTTACTTAAACTAATTAGCTGGCAAGTGCAATCATATCACTTAAAATCAATACGATAATTAGCGTAATATACAAATTCATTGCTCTGTTACTATTTCTGCAACTATTCATAGAAGTTAAGCGCATAAAGGTACGTGCAATATCTTCCACATTATTACTATCTACAACACAATCGCGAATGTTTTCACTTATTCAGTTGAAAAAGCAAATCAGTTTATTCTCTTTTCTATATTTTCTCTACTTTTAGCAACACTTACTCATTTTGTGTTTGTTCGTAGATTTTATTGTTGGATTGAAAATATGTTGTCAAGCATAAATCGATGAGTTCTACTAGAACGTTCACTCATGTTAGAAACTTGTACATAAGTGTTGATATTGCTTTTCTCAATAACTGTAAGCACAGCCTGAAATAAACCATAAAGAGTGCACTAAATTTCTAGAATTAGTCATTTCCAAATTGGAACGTCGTTCCAGTGGTTAAAATATCCTATTTTGATCCAATAAATTGTGGGCTTTGAAAGCTACAACTACTTCGGTCTGACCTAATCAGCATTCAATTTCTAACCAATAGGGGGAAGTTTGCCAACCTGTTCCGCCTACTTTGGTTTAAGCATTTAGGTGGTATCACCAGTTCTTACCCAGACACTGCTTTGAAACCACACACTCAGCGAACAAGTTACTTCGATTTGATCAGGATGCACCCAAAACTTTTATTTGTACTTGGTTGGTAAGTTACATTAAGTTTCCTTCCAAAGTTGCCTATTGTTGCTTGTATCTATTATGTAGAATAACTTACTATTGTTTTTCGGTTTCAGCATTAAGATATGCCACTTCCTAAACATACAGTTCAACCGGTCAAACTCAGTCAGGTAGTTGTCCCGAATGGCATCGACAATGAGTTGGAATTTGTGGTTAATTCCACGGTCTGCAATGTCATGAGACAGATAGCATCAGTTAGCCGATTGGCCAACACCATGTTCGAAGAACTCACTACCGATTTTTCTCGACTAGTTGAGCGGACTGTTCGTCTGCAAAATCGTCTGGGAAAACTTCATGAAGATATGCAAACGGCGCGCAGCGGTGACGAAGACCTTACTGCCGGAGTACAAGAAGTTGAGATTCCGGTGTTCTCTAGCAAAAAGCCAACCGATAGCCAGGTAAATTGTTCTACGTTTTCATTTTAGTTAGGTATTAAATCAAAATACCATACCTCCTTCTATGCGGTCACAATATGATCAAGCAGAAGCAGCTCCAGCACTTCAACAAATGGATGAACTCCGAGATGATAAGAAAACTAGCATGAGGTTGTATTCAGATCCCAGCTTTTTCTTTGATTTATGGAGTCAGGAAATGTTACAAGATCGCAAACATAAAAGAGCCGCCAAGAAAAAAGTAATTTTCGCTGACCCATTAATCAATTCTTTTCTTATCTTTTCTATTTGCAACCTATATTTGTAGCTGCATTCGTTGTTGTTTTATCTAGATCATCTAAGCATCTATAGATTATTTCCTTTAAATTACAAAGTTATTAGTACATCTCTGATGTTCTTTTTATGGTTTCAATGATAAACATGCTCTTGCTTTGTGATTACATAGATTTTGTAATTGAAGTATATATCAGTCTCAGTCTCATCTGGTGACTTTTTTGAAAATTAGTGCTAAGCCGACAAATGAGCTTTTGAAATGATGCAATCAGTATCATATGTTTTTGTCTTAAACTCTTCCACTTTATGGTGTTAGTGAATTCTACAATTTCGTTTGACGCTTTTAATCACGTCGCTATAAACTAAACTTTTTGATCAAGTTTTGTCTTTATATCCAACTACATATTCGTTTATTCGATTGTAGGATTCTTGTTTAGTTGTATTCTCTTTTCTTTTCTGTCAGGCAGTAAGAACTGATCGTCTCATTTATTTTAGACCCAATATCCATGTTATAAGGTTGTGTTCCCCTTCAACCTCTGTCTTGCCGTAGTTCTCTTAGTTCTCTTGACTTTTAATGTCACCATACGCTTTCTGCAAACGAATGCTACAGTTAGCACTGAGATTGATCCACAGCATATTCGTTCTTATTCATTGACACATAACCGTTTTTAATTATAAAAAAGTAATGTTTCATTAGGATTCTCGAAGCAGTTTTAAAAGCGATAATACTAAATTCCTCGACTCACTTTCTTGTTATCACTTAAAAATGTATGTTTGCATAGTCAGAAGACCATTTATCACAATCAACTTACAGTAATATAATTCATTCCAATTCACAAGTCTGCATTTGTGTTTCATTCATTTACGATCATATTTTTTCTGTGTCTGCGCTTAGATAAAGAATAGGGGACTGTAAGAAAGTAAAGCTGTTCATGGATATAATCTTTTTGTTCCAGCTTTAGTAATATTTTATACAACCAAATATCCTAATCCTTGAAGCTTGTAACCTGTTTTGTGTAAAATACCTATTTTAGAGACCGAAAGGAAAGGGAAAAGCTGCTCCACTTAAAAGTGGATCTAATCAGGGAGCTCAGAAACCTCAACTTATCATTCAGCAACCAGGAGTTGGCGGCCATAAACTTCCTCCACCGTTATTCGAGCAAAATGGTTCTGTTAATGCCGGTTCTCATATGGATAGAAATGTCAATATTGTCAACTGTAAACCTACCCAGCATCAGTTTCTGAATAATGGGGATTTCGGAAATCCTTCATTACCACCTCCGCCACCTCCACCGAATACTCTTCATTCGTCAATGCAAGTTGATAATGCAAAGGATTTTCGACATGCATCTAATCAAAAGAGTGGTTATTGCCCAATTAAACCTGACATTGATGGTATCAATCAGTTTCCTTCAGTTACCAACAACATTTGTAGCAACCATGACCCTTCACCAGCCCATCAGATGACTCTTCCTGACCCTCCCGCACTCCATACACAGATGGCATCTCTTATTTTACCACCACCACTTCCTCCAGCGTTTTTGAGCGACGGAGAGTCAAAAGTCCCAGGTTGGTTTAAACCGCTTAATATGTGTGTTATTATTCACAATCTGATGCATCGTTTGGATGTTACGTGATAAAGTTTCAATTTAGTATATTTAGTATCGGTCTCTTACATATACATTTAAGTTCGTTCATCCCCTACATCTTTAGCCTAGTATCATTCCTTAATTTTCTTAGTTGCGTTTTTCAAACTACTTTCCTTATTAATGAGTTTATAGGTATCGTTAGCAAGGTCCGAATTTTTCTACTCATTGGGATATTACAAATATATCAATTATTTGTTCCTTCCTTATGTTTATATCACCACTATAGTAGGTATTATTATTCGTTTTCTTAGCTTTTGATTGTGCTTATTTCCTTGTTCCATGTGGCACTTGAAAACCAGTTTAGTAATTTGTTAAATCATATCAGAAGATGCCAGGGAAGTCCTACTCACTGCCTTCTCGTGGCGGGGGTGTTGTTTACGAAAATGAGAGGACGAAAAGCGAATGTCAGGCGCTTTAACCGGATCCCAAACCAATGGTGCACATGGGCTCCAGTATCCTGCGGGAACGAATGGCGCATGAACCAATCGTTGGTCACCGGCTACCATGGGACTGCATCTTTTACGATGCTCCACTGCCTTGTGGGTCAGACCTTTAGGTCGAAGGTTCGGGGTGTGGCCCCCTAAGAAAACCACCTGTTTCGGTTTGGGCACCCGGGCAGCATCACAGCCCTCACACAAATCAATTGAGATTCGTGTGGCGCATATGTATTTGGTGCCTCCTTGTACCAATACCTATGTGTTAAAATAAAATAAATAAAAATAAGTGTGGTGGTTATTCTATGTTCACAGGGTTTATATTTTTCTCTGGCATTCGTTCTGAAGCGTAACGATTTGCAAATATTAGCACTACTGAACATCTAACCTTACTCCATAGATTTTTGAACTTGTTGGCAAGATCTTCAAGAGGAGCTGTTAGAATTTTTTGACAAGCTTCGAGAATGTATCTTTATGGTCATTCATTATTGACACCATTAATCTGACCTCTCGTTTGAACGATCTCATCTTTGCTGTGCAGTTGGTTTGTGGCTTAAATTTTTATCTGATTTTTCGCAGCGCTTCATGTTGGTACGTCTTCGTGAATTCTGTTTCTCTTTGTCTACATATATCTGATTTTTTCATGTTTCTAAATACTTTATTTACGTTTGTGTTGTGCTCTTTTTGTTAGTTTGGATATTTCTAGTTTTTATTTAACTTTTTAGACATGAGCGAAAATTCACATCCGAATGATGAAGCTGCTAGCAGAGACCCCTCTAGAAAAGATGAAGATGGTAGGATATCATCACCCACACAAATGCATGATGGTAAAGAAAAACAGTCTCAGTATATTAATTCTGTAGGTATGGAATCGGTAAGTTTTTTGACCTTCTTGTAGCTGTTTCTTCCATTAGCTCAAAGTTAATTAAAATGCTGCAGTCATTTTTTTACTGTGATTAGAGATAATTCATGTTATACATGCATTAGGCCCCCACATAGATTAATAGTTATTTAACGTGAATGGAAGATGAATCCATCATTAAATTCCTGCTTCGTTTTCGTGTATGATGACTGTAATACTTACTTTACTTTATTGCAAGCGTTTGTGAACTAATATAATCGTAAAGTAGTTTAAGTAGATTAAACCTGTGATCAATTGATTTGAATTTTGTAGTGTACATATACTAAAAGCTAGTTCTTTTTTAGTTCTATAAAATTTCTTAGTCTGTTGTTAACCTGGCTTTGTTCGTACTCCAAATAATTCTCCCATTTTTTACATTGGTGCTTCAGTCATCATCGGCACTACATAATCTTCCTCCACCTCCTCCCGCGCCGATTTTCGAGGCGAAAAACTTCAGTGAGCCTTGTAAACCCAGCAAACAGCTTAGCGAGTCGGATACTTGTGGTCATAAGTCCACTTCTTCGACCCTCCCCCCTCCAGTGACACCTTTTGTTGTTTCGTCACCTCAAACATCTATTTTATGCTCATCTACACAACCTCCACCACCCCCACCTCCACCTCCCTTCATACCAACCCAGAAAGTTGGGTCTGAAAGCCCGAGCAATCAAGCAACTTTATCAACTAAGAACACTATCTCACGATGCAATGTACCTCAGTGTCCTCCTGCAGATTTGCTTTCTGCTATACGCGCTGGCTGTCAGTTACGCAAAGTAGGTGAACGGAATCTTCCCGATCAATCGAAATTTAGCCGTGCAAATAGTTTATCGACTCTGGTGAACAAACCTAAGGATGTTCAAGTTAGTTTCACTGATTTTAAGTTTTTTAAACTTCGCTTGTATGTATCTACTTTTAAATGTACTACATCCCGTCGTTTAAGAGAATTGTTACATTTCAATAATCAAGGTGACTAATGGCTCTTGCTCATTCAAATTACAAAAGTTTGTCTTCTAAAAACTCATTGTTTGTAAATACAGTGGTTGTATTGATCATTTTTGTATAGAATCATAGATTAATATTTCTTCATCGCAATAATCTCGATTACGCCATTTATTTGAATACAAACATTGGTACAAGAGGTCACCAAATACATATGCGCTACATAATAATAGTAAGGCCAGTAGCAGTTATCATTGATTTGTGCGTAGGCTGTGATACTACTGGGGTGCCCAAACCGAAGATGGTTTTCTTAGTGGATCATTTCCTAAGCCTTTGACCTAAATGTCTAGTCCACAAGGCAGTGGAGCAACTTTAGGCGATGCAGTCCTATAGTAGTCGTTGACCAAAAATAGGTTCATACACCGTTTTTCCTTCAGGATCCTGGAGCTCATTTAAACAATTGGTTTAAAATCAGGGATTTTTAGTTCCAGGTGGATCCTCATATCCACTAATCCTGTTAAATCATCGGACCACTCACTTTCCGTCCTCTCAATTTCATAAATAGCACCTCCGCTGCACACATTCAAAAGTTCCATTGCTTTCTCTCTCTGTAAGTAGTTACATTTCTTGATCAAGTTGGTATAGTATTTGCTCGTGGTAACCTATTTCAGAACTGATTAATGCGTAGCTATTATCCTTGTGTTTATTTTGTTTGATTTCTTTAAGTATTTTCCTATTTTTCATGTTTTCATTTTCAGGCGATTTATGAAGCTGTTAGGCGTCGTCGGGAATGTATGGAAAATTCCTCGGAAGATGACGATGACGACAAAGATGCAGATAGTAATTCTTCCGGTTGGGAGGACTAGCTCTTGTCTATCGTAACGGAAAAATGTATTAAGCTATGTATCAGTTCCGTTTTTATCTTCTGCCAGTAACACGTTTTTTCAACACAATACCAATCTTTGTATACTTACATTTCTACTTATGTCTTTCTATAACTTCTGGTTTTGCTTTGTTCATGTTCTCAACTTTTTCTTCTATTATTATTTATTAGCTGTATATAAATGTACAATTCCGTTCACATAGGTATATACTTATATGTCTTCATTAATGCATGACGTTTTCTCTGATTACTTTGCTTCAATAATTTGAGGTAAGTTAAAGTTTGACAGACCACAATTAAATTTTTGTGTTTTTCTGATAATCTAGAGGTTCTGTTACGAAGACCACTTCAATGAATTGTTACGTATTGATTTCGCAAATTGTTAACCTTTTGAAATTTTGTTTTGTTAACGATTATCGATGGAATAATATATTAAAATCCCTTTCTTTTGTTTTAGAAGTACTACTATGATTGCTCAAATCTCACTAAAAAATAGTTCAGTTATGATTTTATAGGTAGCTGCTAGTCATTATTAATCTAACAATACTTAAGATCAAAAAATACATTAGACTAACTTATTAATAATTTGTATCCAATGTCATATTGATTGTTTTATTATATGTACAATTTCAGGGCTGATTTCATTGTACTCATTTCCTAACCCTTTTGAGACGAAAATCAAGTTCAATTTTATGTGTCTGGTTATCATGTAGTCAAAATATTATTCCCCTTTTAACGAGTAGTTTTTCTTTCTGCTGTTCTTTGTCCCTTTGATGAATAACTATGCTCATTTATTTTTTATGTTCCGGTGATTGCGATCGATGCGACTTTACTTCTCGCTTTAATTGTAGTTGAACGGAATACCATCGTTTTACCAAAACATTTGTATGCATATTTTTTCGTTAGTTTCAGTTGCTTTAATGATGTTCAACGCATACAAGTATAGGTGTCATTATTTACTAAAAATCTTATTTACAATCATCTTCCAGAATTTTACTACTTTTAAGTAGGGTTTATGGTCCGTAATGATAATCTGTTTGCCTCTCAATAATAATTCCCCCTACTGAGTTTTTAACCTAGATATTGCTAGAGTGATTTTTACAGCTTTTTTTCGAATTAAATATAGACTATGGCTATATGGTCTTTTCTCCATTTAGTCATAGACTATCTATAACCTTCAATTTTTTTTTCAGTTGAATCGTTTCTGTAAGGTATATGTTGATCCCATGTCGTTAACTTGTTTTACGTTGCGATAGACCTGTGCATCTATTTGCTGACTAGTGTGAACACGAAAATACTCGTCATAATACGTAGAATTGTTTCTGGTGGTTACTATTCAATGAAATTTGTCTTGCTTCAATAGTTTCTTCAAAATATCCCTTTAGACCTTTTGCTTTGCATATTTATATCATGTCATTTCATGTATCCCAGTACTTTAATACATCTGACTTTGATTTTTGAAATTAGATGTGCTTTATTACTGATCTGTTAACAATATAAACGAAATCGTGCATGCGTTTAGTCTTCCACTGACGAATCGTTTTATTTAGCTGATAATATCATAAGATTTGGATCAATTATTTGCGAACTATTTTGTGGGTTAATTTGCTCTAAATAATCAATAAAATAACAGCTACTCATGTAGCATATTATGTTAGTAAATTATATGCAAAGGAATTAAGTACAACTACTTAAAACGTTTTCAATTTATGACATGCGAAAAGAAATAAGGCAACCTACATACCTAGTTTCCCCAGTTTATCAAAACCGTTAATCCGAAAAAATTCCGTCCACAAAACAGTCAGGTTACTGCACTTCCCAAGCCCAGTATAAAAAATGGCTGAGAGAAGGGTTACCATGAAACAACACCACTATAAAAACAGAGGTTTGCAAATTATTCAAATTATTGCACTATCAATACTTAATCTCACAATATGAGTTTCCTAATTCTTGTGGTGTGAACTTCCCGTCTAAATATTAGGCTAGTTCTCTTGATCAATGATTACTATGTTGGATTATTGTTCTAATTTGTGTCTGTTAAAACTTACTGTTTACGAAATTTGTTCACCTATCACGATAAGTATATGACTTTTTAAGCAGCTCGTGCACTTCATTTATCTTCCGTTTGTAATCCATAAAGCTCGCAGATTGTTACGAACGCTAAAGCCTTGGCAAGTACGTGTGCTTACTGATATGACGCTCAAGAGTTACATCTAACCATGAAGTCTTCATTGATTGAAAGGTAGTGGTGTACAAACTGATTTCCTCTAATCTTCTACAACAATGCCGTTTTATTTCATAACAAACTGCCTTTCTGACCAGCAGTCTTGTCTTTTATCCCAAATCTATGAACTTCCATCTACCTTTCTGTCAGCGTCCTGTTTTATTTTAACAACTAGAACAGTGAAATCATTATGCATTCATTTGTGTTCAAATGCATTTGTATAGATCGTCTAAAAATAAGAGAAGTTATAATCACTTGTTTATGGAATTAGAATCTGCTAAGTATCGTTATCAGCAGCATGTGTGTCAATGGTACAAATAAATTTAAGGTTGTTGGAAAGTTCAATTATTTAAATAACTAGATGACACTTTTAGCACATGTTAATAATAAATTTTAGTTATTAGTTCCTGAATTCTAGGCTACAGATATTTCATTTTTCCAGTAGATAAGTTTGCTGGTTGTACTAGAAATGCTCTAGGAATGCATACCGCATCTCATAAGAAAATGCAATATAATAATCTCGTATCCTATGTAAATATTTAGGGTAATTAGCAACCATCAAATAATTTAGTAGTTGCTCAGACAAATATTTTGTTTTTCCCTACGGTGCTTAATTTCTGTGCAAAATGAACTAATTCTCGATATCATATTTCGTAAAAAGTAATGAGTGCTATTTGTTACTGCATACATTTGACAAAAAGGATTATTTAATTTGAATTTCTAAAAACATCTGTTAGGTAGATTCTATTGATTCAAAAATCCCCATATGGTGTTTGAAAAAAATTGAATGTTGAAGCGGACAATTGTTTAGCATAATTTTGTCATCAGGTTCGACTGTTGTGTCCACATTTATTGTATTACACAGGCTAAAATAAAGCATGCATAAATGAGTTAGACAATGTTGTATATTAGAGTAGTGAACGTTTGTATTGACTTAAATGCGTCAAAACTGTAATCGTTAGATTGGTAAGGTTATTTGAATGTGGTAAGGAAAATTCGTTATCCTTTTTTTAGCCAATATCCAACTGTGTTTATAAAATCATTATCGAGTTCCAATCAATACAATCAAACAAATAATGTAAATAAAATACAATAGGCGAAATGTTATGTCCGATTACTTGAGAGTTATAGTAAAATCATGTGCATATAATATATTTTAAGAGATTTGTTGTCAGGGCAATTATTATGAGAAATTAATGCGAATTGAGAAAGTTGAGTACGTAAATTATAGGTGGGGGGATGAGAGAGATAAACATGATTATAAATGGAAGACTGAGGGGTTATGTTTTACAATATCTGCCTTAAGAATGTATTGATCGAGTTATGAGGCGTAGTAAACACAGAGTTTAGACACCTATTTCAGATACACAAGGGTTGATTCTAATAGATTCTGCTATGCAGAAGAATCGTAATCTTACTCTTTTAGGTAGATTGAGACGTGATAAAGAACCGATGAGACTGTCTTTTATCTACCATGTGATAGGTTTCGTCACGTCTATTGAGAAGCTGCTCTCTTATTCGTTTGGTCAGTGTGTGATTTTGAACTGTGGTTTGAGTTATTTATCTGCTTTAAAATTTTTCGACAATTACTACTACATGAGTTGACAAAAAAGTAAAGCCCAACTAATGGTGAAGAAATATTTCGAACTGGAAGACTGGGTATAGATTACATCCTATATTTCATATTCTGGGTGGGGGAAGGTTGTTACTTGCTTACTATATGACTAGTCATTTAGAACTTTTTTCATAAGAATATTCAGATGGTGTTTGTGTGTCGTTCATTTACGTTATTTCCTTTCAAGAATATAAATCGTTTACAAGAATTACACTTACATTATGCTCTTTGAGAAATCAACTTTTTATAACGGCAACATATCAAGTATTTTGAAGTTAGATTTTGCATTCTTATTGACAGGAAATTTTCTTGTTACCTATAACCTCAAAATGTTTACCCGGCAAGGGTTGAACTGATCGCCGGAACACTAATATATTACTTGAAATCGTGTCATTACACTGAACGTGTTAGCATAATTAAAGGATTATGGTTTGGTGGGAAGTGACCAAATTGATAAGAGTGCGAATGACATACGAAATCGATTTTTTTCAATCGTCTAAGTGAGTAATTATATAACCTTGTCAATTAGTTATATTAGTTGGTTGTAGAAACGTAATTGTGTGGTATTGTAAGTGTCTATTGTCATTATGAGTTAATAATTATTTCGATTGAGATCATGAACCGATTGATGTTAGACCACCATTGAAAACCTGGAAGATCTGGACGGCCGTTTCGTCCTATTGTGGGACTCTTCAACAGTCATTGTATTCAAATCTGACTAAACAAATCATATATAAAGTGGTGTATTCATGTACCATTTTGATTTTGAGAGTTTAGTAAATCCGTATTATATTCACGCTCTTACGTCTTCCGTTTCATAGTTTCCCAGTGTCAAGTACCAAGTATATTAAGTATCGCGTGGACATATTCATTAATTTTCACACATTTGTTGATTTCAAAGCTGGCTTCATCAGAGATAATGGAAAACAAATTAAAACTAACATTGAATCAATAACAATATTACCGTTGACAAAGTAGTGATGAAGTCGACTTTCAGATTGTCATATCGACAGTGAGGTGAATTATGTGTAAATAATGAATTTTATGGATACAATTAAACGAATTACCTACTAATACTAGAATGGTGCATAGTCTGCAAGGATTCAATTTTTAAAGGTGTGAAGTCGCATTTTGGTGTATCATTCTCTGCCTTTGATTAATCAAAAGTGTAGTTCTGAGCGCCCAATGGTGAGACTACATTATGATGAATAAAAGCTTCAAAGGAGTATCATTTTACAATTAATATTGTCGCATTCATGTTATTTCACATGCTTGCACCAATCAGTGAAGCGGATGTTATGTTTCCAGAGATGATTGTTGCGGTAGTGAAATATAGATGAAATCGATGATAAGAAATGAGTTAGTAATTTTGGGCAAATGTAGTTTCGATGCAACATTACCGTTCCTACCATATGTTCTATGAAAATATGCAATCCCTTTTGAAAATCACAATATTGGAGATGCTATACTGTTTACCTCAGAGAAATCAAAACTTGCAAAATAACTCAGCTACATCTTTTATTACGTATGTAACTAAATACATGAAGAAGAGTAAGTTTTGGTATTAAAAATTACACTCTTATAATTATAACATATTTTAAAATTAAACCAATTTTAAATGAGCATCTAGTTTCAGCTAGTCAATGTATGAAACTACTTCTACTGAACAGACAATCTCATTAATGTAGGCATTAATGTATTTATAACACTAGTAAATCATAAAATGCAGTAAAGACTTCTTTATTCGAAATGCACATAGTTTTGAAATGAAATAATCCAGCAGCACTAATTGTAGCAAATTTTATAGTTTATTCAGATGTTCCAATAACCTGAAGTACTCGATTGGTATATATCAATAGTAATGTAAATCAACGCAAAATACCTTAACTACTTTGATTACCACTGTCCCGGGCTCTGCTTTTCAGTCGTTGCTGAGTGTTATTCCTGATCTTGATTTCCGCTTCCGATTTCCGGCACCATATGTCCCTCAGTACGTCCCGTTTCCCTTTTTTCTTGAGGATTCCATGTTGGGACTTGCTTTTTGATACAGTTTAATTATTTCTGCAGTGTCCTATCCATTACTAGCGTCTTCTAATTTCCTCTCTAACCGGGAGCTGGTTTGTTCACTGGTAGAGTGAGTTATTGCTGATGGTCTCTGGCCGATGGATTTGGGTTATCTCACACAGACGGTTGTTTACGGATACCTTTGCTCTTTTGGTGATGGTGATGACAATTGTCCAAGTTTCGGCTCCATGCAATAGAATTGTTTTAACGTTAGTGTTGAAGATTCTTACTTTGGTAGTGGGTGACGGTTGTTTTGAGTTCCAGATATTCTTCAGTTGCAGGAGTGTTGCCTTTGCAGTACAGACTGGTACGTTTGCATCTGCATCAGATCCTCCTAGTTTGTCGACGATGCTGCCCAAGTGCGTTAAGAATTCCACTGCTTTTACTTCTAGTTGTTTAATATTTTTTTTATAATCTTTGTGACATTAAAAAATTACACCTGTTTCTGTATTTATCGGTCGTGGCTAAAAGTTAGATGTAGCCATGTGATTCGATTCATAATAAATTTTTTCGATCTATTTGTTTCGAACGCTAAGCCGTTGTATTAATGCGGGCACTTCAGCCTTTAATTTGTTTTGATTAGTACTTATCTGATTGACACTAATCATACGTGGTCCAGCAGATCTGCCTATCCTACTCCGGATGTAAAGAATTTGTGATGGTTAAGATAACGTTAATCAGATCCAATACGTTGATCTATGGTAAAAGCATTTTTAAACTATGACATGAAAAATGGCTTGCGAATTATATACTACTTAGTTGTATTTGTATAGGAACTTTATTTTCCATTGCTTTCTTTACCAAAATAAAGCAGTTGGGATCACTGGGACTTTTACTCTAGCTAATGTGTGCTACAATGTCAGTTGAATAGAATTTTATGAAAGCAAACTAAATCTCATTTTATTTAAAAGCTTGATACGCCTGGAGCTTATCTACGTATATTCACAGAAATTGACCTGTATACTGTAGAACGACTATTTATTACAAGTATTTATCATTATTATGAAATGCATACTAGTGAAAATAATATTAAGATCAGATGATTTTAAAGTCATCTATGGGCTAATTAGTCGAAATATAGAAGTAATGATATTTGTAAGTGAAACATTGATATGACGGGATGAAATGTCAAAAATCGATTGATTTACTCATTATGATTTTTGTTCAATATTATTTCCGTTTTAATTCAATGTAATGATTACCCAATGTAATATTTGTTTCTGTTTTCCCGTATAACATTTTATTCTGTATAACATAGGATATTCTTGTATTAAAAATTGACATGAACTATACTCAGCATGTGATTTGTTATAACTGTAAGTATTTTTTTATATATGTGATTTTATCCTAACTATTAATCGAAATGAGTTTATTTTCGACTAAGGTCATCGTCTTGTTTTGGGGTTCATAAATCTTCACTTGTATCAGTCTTTGTGTTCTTACTATCGCATCGTGGGAATAGTAGTGACTCCTCGCTTTATAAGTATACGTGATAAGCTATTCCGACATAACAATCAGCCACTACAGATATAACAATTAGCATTCAATCGACAAAACATATCAAATATAAAACACCTCATGTTTATTTATTTCGTGAAATTTAATTAAGTTGGTGCAAATATGATATTACTTATGTTTAGAAGTAATCCACCTAATTTGTAATTTAATTACAGCATTAATTCTCCTTAATAAACATAATAGGTGAAACATATATAACTGTTTGTATAAAATATTTGTGATTGTTTATAGTACTACAGAACAATGCAAAAATCGGTGTAAATTAATTTAATTTTCAACAAATCAGTTTATTTTTTCTATTTTACAATTTAACATAAACAATGTTTTTTCTACACTTTCAAATAAGCCAACAATGATAATATTTACAGAATACATAATGAATTCATTTGGTTGGTTTTGTCTATGCCAAATATATAATCTAACATGTTTAATTAATTCATAATAGTGTGCTACTTATATCAACATAAGTAGTATATGACTTTAAACGTGAACAGAATGTCTGGCAACAGAGAGACAAGAGGATCGAGCAGTAAAGAATGGAAACAGGATGTAATTTGTATGAAAATGCAAGAACAATGAAGTCTGAGTCATTTTGAGACAATCGATGGACATTTTGCAAATTGAGCATTTACTATATGGTCGTTAGATTTTATTAATAAGTTCTGTAATATCGTGTCTAACACAGTCGATTGTCCCCCACTGTAGTCTAGTTCACTACAATAGCAGTTATACTTAATAATTAAGTCGTTAGGAGAACAGTAAGTAGCTTATGAGTTGAAATGATCGTTTTATACAAAGTGTAGAGTATAGAGGGAGATTGTATTAATGATTGATATAATATTTTAAAATATTGAAGATTATGTTATTGTATAGTATGATTAAGATTTCCATGAATATAAGAATATATAAAACATTCAAGTTGATTTCAATAAATTGTAATAACAGTTAAAATAACTGAAAGTTAAAGGATCGCTTTTTTAAACATCAACATCTTATTATTCTCATGTATGATTGCATATTCCTGTTGTATAAAGTAAAAGTTGGTTCGGTGCATGAAATTGATCACTTGGTGGCGATTTCAGTGTTTAACTAAGCTTCTTTAAAATTTGATTACTTTTGAACATTAGTTAAAAAATACATCATTCTTTTTAAAATAAACTAATTTCAATTTTTCCGTGATATTTATTATCAGAGCATGTTTTTCACATAATCATTCGATAGTAATTTCTTTCTTAAAAGAAATGCCTCTATTTTGCCAAACTAATTATAGAGTTTTTCCAGTTTTTGACATACATCTCTCGTGATCTAACCAAATTACATTAACTGATTATCAGAAAATAGTAATAAAAATTAGGGTGTTCGTAGCTTCAAATGTTTGTTAATATGTCATTGAATGTAACGGTAATTGCGACAGTTATAATTCAGAAAATTAGTATCATTTTTACCTGATTTTCGTCTACAAAATAACCGGTCAGCAATTTCGGGGGATTACGCCTGTGTATATGGCAGAATATTGATAATTTTCAATGAGAAGTGAAAATTTTATGGTGAATATCGCTTGTTTAGCTAATGTTAAGGGATTAAATATTTAATGAAGGATAAAAGATATTCTTTACAAAATAAATTATGTAGAACCATGTTGAATGTGTATTTTTCTCAAAACATTGGTAGAAAAATTCGTATTCTGTTTTCTTTCCGATTAGATGATTTGTACATTTGTATCATATTTGATGTAAATGAATAGAAAATAATATATTTATCTCAATTGGTAAAAAGCTACACTTCTCATGACCTCGAAGAGCTTTCTTGTTGTACATGGCTTTCTCTTTCAGTAACCGTCCGACGTGAAGTAAGTATTTCTGTATCATGTTCAAAAATCAATGTTTTAAAATCAAACTTCCTCTCTTTAATGAAACAAATATACAAATGTAAACAACGTCGATGAATCCAATCATCAAATTATTATAAACAGAAAAAGCTAAAAATCACCATTTCATCAATTAGAACTCCTTTAGAATAAGTGTTATTCGTGATAATTTTTGATGATATAGTTATTTATGCAACCTCTGTATTGAATTATTTTATTTTGTGTAAAACATTAGGTATTTGATATATTATTAGATTATTTACCATAGCAACTGACGGATAATTGCATTATTTTCATCTAGTTCTTTGTTTGAGATTAAATTGACAGATTGTATAATCAAGATTGCTATTTCTTCAAAATTAATCAAGCACTTCTATGACCTTTAAGTTTTTTTTATTTTTAAGCCGCAATAAATAAACTTTGCTTTTTCTTAAAAAACTTGAAAATAACTGGTTTTTATTTATCAGAAATAAGTGAAAAACGTATAAAATTAAAAAAAGCTTAGCCATTTATTTTTCATATCATCCGTATTTACCTTCATAATAGATTAAAATTAATTTTTTAAAAGGTCATTTATTTAATGAAGCTAAGTCTAAAACTAATCATTTTACTGAATCTAACTTTCTCGTATTCACCGTAGGCTAAAGACACAAATGCTTTTTGAGAAGGAACAGAAAAAAATGTGGAAGAAACATAAACGAAAGACTGGAATAAGTTTGAAGAGAAGAATCCTAGAAAGGAGAAAAGTGGAAGCGATAAGAATTGCGATGAGAATAATAAGAAGGAAAAGCAAAATAAGAAGGGAAACTTTCGGAAAAGAGTAGGGAGGATAAGAATAAATAGGTGAGAAAAAGAATGGAAAGTTAAAGAAAAAGGAGTCAGAGAAAAAACAGAAGTAATGAAGGGAAAAAAGGTTGGAGTAGAAGGAAGAAAAATCGAAGAGTGTAGAAGAAGAATAAGTAGAAGGAGAGCGGTTAGAAGAAGAAAAATAAGATGAAAAAACGGTACTTTTTTCTGGATTTTTAAAATCTGTTGACTGGTGACTAACCCGCATTACCTAAGTAAAATGCCAACCAAAGTGTTAAAAGGAAATCGTAGACAGAGTTAAGCAGCTAAGTTAAAAACGAATCTCGGGACTATAATCAAAAAAAATAATTGGTATAGGACAAGAATTCCTTTTTAATAAATTCTAGGAGTTATAAATGAGTTTTTTTACTAAGGTTTTCTAATTTTACCATGTTTCGTTATTTAAGAAACTACAAAAGTCAGTCGGAGGTTTAATCCTGCAATATCTGGTTAGTTATTGTCTTACTGTTTCCCCGGAATATTTCTTCTAAGTCATTCATAGCTAGAAGAATAGGTTCTAGAAGAATGAAAATAAAAAACTTGTGTGCAGCAGGGGCATTAGCCATCGATCGATTCAAGGCTAATCTTTGTTTACGTAAACAACATAATCAGTCCCTTATTCTACAACGGTCTTAACATTCCCTTCTATCGTCTATTCTCAATAATCTATTGCCTCTTTGAGTCCTTTCCAATCATATTTCATGATTATTTTGTAGCTATAATTAAAGCATTTAATCATTCTATCCTTCATTTTTATCAAGCAGAAAACTATTACTAATATGTAAACTAATTTCACCTTAACACTTTTCACTAGCCTCTGAATCACTGTATAACTTCCTTTCAATATTTGATTTTTTCATAAGCTAATGACATAAAACCACTTAAATTAGTCAAATCAATCATCACCTTATTTGATTTCAAACCACTATGTTCGATGTTTAAAGCGTTACATTATTGTTGATATTATTGTACCTAATGACGACACATTTCCATCTTATTATGGATTACCATTTTAAGCAAATATATTAATTACAAATACGATTGAACAGCTTAAGTTGAAATCTTCGGAAAAATTTTCATCGTCAAACTTCCTTTATTACTTCTTCGACGGTACAGTGGATTTCTTTCATTGTTTGTTTTTAATAAACTGAACTTGGAACGAAATCTTATCTTGATAGCACATATGGAACACAAAGGCTAGACCTATGAAATTCGCTAAGCTAGGAAAGAAGTTTATGTTCGCGTATGATATTATGGATGATATATTACTAAACGAGAAATCAAAAGGGGTTTTGTGGAGATTGTAATAATTTCAATAATTGACTCATGATCTTAATTATCAAACGAGAAATTCCAAAGTTTCTCTGTTTATTATCAGTAAGGTATTTATTGTTTATTGATGAAAGATTCACATAGATTTTGGACAGTTTTCAAGTTTACATCAAATTATAGTGATGTTCAAATTAACCAGATATTTATCAAACATCTAAGTAAAGCATCTTTCAGTTAGCTTAAAAAGTATGAATAGTTATCTATATATTTCATTTCATTTAAAAATCATGTATGCCCATAAAATTAAATACATTTAATAAGGGACATTTTAAAATCTCTAAATTTGATTATAGTAAATCTGAAGGTTTTCATTTCAATAGGTCTACAAGATAGGAATTTCATACAATAACTAGGACATATAGAAGTTTGAAATATATTTCCACATTATTTTTATTGTCTCTAGTTACAAAGATATGTTATTAGCAATGTGCAAGTTAATAGTTGTAGCCTGATGCAATACTTATTTTGCTAATATCACGACTAATTGAAATAGTTATTTTCGACTTGTAAGAAAACATTTTAGATATTCTTGATGTAATACCACTGAATACATGAAAACATCTATGATAAATGACGAAATCAAGTACTTCTCTTAATGAGTTTAAGTACCATAAAATATCTGATATGTTATAAGCAAGACCTGATTCAAATTTAATGAAACTAACAGTACCTAAACGTGCAAGTAGTAAAAATATACATTGTGTTGCAGCTAGTACATTATACGATACAGCTGATATAAACAACAGTAAATAACGATGCATTTGTTTACTACTTGTGACATCTATTCCATCTGTTCTATGCTTTTTCAGTTGTTGACGAAATTTGAAGGCAAATGTTATATCAATTACTATCAATATCATAGTTTGTACAGGACCTAAATTTGAAAGAAACGCATGATGTACTTGTATGTATACATTGGTACTCAGAACCCAACATTGCAAGCCGTATTTTGTTGGTATCCAGTTAACTTCAGTAGCAAATGGTATCATTAGTACTGCACTAATAAAAATGACAACTCCATAAACATACCAAGCATAATGATGACGAAATTTTCTCAACTTTATTGGTTTCCATATAGCTAAACATCTGTCGGACGAAGCGCATACACGCATATTACACATGAATGTTGCTGAGAATGAATACATAAAACGATGAAAACGACATGCAGTAATAGAGACATTTAAGAATGAAAAAAATTTGGTTCCATTTGTTGTATATGGTAAACCATAAGAAGGATACTGCCATAACCATATAAACATAATATTTGCTATTGCACTTGATAAACATATACCAGAAATATAAATAAGTTGACGTGATGCTTTTTTACCTTTGATTATTACATTAATAGCAATGAATAAATTAATTATGATACAAGGTATACTAAAAATTGGTATAAGATAACCAACTATTGTACCGATTATTTTAGATGATAAACATTTCAGCTCTTGAATATAAGTATAATTTTGTACGAGCAACATACAATCTTGAAATATTCTTTGAGGTCTTTCAATAAAAATTAATTCACTTGAGTTCATACTTATTCTAAACAGAAATATATCAATAAATATTAATTAATATCAAGTAATTTATTATCAATTGAGCAATGTATACTCAGTTCATTAATATATATTACCACGTTAGAAACAGATTTTAAAGTTCTGAATAAATTCATTAAATATTCACTTTCAATATCCCACTTGAAATGTTCAAACTTTTGGGAGAAATTTCTGTTTTTTGTGCATGAAATTTTTTATTTATTGAAAATGATTCAAAACATCATGGATTTTTGTAGAAAACTTGACATGAAAGAAAAATCTACAGTTTAATTATGCAAATCAATTCATCCACTTGTTTTCAGTTATGTAAAATCATATTGAAGTGTATTATGACCTCAACTTAAATATGATTACTTCATTTTAAGTATAGGGAGGTCAAATAAACATTTATTTAAGACAGATATATATATATATATATATATATATATATATATATATATATTAAGGTGAATAGAATTTACGTTTATTATTCGCAACATTTATCAGATTAATAAGTAGGCGTTTAAGAAATGATAAAATGATTGTAAACTTTTAAGACTTATTCCATTTCAAGCGGGTAAATTCGACCAATTGAAGTAAAAGATATGAACTAACTGTTGACAATCAATTGGATTAAGATTAAAATTAAGATTATTGTGATGGGTTTATAGAGATTGTTGAGTTTTATGGATAAAATCACAGATGAATCGTAGATAAACAACCATTGAAAGTCGGGTACCACTGGACAGCTAGTTCTTTGTAGTATGGATCTCCTTAACACTGCATATCCACAAGTCCATTAAGTTTGGTCTGTGATGTTAGCTATAAAATTCAACAATCTCTATAAACTTTTTACGGTAATAATAATCATATGCTCACTAATGAGTAGTTTTGGGAGGTTATTCTAGAACTTCTGGTAGGAATCCCTGACGAGCGGAGCTAAACCATGCTGGATGTGAGTCAGTCACCCAATATCGCAATATCGTGGACTGACTGGAGCTAAGCATGTAAACCATTGTAAACCAACTCAGTGGCCTATTGGTTAAGCATCCACCGAGAGTATTAAATTTCTTGATCAGATCCCTGGTTGGGAAATGGACACACACTACTGAATGATCCTGTAATGGGAAGAAAAAGATCTCCAGAGCTTCCTGGTTTTAATGAATATTTGAATAAGATCACTCTGTGATGTTAACTATAAAATTCAAGTTAAGAACAATACTTATTTCGGTGACATGACATTAACTGAAATCAATTCTATTAAATGTTGTGACAATAGATAACCCAGTATTTTGTAGAGACTAATTCATTTATTAGAAGAAACCTTGTAAAGAAATGAACGCTCAAACACTTACCTTTTCAGGTAAGTGACTGGTTTTATTCTGTGTATATTTATGAACTACTATGGAAAATGTTACACTGAAGTAATACTGGATGTCTGAGATAATTTAAGAATAACATATCTAACTTGGTAAAAAAATACTTCATAAAGTACAATATATTTTCAAATGATCTAATTATCTGTGTAGACTGAAGTAACACTTCGAATCCACACCTGAATAATCAGTAATTGTCAGTAAAGAATCATATACATATGTGAGTGAATTGGAAAGTTAATCGACTATAAAGTGTTTTATCTTGCGTTGGCTCAAGCGTTAATTCAGGCCACAAATAATTGATTGTCTGCAAGTTTAGCGTACTAGTACAAACCGACAATTAGATTTTGCAACTTAGGTAATAGATTAACGTGTTTAAAAGGATTTAGTTTGTTGCTATTGGTTACAATGATATGAACAACAGTCTTTTAAATGTATTAATCAGAGAACAGAAACGCTTTCCTAGTCTATGATCACTATATGTTGTTTTAGAGTATCACTCTGTACTTTGACTCTGTTCTCGTACTGCCCTTATATATTCCAACATTTCAATTATTTCCGAACTTAGCATTTCATTAAGATTGATCGCTCTAAGCATCTCAATGAAATTTTAAATCAAAAATAGTTGTATATTCCCTAGACAGAATTTTTGACAATGTATTGTAAGACGCCATGAAAAGTGTGTACAAGTTTAATTTTATCTTTGAATGAAGTCTTTTCCAGCAACAACATTACACCCAACTTCATACCCTTTTCCTTGCATCAAAAAGTTTCGTGAGCGGTATTTCAGATCAAGCGTAAAACCTCAATGATTATTAAAATTAACGGCGTTAGAAGGATTAATTTCATCTAATTATAAGCGTGTAGTAATGTACTCCAGAATAGCCTCAAGAGCGGGGATTTTGGTGACAATGTTATTATCACTTACACAAATGATCTTCAAAAACACTACTATGCATAAACAATATGTTATGGAGTGAACTTTGGTAAAATTACTCACCTGGATATTTTAACCAAGTAGTACTGTTCGGCTTGCTTTTCAGATGAGGTAATCAATGTCGAAAATTTCAAGTGATGGAGTTGTACACGATCACCGTACCGTACGATCAACATATAAAGGTTGGAAATATGACCGCAGCTATTCAGCCTATTAGAGTATTCTAAAAACTATGACTAAAGAAGAACAAAGTTCTTGTTTCTGCCGCGTAATCAATCTTTGTACGTATGAGATGTGTCCACATCATGAAACAGAAGACACTAATGTCAGCTTGTGGTTGCAAAGATCATAATACTTAGTAACTTTGAAGTGAACAACTATGCTGCAGCTCATTCATTTTCATGAAGTAAATGTGATTGCATGAATAATAAAATCTTGCTTGATATTATCCTTATTTGAATGACGTTCTTCATTAACGTCTCATCCACATTTTAGCTACGTTATCATCACTTGGTTTAAGTACAACTTAAATGTTTACATTTTCCAATGGCTAGAAACAAACTAGTCTACATGTTTCAGAGTTTTGCTTTAAACAGCGAGTTTAATCATTTAAGACTTATGGTTTTACATGCTTTTTGTGATAGACTTTATAATAGGTTGAGGATTATTGTGTAAATTCTGCCCGTGAGGTCAATTTTATAGTTACGTAAGATTAGAAATCTAACTTAAATGTAATTGATCTAGAAGTAAAAACCAATCCAATATTGTCAAATATTTTTCTTAACAAACATTTTATCACCTCATAAAATGGGTATCTCAGAGACTGCAGCCTTTTAATTCACTTACATTTCAGTAAGCACACTATCTACAAGAGGGATATTTAAATCAGTCAGAAATATGTAAACTAAATTAAAAATATTTTTCTGTAGTTTGTTACTAGTCTAAAAAAATTAAAACGTCATTATTTGTTTTAACTACTGATTAGAATATATACAGAGACGTGAGCGGAAAGCAGAATAAGGTTGGATGAAATGTTAACCAACAGGTAGTTTTAATAAAGTTAATCACTAAACCTGGCGGCAAATTAAACTGTGTCATCAGTAAAACGTCCCCATGTTTGCAGATAAACATTAGAATATATCTGATACCATTCCAATACAGTAAGATATATCGTGAGGCTACTGTCTATTCTTAATTGCTTTTCAACCAGGTAACCCTTGATATACTCAATAGTAGTTAAAGAAATGACAATAGTTTCGACAGTCATCTGATATAAGCTCAAATAGTTCTGTAATTTAAATGAACCACTTTCACAGATCATTACCACTAAGAACATAAAAATGAGTAGTAACGTGGTTTTGGAAACTAGTCAAAAAGCTTGTGTATAGAACTTTTCTTGTTCAAATGGTGAATAGAAAATGTTGCACAAGACGGCCATTACGACCGTCGTGTAAGCAGGCCTAATATTAGACAAACCACAGAGAACCAACGCGTCCCACGGTTACGTCAAAAGGTATTGAATATAAAATCTGAAATTTGTAGCTTTTCTCATCACTTTCCCAATAGACAGGATGGATTACTAGGTTATGCACCGTTAACCCAACCCAAAAAGTAGGTGCCTTTCCTAACTGTCCACCAAGTCAATTTCAGAAAATTAATCTACCTTATCAAAATAATGATTTTTTTGGCCTTAAGAAATCCCTGGTCTAACTAACATTACAGATTGTTCATGCTGTAGGTCATATAATCAGTCGAACATACTAAACCATAGTCCAGGCAAATCCAAAACACATAACATCGATAAGGAAGCTGTAAGTTTTTTCTACACTCCATACTCCCTTTTTAAACTTATTGAGACAGAGAAACTAAGCGAGGAGGTGGTTGTCATAAAAATGCTTTAGATACCCTAACAACTAATAAAGGTGAAGACATTATCCGGAATAGTTTACCTGAATAGATCGGGATATCAGTCGACACTCTGAATCATAGTCTACTACTGAGATGTATATTCAGAGCTCCCGATAGTTCGGATAATGTGAATGATCTTATTATCAATGCATTTATACATTCATCTGCTCTAAACTTCAATGCCAAGGTTATTACAGAATTCAATTACCCTCGAATAAACTGAAACACCTGTAGTTGTCAGACATGTAATGATGAAGTCTCGGTAACCATTAACATGAAATGCTGGTCATAGTTGGTTCGTACCCCAAGAAGGAGTGATAATTTATTTTTTTATTTATATTTATTTTTATGATCTTATTCAATGTAATATTTAGTAAAGATGTCATCCCACTATCTGCAGAAGTATACAAAGGATTTGAAAGCAATGACCATGAAATAGTAGTTTGTGCTCTCCCTATCTATCCCTCTTATAACCAACGTATGCAAAAAACCCGTCAATATAAAAACAATAAGCATGCTGACTAGGACCACTGGCTGAATTCTCAGACTGGTAAAACTTTTTCTCGTATAAAAGTCTCGTGGATTTCGTCAACACATTATATCTGATCTTTAATTTCCGTCTAGATTCCTGTGCACCTCTTAAAACGTACTGGTTTAGTAAACCTTACGATTTATATATACCAGTTAAATATCGTAATAAACTAAGACGCCTACAGAAACGTTATTTCAGGTCAAACGATTTCACGGCAGTTGCACAAATAACAATAATTTTTAATCCAGTTAAAGAGAGACATAAGTTAAAAGCCATTAGTGAGGAGCTGTTAGCCCTACATACTAGCTCAAAAGTACAAAACTTCATTCTCCGTTTCAATAAACGCGTTAAAGTAACTCAAAATGTTGACGTACCATCCATCCTGCATAATAGAACCTTTATATACGACTCTAAAACTATGGCAGACCATTTGAGTGATATTTTGGCGAATGGTAAAGAATTCCTAAACGGCACTAGTAACTCAATAAAATCTATCTCCTTCACATCCTTGAAAATTGGTAAGACTATAAATTCCCATAAGGTTTCAAAAGGTCATGAGATTTCGTTCTTTCTCTACAAATATGGTGGTCCAGATATTCCATTTCTTCTTCTAAAGCTGTTTACTCTCTCCACGGAATCAGGTACTTACCGTTACTGTTGGAAAACTGCGTATGTCATACTACGTTACAAATCTGGAAATGAGACTGACATGAACAATTATCGGCCCATAAATATTACTCCAATTATCTCTAGGATTATGGAAAAAATTATGTGATGAACTCTCCAACTATTTACTCTCTGAAAAATTTATCAACGATTCTCAATATAGATTTCCTAAAAATCAATCTTGTATGACATGACACTTTGACTTCTTTAATTTAGTCTTTCCTCAACGTAACCGAGGATATCTAGCCTTTGAAATAATCCACCACAATCTTTTCGCAAGATAAAATCACCTCCACACTTTTTTCGATGCCTTGATACATTCTGCTCCTCTGAAAATGCATTAAATATGTTAGCAACCGTGTGCCTTATTCCGCAGGTGTGATTACAGGAACTTTAAATGTTTAGCCATTCTTGTTACTGAATTTACTAAGTAAAACAACCTACTTGCTGTTACTTTACGTTAACACCGTCACTGACAACCCTAACTAATTTAAATAATATCCAACGTTAACGGTATATTACTGAGTCACATGATATATGCATTATGGTAGACCTGGTTGACATATTTTAGTAATTATTGCTTTGTTCTTCCGTGCTCTTTTTTCCATTTTACTTTCTTTGGTAGATGATTATAATTTGTTTGTTATAACACAAGAAATGATCGTAAGTGCACTGTTCATAAATCAACAGGATGTCCACTTAAGAACTAAAAGTTCCCGACCTATGCATTGCATCGCTGTAATACATGTCATAAATTTACTACCTAAACAAATTTTGAACTAGTAAACTTAAAACAATCTTATATCACATTTTTGTTCTTTAAACTTAGTGTTACTATTTATATCGAGCTGACCATGCCTGTAAATTGGCGTAAATTCTGTAATTATTATTTTCAGAATATATATATTATTATAAATACTTGTATCTTCTTAATGATGATCGTAGTGGTTCTCCGAGTTCCAGCTCCATACAGTAGAACTGCCTTGAAGTTCGTATTGAAGATTCGAACTTTGATATTGATTGGCAGATGTTTTGAGTTCCATATGTTCTTCAACTCTAGGAACACTATCCTTCCTTTGCCAATCGTCACCTATACGTCTGTATCAGATCCCCCACGTTCATCGATGATGCTGTCCAGATAATTTAAACTTTCCACCTCTTCCACAGTTTCTTTATCAAGTATGATTGAGTTGATATTCTCCGTGTCGAATTTCAAAATCTTGCTTTTCCCCTCTGTATGCTGTGGCCTACTAATGCAGAAGCTGCTGCCACACTGTTTGTCATGACCTGCATTTGTTGTTGTGTATGGGATAGAATGGTCAGGTCATCTGCAAAGCCAAAATCGGATAGTTGAATCCAACCTGTCCATTTTATTCCTCGTGACTCCCGAAGAATCTCAGCTTTCATCATGAGGTGTCATAGTTCTCCCTTCAACTCGGAGGGCAGAGTTTAAATGGCTTAATTTGTTTGATGTGGTTGTCGTTTTTTAGCAAGGTTGTTTTCTACGGGATGGGGTTGCCAATCTCATGCCTAACCGTCCTGCTTTACCCGGGATCGGAACCGGAAGTAACTTTAAAGGAGCTACAGATGGAGTTAATAATTAAATCTAATGTCTTTAAAATAGACCAAACCTCAAGCTAATGATATTTTTCTGATACGTTTTTTTAACATAAGCGAACATGAAATATCCTTAGACTGGTAGAAAGTGACTAAGAAGTGGCACAATTTTTAATTAATGTCCCATCGATGGTTGGGACTATTTATTAGAAATAACACAAATAAATTGTAGTATTTTTATATAGTTTATGATAGACAACATAAATTTCACAATATTTTACAAAACTGATCAATCGTTCTTCGCAGAAACGCTTAGCAATTACCATCTCAGTTTACTGTTCACTATTACCGAAATGTGTATTTATACATATAACTATTATATTTTCAAAACAGGCAGTAAAACCAAATTTATCTTCATTTAAAACAATAGATATACATTCTAGTCATCAACAGAGAAACAAAATGTTTTGAATGTGGATTTTATTGTTAATTTAACAGTTATTAATAGCTTCGTGAAACTTGTGGTTGATCGGATTTAAACAAAGATCCTTTAGATAACCTTCGAGAGGTGCACAATAAACTGTCGCGAAGTAATTTAAAACACTTAAAATAAATATAAATATCCAGTAATTCTCGTATGGAATTCAAGTACCAGAAAAAGTCCCCTATATCATAATCAACACCAGTTTGGTTGAAGTCAGCGGGTGTAGAACTGAATCGTGCCAGTGAATAGAACACTGCTTGACATAATGCGATAATTATGAAAGAAATGGATGAAATAATTAAGAGTACCGAACGTTGGATATACTTTTTATCAGTTACATTTAATTTATTTAAAGGATTTTTGTATAATTGTTTACGTACTTTTAGCAAAAATGCTAAATCAGTCATTATTAAGAAAATTGTTTGAATAAGTCCCAAATTTGAAAATAATGTGTGATAACCTTGTAAATACTGATCACTTAAATCTACCCAACACAAAATACGCTCGTCAACCAGACGCCAGTCGACTCTAAATACGAATGGCATCATCATTAATGCACTTAATAATAATACCGCGATGTGAATATACCATCCATATAATTTTGGGAAACGTTTCATTTTAGTTGGAATGTATATAGTTAAGCATCTGTCTAATGAAGCACATACATGCATATTACACATCATTGTTGAACTAAATGCATACATATAACGCTGAAAGCGACAGGTCATCGGTGATACATTCAATAATGAATAAAATATAGCTCCATGTGATACATATGGTAAACCTCTGACTGTAAATTGCCATAACCATATAAACATAATATTTGCCATTGCACTTGACAAGCATATTCCAGAGATATAAATCATTTGTCTAGGCACCTTGTTTGCCCTTACAATAGTATAAAATCCAATGTATAAATTTATCATTATAGTAAACAAACTGAAAATAGGTAGAACATATCCACACCAAAATGAAACAACTGTTGATACAATACATCTAACTTGTTGTTCATAAGACGAATCATTTTTCAATAAATCACACTGACGAAAAACTTTTAACGCATAATCTGTAAAATTAAGAGATGCTTCATACATTCATAACATTTCTTCACAAAAAATCGGAATTATCCAAATAACTTTGCATTGTTAGAATTTAGCAATTTTAATAATCATTCTGAATACCTATAAAGCTTTGATGCTTTGTTAAGATTTGTTCAAAAACCAACGTGAAGATATGGAATTAATTTTGTTCACTGTAACCTTTAAGTTACAGGTCACTGTAAAATTATGATGTTTTTAAAGTTTAAAGGGTATTTATAGGCCAATTCTGAATGTTTAGTGTTCGTTTTCAGAAAAAAATATCACAGTGAAAAACAGGGCGTATTAAATCATTCGAAAAACTAAAACTTGCAATAATTTAAATAAATTCCGAACGAATGAGTGATAGATCAGAACCTTATCAACAGATTGTAAATATTTTGGAATTATTGTATTATCTATTTTACTTTCTATATCTTATTGTTCTTAATTTAAGACAATGAGATATGAAAACATTAGAATAAATACAACTTTATGCAAACTATCATAATCTCTATTGATATTTATCATTTAACAGTGGTCTCTAATTTGTACAATAAGTATGTCATTTTGAATGATACATTAATCCATGTCATTATGATATTTAGTCAAAGTACTTCATAATATTAATTATTTGATAATACAATCAGCCTGTACTGAATTCATGTACACCGAAAATTATGAGTATTAATTTACTAAGAAAACATGGAAATTCGGGATCAAGAGGATTTCTAAATTGTCTAAAGAAAATGGTTTACTGGTTTATTCAGCAATTAGTAGATTTGCCGACAAATATCCAGTAGATAAAACTATTTAAGAATAAGTGTGCACATGTATTTTAACAATGACTGTAATCATGAATGATCCATATGATGCATACCTTAGGTAGATTGTCTAAAACATATAATCTAAGAAACACTGGTTAGTTTTTTTAATTAATCATGTCCATCTCTTGTAATTACTTTGAAAAAAACATTTTCTGCTAAATTTAATTCAAGAATTAGTTGATATAAATTATTCTGGCAGGTCAATTTCAGACACTTCAAACTAGATGCGGCAGGATAAATTACTAACGATTTTACTGATTATAATTGTTTGTGATTTGGTTAGTAGAAACGTATAACGTATAACAATGACGGTGATATTTATGGTAGCATCTCAGATAACAAAGACTGGATTTAACAACATTATTTTCATCTTAACATCGTTTCGATCGGCATTGACTTTAATAGTTATACGAAACCTTAGCAGGCTGTATGAACCTAGGCAAAATATCACATGTCTCAAGATCAACGGTGGCGAAGATAATTCAAGTGAGTGGTCCTATCAGAGTAGCTGGATTGATCACATAACAAAGATCACTTTATATATCTTTTAACTATTGAAGTCACCATTTATGTAGTTGTTGACACCAATTTGGATACTATTGAGAACCGGGTTTTATAGTACAGCTGTTTTGTCCTGGTATATGAATCTTCAGGAATGTGCACCGACAATCAGAACAGCAATCGAACCATGGATCATCAGAGATGACATTAGGCACCTTAATCAGTAGTTCGAACTGTTATTAAAGAAGAAAAATGATGGAATGAGCACAAGTTCAGTAGATAAATTTAATACTAATACAAAAAGTGATGTCATTTAATGGTTACGGTTGATCTCTGTAAAATGAAGTCAATTGGATGCACTAATGACATGCTTTTCTGTCTACACATTGGTACAGACGAATTGCCAGCATCAAGCTCTCGATTTCTAACACAACTCCGTTTCAGCCTTCTAGTTTATTAGTTTAAATTCTTTTTCCTTTTAAAGTAATTAGCCTTTCTTGCACCCTTCGTTTTAGTGATTAATGTAGTTTGTACCTTCATAATTTCTATGTCTTTGATTTGACGAAATATCTGTTACCTCTTCTAACTTAATTGGTTCTCCAGTACTCGTTCTACTGTCTACGAAACTGTAACAAATTAGTTTGAATAATATCCTTATTATCAACGGGAGTTATCTGGAATATCCCTAGAATCAGTAAGCATTGAAACCTTATTTTGTTTCTTCTTGAGATTTGTTAGTGTGAATCTTTAAACTCATTAATAATAGCTTGAAACATTAACGAATAAAGTGTATTATTTAAATTTTACAAAAATATTTCAGAGTAATAAGAAAAACCACTGACATTTTATTTTGTCCTGATCTCTGTAAGGTAGAAAATTTGCCTTTTAAAGGAAGTACAATTGATTCTGTTGGGATGTTAGATTCCCAAAAATCACTAAGTAAACGTTTTGATTTCGTAATTTTATTTTGAAAATTTCAATTTCTCGTTTTCGCGCCAATAGAGTCGATTTTTACCTTCAGATTGTATTTCCGACTTGAAAGGACCGTAAATGTCATGGTTTCGTTGTCTGTTTTGATATACTATTTTGCGACGTTTCCCAAGGACATTTTTATGCTGTATATATACGCTTGAGTTGTGTACTTGTTGTTGTTCGTCCTTGTGGTTGTTTGTGGAATATACGTTTTCTCTCATCTGAACATGGACTTCTTCCTCTAGTTACTGAGGCGAGGACGCATCGTAATAGTTAGCTTATGTTGTCTTTGTGTCACTGATCCTTCGTTCCGTTCGCTGATTTAAGCGATTTCGTAATCTATTCAAACAGCGAATTCCAATAAATCATCTTTCAGGTTTGAGGTGCTATCAGTTAAGATGAACAAACTAGTGCTTTACGTGAATATTTTATCATTCTTAAAACTATCATTTGTTGGAACTGTACACTTCTGGGTCATATGATAGACAATCTGAAAAAAATCAAAAGAATGACCAATGGAAATTAGTCTGAGTATCATCGATCGTCTTATTTATGAATAACTATAGATTTTAGTTTAGTTTACTAAGATTCTATCTATTGAGTGTGTTTACCAAAATTACTTTTCAAGGTGAACAAAAGTAGGAAAATGTTTTCTTCACTTTTTATGAGTTGTAGGTTCTATTGTAAAACCAATATTATTAAAGTACTATGAATCTTTTAAAGGAAAATTAACACCATAACAGAGACGAAAATCGCAGATTTATTTTGTAGATTTAACAAGCTTATAAAAATGAAAGAATTCATATTGTTAGATTAATAATGAAAACTTATCAGAAATCTTATCTCAGAAGACTTGTAGATTTTCAAAGCTTTCAACACTTTATCGTAGATATCCATTAACTGTATCAGATTAAACCGTTTGTCTGAAAGTTTATAATCTTATGAATCCTTTCAATAAAATAAATATTATTATATATCTCACGACGGTCTCAAAACCACTAAATAGATGCTCATATGTGATTGGTAAAAAAGCAATAACAGGTGAAAAATTAATTAATTAAGTGGAAATTCCTCGAGTGACATGATTGGTGAGGAACGATGTATACAAAAAGCACCAATGAAATCAGTGAACATTAATGTTTGTAGATTTATCTAATTGTAGCCAGGTAGGAATGGCTAACCGAAATGGAAATTATAGATTTTGTCAAGTAGTAAAGTTTTACACTCAACAGATCCGAGATATTGATCTTCACGATAACGGAATATTTATTATTTCAAGAATTACAAGTGAAATTCAACCGAAACAATGGCAAGTCACTATTTAAATTGACTATCCGCATTTACAGGTTTCTCTTGACTGATTAAACACAGTGTACCATATTACACTGGTTATCAAATTGAATTAATCGTCTATCGGACTCCATAGAAATACATTTGTGTTTACATATCGTTGAAAGAATCAACAGAGAGAAAAATGAAATATAATTCAACTACCTGGCCTTTCACAGAATCGCCATGGACTGTCACACTGACCTGTAATTTATTGAAAGTAGAATGGACAGAGATTAATTATGCATTATGCATAACCTCAACATTAGTTGGTTTTATATCAGCTTACATACTACCTTTAGTCATATCCACATCAGTTCCCATATACATCATACAGATAGTAGTTCAAGTTATGAGTGGAACTACGAAACGTTCATCAATATACTATACTGGCTTACTAGTAGCAATTGTAATGATGTATATTGTATTTGGAGTGTTTACATATTTTCTACCTAAAGGATTATCGTACACAACAAATGGTGAAGCCTATTTCTTTGTATATTATCATTCACAAATTTCATGTCAAATTTATCGTTTCTCACAGGCTTTCTCTTCCATCCTATTTGGCAATCTTTTTCTTGGATCAGCAATAGACAGAATTTTAACTGTTTATAAACCAGTACTATATGCCAACCTGCCGAATAAATACGCTCGGATTTTCCTTGCCGTAATTTTCATTGTAACTTTTACCATGGCCCTACCATTCTTCATACTAGCTGGATTAATAGAGATTGGAGACAAAGTCCACTGTTGGTTTCAGTCAAGTAGCGAATACTTGTTTTTTTTTCGAGCGTTCTGCGCAGATCTAGCACCAATACAGTTAATACTGGCAACCTCAATTAATCTGGCCTTCTTTATACGTATTTATCGAAGTACAAATCGAGATTCATCTAACAAACCTGCAAATGACGATGATCGAACAAAAATTAAAGGTTCATTATTTCTAGTCATAAATTCATCATCCTATCTAATTTTCGGCCTACCTGGAAGCATACTTGACACCATAAAAAATGCTCATATGTTTGGATTAATTAACGTCAATGTAAATTTGTACCAGAATCTTTTTGATTTAATATGGAGCATACTTTTATGTAGAAGTACTTTAGATATATTAGTGGGATTCTTTTATTTCAAACCGGAAAAAGACATATTTGCATCAGTCTTTAGAAAGTTTACAGAGTCTATTCGGTCTGTTAACAAGTGTTTGTTTAAACGTGGAGTACATACGGTAGGTCCAAATTAAAATTTAACAACTGAGCATATTTTTGCTAACTTGTCAAACTCTTTCTACATATTGTTGAGTGGTATCATGTTTTATGTTCAAATGTTCTAAAATAAAATATCATATACATCATATGGTAAGTATTTCAACATTTATTAAAAGAACTACATGAATTTCATTTCATATTACTCATAATTGATATGCACTGATTATTATTACAACAATATTATTTCTTTACTCAGCTACTTAGGAAAAGTATTTTCTAACGATCATACTTGAAATTTGTCATACCAAATAAATGTTCAATTAATAAATCCACAATTTCTAACAAGAAAATTTTATCACTAGTTTGTCTTTATTTGGAGAACTCCAGGATTTATAGGTAATGTTCGCCTCATTTGGGGAGCCAGTAATATATAAAAGTGAGTCACTGCTTATTCACAGATCTTGAATAAGCATTAATTTTCATATTTACTCTCTCATTTTTCCCGTTCATTTCAGTGTCTGAAACATATGTAACCTAAACCCACTTTATATTTGACTTGTTTTATTCCGTTATCACTAAGGTAATTGAATCAATTTATATATACGAAGTAATTAAGTTTCTAGATTCCATCAAACATCATCGTTATTTAATAGGAATCAAACACTGCTTATAGACTGTTCAATATGCTCACCTAAAACCCAACCAAAATTCAACCAACAACCTTCAGGTCTTGTGGCGTGTATTATTTATTTTTTATTTATTTGAACACATAAATATTGGTACAAGGGGGCACCAGATATATATACGCCAAACAAAACAATGAGAATGGGAAGAGAGAAAGAATGTAAGGTGCGTACAAGATAAAAAGAACAATAACGACCACAGATTAGTGTATTGTAGTGTAATATTAATAATAACAGTCGGAGAAACGGAAAGGTACAACCAGAAGAATTCTTTCAGTTAAGGAAGTTACAACCATATCTGATAACGTCTCTAGCCACTGCGTTACACCATCTCTCGGACCCCAGCCAGGGATTCGTGAAGGATCAACAGAAGCCAGCCCTTTGCAGCTTCCTTTCGTACCACGACACCATGTCATACACTGACCATCTCTCCACTTTTTCCAACCAGTCCCAGAGTCGGCAAATAATGCACGACGAGGAATTCTCTGGGACGACATTCGTAGAACATGTCCAAGCCACCGAAGTCGGTGATTCAAGATGGTGACACCAATTTCATTATCGTCTCTGTATCCGAACACTCGATGCCGAACCTCTGCATTACTAACATGGTGTTGCCACTGAATGTCAGCAATCCTTCGGAGACAACGATGATCGAACACAGAGAGTCGTCTAACATCCTCAGCCCGTAGAGTCGAGGTTTCACAAGCATAGCGCACTGATTAAATGCGGATTGCATGGCTTGAACATTCTCGCACAGTAAGACAATATCATCAGCATACTCAAGGTCGAGAAGTCTTTCTCCAGGCAACAGATCCACACCGTCATTACCTACATTCATCAGAGCTGTTTCCAGAATGTCATCGATGGCAAAGTTGAAGAGGAATGGTGAGATTGGGCAACCCTGCCTAACTCCACTGCTTGATTGGAACAATGGAGAAAGGTGGTTGTATGCCCTCACTCTACCTGAGGTGTTTGTATATAGGGCTTTTAGGATGTTAATAAACTTCTCAGGCACACCCTTCTTCAATAGACAATCCCAGAGAACAGTTCTGTCCAACGAATCAAAGGCAGCCCTGATATCAAGAAACACTACGATTGTTGGCCTTTGATAAGTATGGCGGTGTTCTAACACTTGGCGGAGGGTGAAGATATGACCAATGCATCCTCGACCAGAACGAAACCCAGCCTGCTCCTCGCGAGTCAATCCTTCTCGGGTTTTGAACAACCTACGAAGTATAACGGAAGCCAATAGCTTGGATGCAATTGGAAGTAGACTTATCCCCCGATAGATGTTACAGAAACGACTTGAACCCTTTTTAAAGATAGGGACAACTATCGACTCATTCCATGACGTTGGTACACTCTCTAGTTCCCAGACCTTTGTAAACAACGTCGTCAGTTCCTTAGTCAGAAAGTCACCACCATCTTTAAAAAGAGCCGGAGGTAAGTCATCTGGGCCCGGTGATTTGTAGCGCTTCAAGAGCTGGAGTTCCTTGCGGGCTTCCGCCTCATTTGGTGGATCAGTCGTCACCGGCCATGGAGGGCAGGACAGTCTGACCGATGTTGCCGGAGCAGCAGGCCAGTTGAAGTGCCCTTCAAAGAATTCTGCCCACCCGTATTAGACCGACGGGCTTCAATCAGCTGTAAGGAACCAGAAGAAACCCAGTGTTTGTAAGCGGGACATTTCGCGAACCCACAACAGACTGTACCCGCCATTTTCATGGTGTCATGCAATTGCAACCAATGCTCATCTATACTTTTCGGTGGAATGGTAGCTAGCCTAGAAGCTAGCTCGGTTCGATACTTACTAGTAACAGAAGTTGCAACCAATTTGCTGACATCCATGTTTTGGTGACGATCACTTCGTTGGCCACTGAAAAGTAAGGTGAGATTAGGTCAAACTAGGGCATGATCAGATTCCAGATAGGTACTCCAAAAAGAGCGGCAGGCTTGTACACAACCATGCCAGCGGTAGCTGATCGCGATGTGATCAATCTGTATCCAGGCTTGAGATGTAGAAAGGGGACGCCAGGTGGCACATCGGCGATGACTGTGCCGAAAGTTAGTGCTAGCCAGAAACAGGTTGTGGTCTGTGCATAGTCGCAGTAGACGTTCCCCGTTATCCGTCCTGCGACCAACAAGTCCCCATCGGCCACCTAAACGACTCTCTTCTGTGCCTAGACGTCCGACCTGAGTATTCAAGTCTCCAGCTAGTACTACAATATCTGTCGAACGCACTTTCTGGAGAAGAACAGTTAGCTGGTGGTAGAACTCATCCTTGATTGCATCAGGGCTGCAATCTGTCAGGGCATAGTCGGAGATGACGAAAAGACATCGTCTCTCACGCCGATTTCTTCTCACTTTGATGGAACTTTCTAATCTAACAGCACATAACCGACTGTTAATGGAGATCCAATCGATTAGTGCTGCCTCAGCTCTAGCGCTTAGTGCGACACCAACGCCAGCAAGACCAGACGAAGATGCCACAGGGTCCCCGGATAAACGCACGTAAAACAAGCTTTTTGAAGTGACAGATGGAGAGCGAACTTGTAGTACTTCACCAGAGTCTTGAATACGGGTCTCGGATAGACAACACACATCAATGTTAAGACTTTCGAAAGACATAGCCAGCCCTATCTGTTGTCCGACCTGCATAAGTGTGCAAACGTTGAAAGCAGCCAGTTTGAATGGTGCACGAAGTTTCAGAAAAACTGATTCAGTACTCGTATTCGGTGGTAACATACAATTTCCAACCAGGCAGTGACTCGAGAACGTTTAGATAAAGCTGAATTTTCACCATAGGTGAGCTGCTGTCTAGGTCAAACGGATACATAAAGTAGGAATAAGAGAGGGTCAATAAATGACGTGGTAAAATAATAATAATAATAATAGTACGAGTCATTTCAATGTTAATCAGAGAGAAAGGAATACTTTCCATTAGCAAATAGTTCATCATGGTTTTAGTGCGTGGGCTGAGATACTGCCCGGGTGCCCAAACCGAAGAAGACGGTTTTCTTAGGGGGCCACACCCCGAGCCTTTGACCTAAAGGTCTGACCCACAAGGCAGTGGAGCATCGTAAGGAGATGCAGTCCCATGGAAGCCAGTGACCAACAATTGGTTCATACACCATTTGTTCGTTGAGGATACTGGAGCCCATGTGCACCATTGGTTTGGAATCAGGGTTTCTCAACTCCTCTAGGTGGACTCACCGTGCCACCTGCCCAGTTAAACCGCCGGACATTCGCTTTACGTCCTCTCGGTTTCATAAACAACACCCCCACCACGAGAAGATGGTGAATAGGACTTCCCTGGCAGAGACTATATACGCGTGGCCGTGTGAGAGCATTTCGAGAGGGAGGGCGGGCCCTCCATACTCTCGGCCATACCAGGGCGTTCGAGGGCATGTGTGCTTCAACACTACGACACTTAGTAGGGATTCGATGATACACAGGATCCAACTGATGTCAATTCGTGACAAATATCATCAGCAGATTGGACTAATCTGCATGAAACCATCTCATCAAAAATAAAATTGCGAGATCATTAGTGATTTATTTTGAGTTTGGTCCTTGTGATTCTAGTGTGTGGTCTTTATCAGGGAGGTTCATTCGTCTTAAGATAATAAAGGATTCATCGAAGGAATCAAATGATCGTTGTGCTAATGATCGTTGAGAAATAATTGAAATTGGTATACGCTCTTTAGTCTACTTAGGGATATGCACTGCTGAGAATTCTCATACTATGACGAAGTTGGTGTCTTCTCTCCTATAATTTCGACAGTAACCCACTTTATTTAAATACCCTAAGAATACCATCTACAAATCAAATCAATCTTCTTAATTGCTTACAGTAAAACTAATGACCATCTACTTGAGGCGCTGTTTATTAAAGGAGTCTTCATACTGCAGTATGTGCATGATCAAAATCAATGATTAGAATTTAAAAAGACCTTTGTAAGACTTGTTCGTTAGTAATGATAAAAAACATGGAAAATAACATGATGATCTATCCGGATAAAATATTTCATCGCTTCATTATCGAAATCTATGATGTAATTAATGAAATAACCAAGTGCATAGTGCGTCTCAATAGTTAACATTAATTGTGGAAAACTACTGCGTAGCATTGAATTAAAATGTGGTCACTCTCCATCATGTTTATTTTTTTCCGAATGATGATCATAAATATACTGGACAATTATGTTTCTTCTAATTTAGCGATGTGGGTAAATGTTAAAGTTTCTTACAGAATTCACCAGAACGTTTTGTAAATTTGGCTTTCTAACTCGGTTCAAAAAGTGTATTGAGGTGTTCACAATTCCCTATGACGTAGCTTATAATATTTTGAATTGCTACCGAGTCTTTTGTAATTCTACATATTTACCGTTTAACACCAAAAATGACAGAATCCTCACTACCTGCTAAAACATGAAAGCCTGTTTCCGGATTCCTCAAGATCATAGAAGTCAAAAATATATCCGTGGTTTATTTTTAATTTTGAAAAACTTACAAGCACTTACTCAATCTTTTATTATTAATATTATCTCATTTAATGAACAGAGAATTCATAATGATCTTTGTTTTCAGCTGATTTTCAGGTAAAATAAAATGGATGTCTTTTCAACCAATACATTGCTAACAATCCGAGTATGGTATTAAAATGCAGTTTGCATTTACAGCTATACTTGTAGATATAGTCTTTAGTACCGTAACTGATGCAGTGCACACTAATAATCCAGATATTTTTCAACTACTATCAAAATATTTGGAGTAACGCTGATGGTGACATTTAGTGGCAGTTATAATATAAAATCAATACCTTTGTGGTTCTCTCAAATTGATGTAAAATTCTATCTTAGTTGATACTTTGTTTTGTATTTTGAATTAAAATGTCATTTATAGTTAACGTAAAGACAAATTTAGAGATTTAACAACTTTGGCTGTTGTTACTTTTTAGCAGATTAGACATATTATATCGGGTTTTCTGATCAAGATTATAATAAATATATATAACCTACCGCTTATTACTAGTCGTCTTTAGATATATGACTTTTATTTTCTATATTTCACAGGAAATACATTATCAGTGCCGAACAATTTACCACTTAACTGTCCAATGCTTGTATGTCTATGCTGATGATTTGACAATATTGTAAATTGGAAAACCATAGATTTATTTAGTTCAGACTAAATTGTTTTGGCTCACAAAATTTATGATTTACATCTCATCTTGTTTTTCGACCTTAAAGCTTTACAGTAGCAAAATAATAATACCGGTTCAGTCGATGTTTGATTCACACTTGTTCAAAGACTGAAACATCGAAACCACGAAAAAGATCTAGACAGTTTGCGCATATTATTAATAGGTTGGAACAAGTGTATTCAATACCAGACAATATGGGATTACGTTAGCAGTTTCAATATGCAACACTAGATGAAAATGCATACTCCACCGCACAATGTATGATTAGTGTGGAAATCAAGATAAAGTATTTTGATAAGGAGATATACTGTAGCTTTTCATATCCAACAACGATTTCACAATTTTCGTACATCAAATATCGGTACGACTACTAGTGTCGGCAAATTATTAACAATCCTCAATAGAATTTTTATGTGCAGAATTTAATAAATACTTAGATTAACGAATTAAACGAATCCCAAATTCTTACAAGCAACATGTATGATTCGGCGTTAAGTTGAGTTGATGTGTGACTTACTGTTGAATAAGAAGAACGTCCTATATTTTTCCATGTTTAAATCACTGACTAATAGGAAGTGACATCGTTCGGTGTAACATATATGGAGAGATTTTCAGGTTTTGATTTTTAGATAGTAAAGTATCTGAGGTTTATTTCACCTAGTCTTTCTAATAATAATATGAAGAAGACTGATGGTTTTATTCATCGCCACTTGTTTGACTACAACAAGAAGTTCTCAGAAGAATAATGCAGTGTTGCGACAAGTTCCATCTCTTATTTTCAAAATCTATGTGAAAAATGAGCTTTTAGGGTGATTAACTCTCATCCACCTTCATCTGTAACCGTTTCATTTCAATATTTACTCCTACGATATCTATTTTCACCGCACAATATATATGATTCATTAAATTCTAATACAACCTCCTCATGTTTCTCCAAAGAGCATATGTGGAGGATATATCAATCATCGGTACTATCTAGCTTGAGTTGATCAGTAGTTACCTTTACGATGGCTTGTAAGCTCTCTAAAAGACCGACTAAATATATTGGGGGGGGGTAGCATGCATGATTAGTCAGCTAAAATAAACCAAACAAAGAAGCATTTCTTACAGTATTTACAGAGTTAAGAAATAAGTAACCAAGAAGTTTGAGAACACTGCTTTATTATTTCTTAAAATCAGGACTATTAACTAGCCTAATGAGGAATTTAATTGATATTGATGAAGAGAGGATGCGTACGGTATTATTTGATGAGACTTGATGACTAAAGATTAGATGTTCCGCATGTTGTACAAACATCCTCTTCAATATTTATGGATTTTTTAGATAAAGGAAAGCATAACAATAGTATTTTTAGAATGTGAGCCAGCTTGTTTTGACTTTCGCTGTTTGACGCTGATACTGATATAAACTTTTCTTATACACGACCCTAACCGGTTACATTGGTGAGTAGGAAATGAAAACCATTTCATGACGAGTCACGTGAACTTGGCCATTTTATGGACAATCATTTGTATATACCATTCGATTGATTTTTAATTGGCACAGCATATCAGTCTTCATTGAACACTTCATTTTGGTGGAATTTTTGGGAAATAGGAACAGTAATACCACGATCAATCGGAGCTACCTTAAACTACCTTCTTACTAACGGTTTGCAAATATGTGAAGCTTTCAAATGCTCTTCGCTACTGTTCTTATATAAGTTCCAGAAGATCGAGGACACAAAATCTTTGAAGAATTAAAATAGTTCCCAGAATTATTTCTTTGGAAAGGTGGGTCATGCTTTTTATAATTTCACCAGCTATCTCATTTAGCTTGTATAATTAGTCTCCTAAGTGATAAACTCCTTCGTTCGATGATTTGAATCCTTCATAACCTAAGTATCTAAGAAATAGAAATAAATCATTGTCTAGTGAAAATAGTGTCCAAAGACATGATCATTTTATGAACTGAGCAAGAAAGTTGCTTAGATCCTCCATGCATTCTCAAACTTGTATCATTTAACACTTATTTCCATATATGATAACTATTTAAAAAGCCTACTAATATAAGAAACTTCAAATGAGAAACCCACCCTGACGTATACTTCCAAGACCAAGGTTTCGGTGCGACTCTTCATTTGGTCTAACAGAAGATTACTTACTCTTTGTTACTAAGATGTCAAACGGTTTTTATATAACAATATTTGGGGATCGTTTACATGCCTAGCATTACATTTAAGTGTGTTAAGGGATGACTCAGTTAGAATTATCAACTTATCCTTAAAAACTTCATTTGTACAGAAGCAAATTAGAAAATTGCAGTTCAAAAAAATGTCAAAACTATATGTATACACCAAAGCTTCTAACTTTCTGGATACCATAAAAATATGTATCATTATCTTTCGTTGCGATTCTTAAACTACGTATTTTATAAATTGTCGTTGCCATGTATCATGTCAAATTATTCAGTTTAAAGAAATCTTTTCAGAATAATGTTCTATTTCTAATAATATCGTTGAGCATTTTATTGGTCCGACATCTGACTCTGATTTAGATGAATGAATGAGTATGAATTCCTTACATCACACCTAGGTTAACTTCGTTCGGGCGACGTAGGTAATAAGAAGCTAATTTAGGATTAAGTTGGATAAATTTATTTCATGAATTTGTTTACTCAGACGACAAGCAGGAGAGCGCAGCGAAGCAGAGAAGGCAATCGTGCTAACTCCTTTATACTACTCATTGCAAGCGCCAGTAGAGATCAAAATAGATAATGCGTAGAGTGATAGAGACAGGTATCCGACGATATAATGAATGATAAATATACTCAAGTACATACGAGTTGTAAGTGGGTGAAGAGAAGGAACTATGTGTTTTTGTGAATAACAATCCACAAGTCAGTAAAGTTACTGGTCGTTTGTGTTTGCAACAAATGAGAATTGGTCAGTGACTCAGATATCCACCCAAGACAATAGAAGGTTTTCGCACAGTATGGTGGATTGATTGAAGTTAGACATTTACACCAATGGATCCCTGTTCAGTGGTCTATAGATTAAGCGTTCGCGTACAAGCCTGAAGGTCCTGGGTCCGAATACCGCGTACGAAATCGTGGATGGACATTACTGAGGAGTTCTATATTAGGACGAAACACCCGTCCAATGCTTGAAGGTTTTCGATGGTTGTCTAACATTGATTCATTCACGAACTCAATCAAAACTCACCAATCTCCACAACCCTATACTGATAAAATGGGAGAATAGATAAAGATTAGGATGCAAACATGGTTTTCATCAAATTGATACACTTGTACACAGTGGATCATATGTCTAAATTGCAGAAAGTAGGTAATGAAAGACATATTTATCTAAACTTTGTTTATGTGACCTGGAGAAATAGATCATATAAGTTAGTTGATAAAAAAGTACAGTACTTTGTTCATTGAACAAGATTATCACAATAAAGGCTTAGTTTGAGATACAAAAACTGGTTTAACGCAACCAATACCGTTTATTATATGAGATATAATTCCAAATACATTGAATTTGGACTTAATTTGAATATGGTTTTATGTTGATTTGGACTCATCAACAAGGTGTAAAAGGATGTATGACGGATAAATAGCTACAGTATATAAATATAAAAGTAAAGATTCGGGCATAGTACACACACTACACCCAGTTTATTTTTCAGACCAATAAAATATAAGGTACGACACGGTGCATCTGGGGACGGACTGTGAAGTCTCCACTGTGTCATTGTAAGCAAAAAAATTATATTCAATCAATTTAGTGATGAACAGCGTTCATATTCGCGGGATTCGAAATGAACTTGCCGACAACTTACACTGAATACTGATGCATACGTTTAGTAGTATTATTTCCATACTGATGGTAAATAACGAGTGAAATAGACTTTCAGCATGATAGTAAATCATATATCGAATACTCCATTCTTTTCAAACTATATCGAATAATTCAAATACAAGTAAGAAATCAATTGTTATTGTGAAATTTCGTTTCAGTGATCCTTATTACGTATATGGTTCTACGACAAGCTACTCATGCTAAATCTATGAGTTGAGCTGGATAACTAACGTATTTGATAGAGAAGAGATGTTTAACACCGGATTCGAGCTCACTTAAAGTATTTCTTCAAACACTAGATTTTTTAACGAGATTTATAAGCATTTTCGTAGATATACAAATACAATTATCTAGCATTCATAACATTTAGGAACTAGGGTTACATCCTATCAACTTCAATTGGTCTCATTACTTATGAGTAATTTCAGACCATGTATAACACCAATAGTATTTAGTTCAATCTAGAAGCGATTTAATTAGAATGCTTGATCATTCTATGTGAAGCAAATATTCCTTGTAATATTACCTGTCAGTGAGTTGAAATTCATGACATTTCTCCTTATAAATATATCCATTTATGAAAGCGTAATTAAACAAGTATGCGATTCATTTCTTGCATCGAATTTTCATAGATTAAATGAAGGATAGAATATCATTCATTATTGTTTGTTCTTCACACTTTCCTCAATAATCACGTTGAATATAACAATTAGTAAAATGGGATGTGTCAAATTATCTGCAACTGCAATAGTGAATGCACTTGCAACATTTACACATATTACCACTACCATAATGTGATACTACCGATGGCATTGTTAAGTTTTGCTTACACCTCTCTATAGCAATATGCACTACATTAAAATACAATTAGAACTGTGTGAAGTAACCTAAATTAGGATCAACGTATAAGCGTAGAAGTATCGAAAATATTCTGTGTTAATTTCCTTCTACCTTGAAAGAAGAAATGCTTTTTTCTTTTTTGGACAAATTTGCTTATTTTCATATTGTTAATTTCATTACACATGCAAATCAGGGTGGGATGAGTACGATTCATTGAAGATAAAAAAAGAATAAACAAAACAAGCACGGAAATCTTGTGATATTATGAAAATTTAAAACTATCGCTATTGCTACTTAATGAATGTCAGCATAATTAACTTCGTTACAGTTTAAATTAAAAAAAACGAATATTTAAATTATTTACAAAATTTCAAAAATTATTTATTTGAAGACATAATAATTGTTATTGTCATGCTCAGTTATAGAATATAAAATTTTCAACCAATATTTAAAATATTGTTTCTAGCTACTATGGTTAACAAATGAAATAAAAAAACATAAACATTCACAAATTCTTTAGTGTTACTTGAAGTTCAAATAGTTCCTTTTGTTCTTTAGAATTTGTCGGTTATTTACCTCAGGGCTAATGTCAATCAACTAAATTTCAATATATCTTACATGATTTAGTCTCTTAACTTACATTTCATGTTAGTTAGTGGTACTCACTGTCAAGATCTGTATACAATTTTAAGGGAACTAATTCTACTTGTGAAATTTAAACTTGTATAATCTAAGTATTTTGTAGTGGTTATCGACTTTCTTGAAAACCAATCATTCATTGTTAGTTTAAATATATTTGTAAATTATATTTACCTGTGTGACCAATCAGTTAGTCAATTAATCGTAAACAAAGTGAGAAGATGAGAAAATGTGCGGTGAACCAAGTCGCCATACTAAATTAACACAGAGTGACCATATTATCAAAGCGATTACCGGAATATTAGTAGCAGTATCAGTGATTGCAGATAATTTCGGAACTTTAAAGATTTATTTGGTTTTCTAACTACCCACACTTGATATTTCTGAGGAAGACGAAGGTATGCCTTATGAGTTGTTTTGGTTCTGTAGAGTGAATACTGGTAAAATGAAACTGGAACTAGGAAATAGTGAATTAGAAAAGATTTCATCTCACAATTGTATTAACGACAAATTACATCTAAAGCCCTTCTACAGCCACCACCGGTGCCAAGTCCGGATGATCGAGGAGGGCTCAAAATATGGTTAGCCACTCCACCTCATAAAAAATAACCCAATCATAGAAAATTAATTAAACCATGTAAACACTGATCCCCGAATACAAGAATGATGACGCTTCTTGGTGAGAGTAGAAATTCTCTGGTAGCCACGAAGCCGATGAATCCTCTCACAGCTAAAGCAAAAATTAATCTAAGAACGTGGAACTCCCAAATAATATGTAAGGCCGAAAGGGTCATTTAGATAACAACAACACCCCTCTCGAAGCTAGTCATTTTTGTCCAGTTTGCATCCTATGGGTTTCACTTATTGCGAACACCATCAGGTTGTAGCTTCTCATATTCGTAGCTGGTTTTCCCGGTCTGCCACAATGTGCGGACTTTCAGTGTATTGGTGTCAATTATTCCTTTTGTTGTTTGAGGAAGAATCAGCCTTTTGACCTTTGAAACACCTTAGTATTCACGTGGGACGTCGATATTCTTATAGATGATTACCCCTTAACCCTCAGCAGAGTATGTTAATGACTTAAATGATGTCTTTGGTTGGCTTTATTTGGGGGGACTCTTCTATGGGATCGAGTTGCTGGTTCCATCCCTATCTCTTTTCTTTTAATCGATCTTGGGACCGTCAGTAACCCTGAACGAGCTCCAGGAGTAGTCTATGATAACATTGATCAATGTTGCATCGTTTCAAAGGTGATATAACGTTTTTCCAAGTGTCGAAAAACACCTAAGAGACCAAGGGGAAAATACATTAGAGATGGAAGTCAATTATCAACTAGAAAAGAATCGAAGAAATGAATACCGAGCGGTATTGCGTTGATAATAGTTTAAAAATTCCAAATAAAGATTGATTACGTAATGAGCTAACAATTAAGGGGAAATGTTTTCAGATGAAGATATTACATAGAAGAGAGACAATTTCTCCCTTGGTAAATATAAAGAACTGGATAAGTATTCTGATAATAGCTAATTAATGGTTATGAAGAAATTATGATAGAATAATGACAATAGTTTAGTGAGTATGGATGATAGAAAGGGAGTTGAGATCATGATAAGATGATATTATTATTGGCTTTATTCAATATTATATTTTTGGTACAATATAGAATTCTCAGTACAAGTTATTTCAACAGGTTTCCTTTTCTTATTTTTTTATCGATCCTTGCGATAAATATTGAGTGGTCGCCAGTCAAATGTTAATAGTTCAGGAATCAACATCTGAATAATGTATATTCTTTTCTATGAATACAGCCAGCAACCACGATGTCTGATTGGGCTCTTTTTTAACTTGTATATTGAAATGTCGTAAACTTCTCACAAACTCACCTGAATAGGTTATGAGACTAATAGGCATAAAGCTGTTTTAAAACAAACAAGCAAAACGTTAAATTGTTGAACTATACAGTATGCGGGAACGGGTATCCCAGATATTCAAGCAGGCCGCCTCTATTGGTTTAATACACATTGATTAGGCTGGAGTCGGTAGACTGCTAAAGCCCCTGTGGTACATATGTTTCTGATTTGTATTCCATTTGAACCACATCTTTCTACTTTATGGATGAATTTGAATGAGTGATCCGATGGAGCAACGTCATCGGTGTTCATTATATCAGTGGTTTTCCAGAAGAGGTGTTCATTAGCAAAGATGACATGTAGAAAACGAGGAACTAGTTAGAGTTGATCATGTGATATAAAATGCTAGTTAACCTGAACATTTCGACACAATTTAGACTCTTATCCAGTATATTTAGGGAAGACGGTAACCACACTGAAGCGAGACGTGTTCTGATACTTCTTAAAAGCTATGTAAACCTGGATTTGTTGCGGGTATTTATAAAATCTAGTAAGGATTTAAATTAGCAACCATTTGAAAATAGTCACTCTAAATGTTTGGAAAATCTGAGGACTTGATATTAATAGATTATCTCATACTGTAGAGGCTAAGCGTTAGCACACGAGGCCGAAGGTCCTAGGTTCGAGTCCTATGTGCTGGGCAGTGTATGCTCACTACTGAGAAGCCCAATACTGGGACGAAACTGCTGTCCAATGCTTCCAGGTTTTCAATGGTAGTCTAACATTGATTGATTCATGATCTCAATTAAAACTTCAAAAAGCATTACTCAATATCGACATAATACTTATCAATTTACGTTACCCTTTAACAAATACATATGTGCATTTATATATTACAACAAAATACTCAGGATTGAGAGAAGTGAAATAGCCCACTACTGATGATGGATGCTTCCATCAGATAGATGATCGTTATTAGTGGAGGTGTGCGCTGCAATCTAAATCTAACGAATATGCTACAGTATAGCCACGTGATTGGTTGAAAACGTTAGCGGACAGACTACCAATTAGAAAACTTAGATTCATAATAGTTCATATAAGATCACTACAAAACAATATTAGCCAACCACAACACATATAATTGACCTATATTTGGACGGCCGACAATTACTTCATTAAAGAAGGGGTTCAAACTAACAAACCATATAGAAGAAAAGCGTATATCTACAAGAATATATTTACTTCAAGCATGATGAACAGACGCATTAAAATGTCTATCTGTAAGTGAACAATGTTTGACTTGGCAATAGTCTTGGTTCCTAAATGCATCTCAAAAGGTGAGACGGTAAGAAATTAGAAAAATAATTGAATGATTAACCATCTATTTGATTACTTACATTGATTATTAGTGGAAACATCTTTCTATTAACTTTGATAAAGTTTGCAAAACTAGCTGGTTATCGACACAAATTGCGATTAGAAAATTCTTCTACTAACATGGATTTTGGCTATTCACTATATGACTAAAGAGATGTGTTCATGAATATGAAGCATCTCTAAACTACAACAGTATTTAACAAGAAATAACCACCAAGAAAATGGAGTATAATATAACTACATGGCCATTCAGAGAAAACCCATGGAGTTCCAAATTAATTTGTAACAAGTTATTAGTGAAATGGACAGAAGGTGTTTATGCAACGTGCATAGCATCAACAGTATTGGGTTTCATATCAGCCTATATTTTGCCCGTATTCCTAATTATATCATTTATCATTTATACTACACTGACTAGTGTGTTAATTGCATCCAATCATAAAACTAGATCGTCGATTTACTTTCTTGGGTCATTGATATCAAATATACTTGTCAATATAGCGTATGGCTTGTTTTGGTATTACTTAACTAAAGGATTACCGTATGCAACAAATGGTGATAAATATTTCTTCCTGTTGTATGTGTCCATAGATTCGTGTAAAATTTTCCGTTTTTGGCATTCGTTTTCTTCAAATCTGATGTGTAACTTTCTATTGTGTGCAGCGGTTGATCGTTATCTAACTGTCTATTTCCCAACAAAATTCTCAAACCTACCGAACAAGTTCGCTTGGTATGCTTTCGGTACAGTGTGGCTCATAAGCTTTCTTATGACAATTCCATTTGCAGTCGTTAGCAGCTTGCTTGCTGTTGGAGGAAAGCTTCATTGTTGGGTTACACCAGAGAGTATCTATTCTTTATTTTACAATGCTTTGGTAACAAATATGGGACCTGTACAACTATCCATCACCATTACCATAAATATCATGTTTTCCGTACGCATACGCAAACAACTGCGACAAATGAGCACAATGAAAAACACAACTGCGACGGATCGTAAACAGCTTCAAACTTTGACATTTCTAATCATATTTTCTGCATCTTATGCAATGTTTGGTGTTCCACAAAGTGTTGTGTACATCATAAGCAGAGCTACTGTAATGGGTTTCATCGATGCCAATTCTGATTTGTGTCAAAACATTGGTGATATAATATGGACTTTGTTCTTCTGTAGAAGTTTGTTTGATATTGTATTGGGTTACTTTTATTTTCAACCAGTACGCGAAACATGCTTATTAGTTTACAGAAGTTGTGGAAAGTTGAAGAACAAGAGCTCTACTTTGAATTCCCTATTTTCAACATATCAGCAGCGATCATGACGGAGTGCTTATAAAATAAACTTCAATAATGAGTAAACATAAATATTCAAGTAATTGAACAATGACATGCAAATCAATTTATAATATGAAGAAACAATCAAACAGAGAATCCATCTGAGTCAAGATGAATTGGTTCACACTATCACATTTTATGATTATGTGATTTCTAATTTTAAGTTGTTTTCAGACACAGACAACTGTTCTATAACGTGATAGATTTCATAGAACCACCTCGGGACATTAGATTACGTAAATGTACCTATCAAGTTCGTATTTTTTTCTGTATTAATGTTCATCTAAACTCATCATAAGATGGTTTAAATGATGTGCCGTACTAATCATGTACCCAAATCATTTTTATGTTCATGTGGTACATTATCTAAAAATACACATTATCATCAAGCAACCAGATTCGAATAAAATACATTTTAATCTACTTTACTTTTATTCCGATCCATAACAATGCATTTATCTACTACCAATTATGTAACCGAATTAGTAGTATTCTTTAATAACTTGAAATACAGAGTTCTAAAATATTTGATCTGCACTAAAGTTATTCAGATTGTTTGTGAAGTATATTTTATTTTAGCAACTATTGTCATTATGTATGAGTGTTAAAGAGAACGATCGTTTTCGAAATCATCATCAGGCTGTACTGCTACTAATCCAAAATTATTGTATTACAATACATAAAATATTAAAGTTGTATTAATCCAGATTGTAAATTGAGAATGGCGAACTTCACGCCAATTGAGACTTGAATAGTAACCTCTACTGTAATATTTTGTCTATTGTAACACAAAAATAATTTTTGATTTAAAACTGTAGAGCCTGATGAAGAAATTAGATCGTGGACAATGTATGATAAAAAGATGGGTGGAAAAAAATAGACAAACGAAGGATTTGGTAGATAATGATAAAAATTAAAATCATTTCATAAGTCTTATCGGGTCTAGGATGAGAAAGGAATATAGGGAATTTATTATGAATACAGAGAGTAGGTTTGTTAGCTTGAGTCTCTATAACTTTGGCCGTACATAAAAGAAGAGGTTGAAGTGCATCAGGAAACGTTGAATGTATACGATAATATACTTTTAATGAAATGACACTATCTACTAAATGATGGCTATCAAGCAATTGCTATAGAACGAAACTGTATACTGTTGTAATCATACCCTTTCCGTACCCTGAATAAAGGTACTAAGTAAGATGTTGGTCAAATTGTCTGTTTGTACATCCGATATAGTTGTCTCTGAAGCAGTAGCTGAACTTTAAGACATGTATGGATGTAACAAAACTAGATAACATATTTTAAGTTGACGAACAACCACAGGTTGATTAGAAAAGAATGGAGCAATTAACTACATAAAACGTCTTCTTTGCTACTCTAGTCAGTTTATACCGTGGTACATTACTAGCTATATATCTGCTGAATTGTAGCTACAAAATGAATGATTTCTCCTAAGACATTGATATCACTATCTTGCTGTTCACTTTATCTATACTCTTATTCAGAAGACTCGGAAGATGTATCGTTTCAATCACAATATAGTATGTGAACTCTAGTTCTTCATTTATTGTACCATCTGGGCAAATCTTCTTAGCTTTACTTGTAAGAAAACTGTTGAAGTACTAGCTGATATAAACGAAAATTTTGTTCACCCCTAACATTACTTACTATAAAACAGTACTTACAAAATAAAATTATTTGGCCTGAGAATAAATTGGCTGAAAATATTTTATTCAAAATTCTTTTGTTCCCAAAACAATATTTGGATTGTAAGTAATTTCTTAAGGAATATAAAAAGACTTTTAAAACATACAAAATTCCGTGAATTCGTTTTTTAGATCTGTACATTTCCAACTTTATCTCGACACGCAATAGCGCGAAAGAATTTGGGCGAAACTGTCTCTTAGTTTTAAAGATAACAACTCTTAGTTATTTGAGGAAAACAAAACAAATATGGAAACAAATTAATACAATAAAATAAGTGGTCTAGCTTTAATTGATTTATGATCTCAACTGTTGAAATGTTTAATTGATGAATAAAATCTTCATTTGTTGGTAACCAACTAATCCATCCTAATGTTTAAAAAATAATAGGAAATATAATTCGATTGCCTTATGATGCTACACAACCCAACATATCTATTTCTCCGGGACTAATCAAAGAATGTTTCAATTAGTCGTCTATATGTTTGATCATGCATGCGAGATCGTTGTTGCGCACTGCTGAGAAGTCCTATACTAGGGTGAGACGGCCGTTCAGTGCTTCCAGGTTTTCAGTGGTCTATCACTGATCGATTCACGATGTCAATAAAAAATATTAATTAATTAGTGTTCAGAACGTATATAATGTTGACTGATATAATAGCACCAAACAGCTGAAGATAAACTTGATTTGAAGTTTTTTAACTTTATTTACTCTTCATCTTAACAGCATATTCATTTTTCGAATTTTTCTTCGTGTTTCAAAATAATAAGCTGTCGAATAATTTTATGATCATATAGAGTCATTTAAACCCAATATTTTTTTTCAAAAGTTTGTGGCTCTTGAATATAATCAAATTACATTCCTTACCAAACTTGTGTGTAAGTCCTTGAAATTAATCACATTTTGTATTCTGAGGGAAAATGTTAGAGCACATATATAACCTAGTTAAATACACGATTGTATATCATATCCTATATACTATAAAGTACCCACACTCAAAAATTTACTCAGTATACTAGTAGGATAGTGAATTAAAAATCTGTAATGTCTCCAGAAGAATTTTCATTTATTTATATTCGCTAGTCAGTAGAACATTGATATGTATCAAATTTAAGTCCGTTCAATTCTTCTTCGCATGCAATTTGAAATTAATATGATACCATATATTGGAAATAGATAAAGACGCTTATTCAGATTAAGCGAATTCAGCATATATATATATATATATATATATATATATATATATATATATATGCTGGGTTTCTATTGTAGTTTCGCACACTAGAATTACCAACTCTGAATATATTTGATTCCCATAGAAATAATCATAGTACAATTATCACCGTTAGTTTAATTTTAATTCATAGATTGCAACTAAATATAAAGACAAGTTTCTTTTAACTAGTTTACATACAAAAATATGTTATGGGGATTTATTTACAGTTGATATAAAATCCATTCACAATATTCTTTTTATAAAATATAACTCACTAATCTGCAAAAGACGATATTATTCTCTTATAAAGCATACTGAAGTCGGTCAATGGTACATTCTATTGTGTCTGTATTTGCTTGAAAATTCGTGACTTCAATAACGTCATAATATTATTCAACTTCCCTCTTTGCAAAATTATCAGTTCACATGGGTTCATTCTCAACAAGCATGGATACACATTTTAAAACACTGCTTTTTATTAATATCCTATTTCAGTCATATTAATTTATCAACTATTTTGTAGCTAATAGAAATTTCAATACTGTCAACTATACAGTCTGATGGAAAATTTAACTGGACAGTTTAGAAATACTCCATGGGATACATATGAAGGTTGTGATTCATCCTTAATAAATACTTCAAATTTAATAATTCAAGACGATCGAATAAGTTGTGGAGTATCTATGTTGTTAGGAGCATGGTCCGGTTATATACTACCATTTATATCTATCCTAGGACTTATTTCAAACACATTCATATCAGCTGTTACGTTTGTTCAAATTAAGTTAATGCCACGTCATATGATCTACATGGCATTTATTGCAATCATGAATTCAATAACGAACATAATATATGGTTGGTTATGGCTATTTTCTGCTAAAGGTTTACCATTCATCACGAAAGGCGAAGTGTATTTTATTATAAACAACGTTTCACCAATGGTATGTAGAATATATCGATTCATCTATTCATCTGTGTCAACATGCATGTGTAATTTATTAGTTTGTGCTGCGTTGGATCGTTTCTTTTGCATATATTTTCCAATATTATTTAATAAGTTGCCGAAATATTATGTTTGGTTTGCATGTGGTGCAGTCTATCTGTTGAGCTTCCTGATGATGTTGCCAGTACTTTTCATAAGTGGTTGGTATATTGTTGAATCAAAAATACAATGTTCTTTAGAACCAAATCAATATGCGATTCGATTATACCATGCATTGTTTTCAAATTTAGGCTGCGTACAAAGTCTAATATTAGTCAGTGTTAATTTGGCATTTCTTCTACGTATACGTAAACATGTAAAAGATACAGCTACAAGAAAAATGAGTGTAACTGATCGTAGACAATTACATACGACTGTATTCTTTTTAGTCTATTCAGCATCATATACTTTAACATCGATTCCGCAAGCCATCGCTTACATTATTGGTAGACATAGTGATATTAGAAATGCATTAAATCAGTCCAAATTTGCAATTCAAATAGCAAATATATTTTGGAATTTACATTTTACACGTGAATTGTTTGATTTTTTTATTTACTTTAAATATTTTAAACCATTTCGTCTAGTTGTCTTGGATATATGTAGACCATGCTACAAACCGAAAATGAACGATACTAAACAAAAAGTTTAGTAAAGTACATGAAAATAAAAATATCAAGAGTGAGTAATCATACTGAATACTTTTCATTTAAATTATAAAACAATTCATCATGATTGTCTAAAACTAGATAGTACACCATTATTCACCATTTTGTATCAGTTTCCATTTTAATAACTTTAAATTTCTTTTAGTTTAATAAAACTAAAACATTAAAAAGAGTAGAATAACATTTATCTCATTTCAGGAATGTTTAAAACATGTTCTTCTTTTTGATGAGAAAATAACATTCAATATATTGAAGAATTTGAAAAGTGTCTCAAAAGAAAAAAACAGATGGATATAGAATCACTATCACTTGAAGAGGAACTCTATGGTAGTCAGTGTAGATAACATTAATTAAATTTTAGGAATATTCAAGGAAATGAACAAATGGAACTTGAAAATCCCTTTTCTAGTCCATTAATTTATGTATTATTGACGCGTTTTCATCATGTATTCAATCTGTGATGTTATCTTATTCTAATAAAATGATATATTTTAACCCATTAATTATTTACACAGAATAATATAAATTCAATTTACCTCGTTAGGTTCGCATCAGCTGCTTACCATGTTTCAACGTCTTAATTACAAAATTCAATTGAAAATACATAAATTAATCAATGTAGTTGAGATTTAATATAAGGACATATAGCAACATGATTTATCAAGATGTAAATAAGGCTAAATAATTGGATAAAATGATGCGGCCAAATACTACATACAAAATAAAATTGTGGAACATTGATAATAGAAAAAGGTCTATCATACTAGAAATTAATGGTAATATAATGAACAAATAAAAAAATTATGTAATAGAATAGGTAAATGGTAGAAATATTTGAAACATGATTTAATCATACAAACGTTATACTACTAGTTGACAACATTATTATTCCTGAAAGTATAAATCAGTTTCCAGATTATTGATATAAACAAACTCATTAGATTTCATAAGATAGAACATGGTTTTTGAGTAGTTAGAAAGATTTTAAGATATCTTTATGATGTTCTATATCCCTAAAATATTCAGAAATTATCCTAATGAACACTTAATTGTTCTTGAATGAAGGCTTTTTAGAATATATTCTAAACAATGTAAAGTAAGTTTGTCTTATATTCTGTTGAAAATGATTACTTTTATAAGTAAATATAAATTTATACCCAGTTGGTGGTAAAATGAATACATTAGCTGTCCATCTATGATTAATTTAGTGTACACGTTGTTTTCTGTTAGATTATTTATTTGACTGGAGAGTAAAGTTTTAGTTAATATAATGTTGAGCCTTTAATTGATTGGCCCCATATGATAATCACTTTTAAATATGTGAATAAAAGTAAGTTTATACTAACTATAAATTTTTTTAATGTTCGGTCTTTAGTTTTTTCTTTGTTAATCAATGAAATTTTACACGTATTAGTTGTTTCACAGGCACTTTTCGAAGTTCACCAAATCTTCTAGTTTGTTAGTGGCAAAGATTTTCGGGTAATACGTTCTCCTAACTGAATAGGTTAAAACTGCTTAAGTTCGAGTGTAAACCATCCTATATACTACTCCTATAAACAGAAAGTGAAAGTGTCATATGCCTTCCGCCGTATGATGATATCAAAAAAAGTGAAAATTATTGTTCTTTCAGAATTCCTCAGTAAGTTTTTCGTTTTAATGTTTCTTATAAGGGTGTCCTAACAAATGAATTGAATACTGCCCACAGTTACACAGGATGAGTATGATGTTGGTATGCCAAAAACAATACATCATTTCATCAGTTGCTTTCTTAAGCTCTGTCTTCTTAATATTAATCATGAAAATAGATGCTAGAACAGGATAAAATGGACTCCTCATTACTGCCTCAACGATTTGACGGTATAAGATATAGTCGGATTGAAACTGAACGTCCTTCTTACACGTAATATTAATTGTTTAAAAATCAGATACTAGTAGGCGTTGAACGTTACAACACTGGCACTTAATGTCTATAGTGTCAACTTGTGTTTTGGTAAATAATAATGTTACATAAAAGTAAATCATTTACTTACAAAATATATCTAAATGCTTAAGATCTTGAAGTGAAAAATGTCTTCCATCGAATACACAGCTATCTGTAGATGGACAGGTTCTAGCATCTACGCAAACCACTTACGAACCACGTGATAAGATAAACGATTCGTTGATTACATGGATTTAAATGAAACATTCTGTTCATGTAACTTTATTAGGCTACACATATAGGTCAATAAAACCCTTAATTACTTAGATTACTGAGTGTTAAGTTGTTGGTCGATTTATATTTTAAAGGTTCTCTGAGCATGTTAATGATGTGTTTTTCTGTTAGATGTCAAAAGTTGTATTTATCAATATGGATGGTATTTAATTCCTTAAAATCAATGTCTTCTTAGCTAAATAATCAGTTGTGTTTTTAAATGCGACACTTGAACACATATTTAGTCATCGATATTGAATAATTTGATCATAAATAACCCCTCTTGTCCATATTCGCCGGATGGAAATCTTTCTACTGGTCAGATATATTCTCAGATTCAATCATTGTATCAAACTTGACAATACCTATTTCTGTCATTTGAAATTTAAATATAAGTGACTGAGTTTCAGTTTCATGTTATTGAGTTCTACTTTTTATAGACTATACATTAATTTTTCGAAGTTAATTGAAAGAACTTCATTGAATTATTCTTTTGTCACAAGATTCAACAGCATCTTGTGGAATTTCTCTGGATAAAGTTGATGAATTTTATTCGATATAAGATAATCAAGTCTAATGCGATTAGTTCTCTTGATGAAATTTTGTACATCCATAACAAAAGATACTCAGGTGCTTGAAAGAACTTGGATGACTAAAGGTCTAAGAGGTGAAACATTTTATGAAATAATGTTCAAATAATAAGAATAATCATGATAACCATAAGGTAGGAATGAAAATGTTACTAAAACAGACAATGAGTGAGTTATTAAGATTCAATAAAAGATGAGGAACGTTCGTAAGCGTTCTAGGTTAGATAAACGAAATAATTTTTTTAGAATGTTTTTAGAACAGAAGAAGAAAGAAGAAAAGGAGAGTAGCTATAATTAGGCCACCATAAGAGTATTAGGTGAGTGGTAAGATCTTGTTTGTTTGCATAACTTGTGGTTTGTACGTCAGATAAGACTGCTTCTGCTTAACTTAGAAGTTAGCTATTATTTTGCTCACTTATCACATGGAAGACAGTACCAGGAACTGTGTCTAATATATGTCTTTCAGTCGCACAGGTTTTTCAGCAAATCTTGAAACTACCTTTCATGTAGTAAATGGACAAAATAATGGCACCTTTCTACACCTTATTATTTCAATATCATTCATTAAAATGTCTGACTACTTATCAATTTGGTCATTTAAGTACTTGTGTTTTCTAATTTACCCTTCAACTATTGTTATTATTATGATTATTATCATTACTTTACGATTGTTTTTGGTAATCATCATAACTTTTATCATTTTATCTAGCATAGTTACAACAGTTTGCATATGACTTTTATACTCATCAATATCATAGTCTCTTTCAGTTATTCCGTTCGCCCATAAATTGAATTTGTATAAATCTGGGAAGTAATTGTTATTTCTCACCAGTGAACTAGATGACTTTATGCGTTTTACTTACAATAATCGATTTATGAAGAATTTTATTTACTTATACAAATCAGTGAGGATGCGTAAGATTTGGAACATACGAAATGAAATGGATTCAATTCAACGTACAATATTCAAATTATCAATCAATTTGTTAAAAAGCACTAACTTTCCAATTGATCTTATAATAAGTAATTCTATTATACCATCGTGAGACTTCGGACTCATATACAAGCATATTTTTTGAAAAGTTGACAGTGATAGCAGCTTATTTTAGGAATTTATCAAAATATTTAAGTCTAGTCATTTTTCTAAATTTTCTAAAGTGTACATAACTGTTTATTTTCATTACGATAAACTTTTTCTGCTATGATTGTTATACAATCGACATTTGTGCATAAAATTTGATTGAAACATTTTATTTAGTCGTGTAACCTTATCTGTATTTTGATATATAATTCTGAGATTTATGCTCCATGCCATAATTAACCTATTCCAAAGAAACGTACAATTTTCTGTGATTTAATACTCGATTAAGTTAGCTATTTAAAAGCATACTTCTTTGTTTGTTTTACTTATTTTCATTTTAATCTTATGTTATTATATTATTATGATTATATTATTTGAGTAAGAGCGTTTACAAGTATTCCAGTTTTGACTTACATTTCTACTTTTTGTATCCACTTTTGTAGCTTTTAAGTAATTTCCTATTATCTTAATAAACAGATTTTGCTGAATCAATAAAACAGTCCTATAGTGTGAAATATTATTGCAGTTGAAGGTTATCAAATCATAATTTGTTTGAAAATACTCCTTAGATCAAATTACAAAACAAGATCATTCATGAACCGTAGAAATACATTTGAACATTACTCATATGACGGGGTAAAAAGACGATATTATGTAGGTCAACATTTTTTGTATTAATTCATTTTTCATTTCAGTCAACGTGACATGTGTGAACTTTGTTCAGTGTGACAATTCGATTCACTGTATCGATTCTGGTGAAGCATATTTATTAAGCTTTTTTTACACAAACCCTATGTATTTCCACTTGTATTAGTATAATGTGTGTGTGTGTAAAATTTGATGAATAAATGATTTTCAAATTGGACATTGATTGTCAATCCAAAGATTTGTGTTATAGGAACAGAAAAATTTAAACCCAGAGAAAGTGCCTCCTTTTCATGAACATACAATACAATAAGTGATTGTATTTCGGTCTAAGTATGATGTGATTTTGGTACTTGTTTAGACACCTGTTTTTAAGTAGTCAATAAATCTCCATTGCACTTGTCTTTCGTGTTCTCACTTTAGGTCGTTGGAATTTTAGTGGTTCCCGTTTCTCAGTATAAGCAGTAGGATCGAGGCATTGCTGTGGTTAAAAGCGGTAAGAATGAGGACTAAATAAAGACGATTCTGTTACAATAACTCAAAATAAATATTGCAATTTCGAAAGGCCAGTTGTAACGAATATGTTATTATTAAAGAGCGGTTGTTTTGATAAGTTTATTTGAAAGATTAGTCAATATTTAACTTTACTGATTCTAAGTTATTAAGTTAGTTGATATAATTATAATGAAAAATAATTGATAATGTACTGTAAGAAGAACAGAAACAATATAGTAAATATAAGGTAAGTACTGTTTAAGCATTATAACCGTCCAAAAAACATCTACCTCGAACAAAAGGGTTGAATAAAATCTTGTTGAATGTAAAGTTTACAGGATTAATATTTATATGGCTCCGCCGTTCGAAGTCGCATGTGCACACTATTGATATGATTAAGTAGTACTCTATAAATAAAACTATAATGGAAAAGACTTACAGCTCAGAATGAGGATTTTAGAAGTGTTGTTTCATCTGACCTGAATGGTTTAATTCTAAAACTCTCACTTTCCTTCTGGGAAACATCATCGAAGCGAACTTCTGTGAAGAATGAATTATTTGAATTTCTCTTCAACTGATCAACAGTTTGATCTATCAACCTGGAATTCGGTTCATTTTTGTCCATATCTGTACCACTGTTGTTTGCTATTTTGTCTTCACTGTTTTCTCGCCTGACCTCATTTCTGACCACGACGTTGTTAATCTTTTTTTCAATGACTGACAGATTTAGTTAGTTTTGATATATTTCATAGTCTATGGTTTATCGGAGTACCAGGCTTTTAAAAATCCGCTAGGTTTCTTCATGTTTCCTCTATCCGATATTCTGGCGTTTTCTCAATCGGATTCATGTCCACAGCCGTTCAAACGAATTGATATAAGTGAAGCTATGTTTCAGCGTGCGACAGCTAACTGGTATTCATGTAAAAGTTGGCGAAGATGGCCACTTTTTCCTATGTAATTTTTATCGAAATTCACCGAATTTTAGTTAATACATGATTTTCGGCTTGTCTTCGTTCTTTGTTATGTTTTCTGGTTTATATAGTATTGAGTACAACGAGTTTGTCGGTTTATGGGCAACACATGTTCCTCAAGGCCTTAGTAACCTGATTGTCATTTCTGAGAAATTATTCATGTGGAGTAAAATTGTCCTTTTGGTGATTTTCAATTCGCTAGTCAATTTGATAAATATTTCTTGACGAAATACTGTGTATAGCCAGTTTTTTTGTTTCGTTCAGTTCGTTTTAGTTGCTAGTGTTTTAGTGTGCTAGTTTTCTAACGATTCTGAAAATTTTACAATATTGTCGTCACGTTCCTATCTAATGAGTTATTTTAATAAAAACAATATATTTGTAATATCCCAATCAATAGAAAAATATATTTTTACTATTGTATTATTTGTTTCATAGTTTTGTTGATCCGGTTAGCCGGCACATTTCTAGAAAACATACTTCTAACTGTAATTTCAAGTTACTTTTGTGGTTTCAGATTTCCGTAAAACGTTTGCCATGTTAATCATTGTTCATAGCATGGATTTGCACTGTAATCGGTTAAAATTCTGGTACCGTTAACTTTAGAGTTTACAGGTTGGAGTTGTTGAAAGTAGGCAGTGTTAATTAAAAAACTATGAGGGAACCTGGTCGGAGATGGGTAGTTGACTTCCTATTCTCAGTTCTCCCATGGTTGGATCTTTACGTTTGCAAGCCTGGTTTGGTAACATCAATGTCAATTGACATAGGAGTTGGAATCAGGAGGATTATTAAACCTCAGAATTGAACAACGAAGAATGAGGCATAGGAAGCGTTGAGACTTCCACAGAGATATCAGTTTTTTATTGGTTTTTAATATTCATAGTTAATTCTTGCACATCATATAATCAATTACCTCACTAACCAATCAATGAAACTGAACAAGGATAATGTATTGCAAATTGGACGAGGTTATAAACATAAACTATATGAGTCTTATCAAATGACTGATAGTTATCGCGCTAGCTGTGAAGCTTTAATGTCCAAGGTTTAATCTAGTGTAGGGTTGTAGGTACGCACTACTGAGAAAACCTCAAACTAGAACGAAATAGCTGTTCAATAGTTTTTGATTGTTAACATTTCCCCAGACGGGATCAGTTAGAAACGAAAACTAAGTCTAAGTTGTACAAAATGTAAACGAAGATATTGTTAATCCTTCTTTTGGCCTACACATACAAATGAAGTGTATTCATAGCAAGCACCGAGTATCACTTGTTCTTCTTCAACCTCAGTTGGGTTAGTTAGAGAGCTGATCCACTAATTACTAACTGAATGGATATATGGTTCACATAACATTGAGTCATACTAAATAAATTCTGGCACTAGTTTGTTATTCTCAATAGATCTTAGTACAAATACACAGGTTTAATGTTTGCCTGAACAAGACATACTTCCACCTGATTACAAACCAAGTCTTAAACGTTGAAATTTTGTGATCGATAGGAATTAATCACATACATGAGACAGATTTAGAGAAACTCGAAAGACATAATTAATTGAGGTGCAGTCTATTTGATTAACTTTATACCTTTTAGTGTCCAGCTAATTAGTAAGCAGAAGTTTATTTCACCAAATTAACAATTAATTTACCACAAGACATAAATAAAACTATACGATTGGCTTTTTTCATTGTTAAATTACTCATACTCCTACACATTATTAAGCAGAAAATAAAGTATTCTTCATGGTATATTAAAGTGACGTCTATACTTGCGTCTATAAATACTTATTTCAATCTCAATTAACCAATTATTTGTTCAGTAATGTTTCACTGAAAACAGTAACCAGGATAAAGGATAATATACTGACATATCAGCTTACTTGACTGAGTGGTGACCATATAAACTTGATGGATAAAACCCAGTCAACTCTCAAGACTATAAAGCATAATTCTCAAGAATCAGGTTAATATCTAATGATATATTGGTCATGGTGAAGTACTATAGTATGAACGAGAATGAAAAGCCTAAGTTATCCCGACATGTAACAACCACAGAACAATGTTGACGACATAAACTTCCAGCGAAATTTGCAATAAGCATTATTTCATACAAGGAGGAGAGTATTTGATGGACTAAAATGAAATTGTTAAATAAATGATTATTTTCTATCTGGTTTCTGTGTAAAACATTAAGTAGATTCAAGTTACCATAGTAGCTAAATTTTGTTTAAATAGAAATAAACCAAAAAACCGTTGAGTATTCAGCATTGGTTTCTCTAGCTGTGGATCTTTCAGTCGATAACTCCGTCAGTTATTGAACAAAGAACAATCAGGTCATCGAGCGAGTAAGAAACTAAGCAGTACGTGAGTCAAAATCCAGTATGTACTTCTAGGAGATTATCCAACTTTATACTATTCAAAAATTTGAACTTATTAGTAACTATATATTTTCATCAAGACAAAAATGTATTTGAAATAATCAAGAGTGTATTCATTTCATACGAATAATGGTATTATCACTTACACAATACCAGACGGTCGTACCATTTGAAATTATCAATTCTCAGTGCAGCCAGATCTTTAGTGATTTTTATAATCTCATCTTTGACATAAACTTCGTATAAAATATAGGACATAAGTCCAATAAGAATAACTGTTATTCATGCAAATTTATTCGTACAAATGAAATGAAAGTATCTGACTATCTTGATGTTGTTTGAAAGATGAAACATACATTTCAGTAATATAGTTGCGCATCCTAATTATTTGTGAAAGCCGTTTACTATTTCCAAAATTTAGTTAATCACTAGATGAAATGAACGGTATTTCTGAATTAGATAGAAATATTTGACGACAATTATAATTAATATGAATAAAAAAATTTCTCAATCTTATCCTAGATCAGAATAGTCTAAAACGCTAATAAAACCTTTCGTAGAGAACTATTGATTTCTTAAATGTTAAAATATATATTAGTGATGCATGCCTAGAAACATAATTGCCCTGGTACGGCCGAAAGTGGGAAGAGTCCGCTCACCCTCTCGAAGTGCTCTCAACATGGCCACGTGCATACAACCACTGCCAAGGAAGTCCTATTCACTGCATTCTCGTGGAGGGAGTGTTGTTTATGAAATTGAGAGGACGAAAAGCGAATGTCCGGCGCTTTGACAAGATCAGTGGACATGGAGAGTCCACCTAGGGGAGTCGGAAAACCCTGATTCCAAACCAATGGCGCACATGGGCTCCAGTACCCTGAAGGAACAAATGGCATATGAGCCTATCGTCGGTCCTCAAATACCATGGGACTGCATCTCCTGACGTTAATCCACTGCCTTGTGGATCAGAGCTTCAGGTCAAAGGCTCCGGGAGTGGCCCCCTAAGAAAACCACCTGCTTCGGTTTGAACACCCGGGCAGTATTCTAGCCCTCACACAAGTCGAATGATCTATGTGGCGCATACCTATTTGGTGCCTCCTTGTACCGATGTTTATGTTTTAAATAAATAATAAATAGAAATATTATTCACGACACTAACAGTTCTGTTTCGTATGGAATCTAGAAAAAAATGAGACCTAGGAGCTTTCCACGAATACAAGTAATATAGGTCAACGGTTGATATGTGTAGTCAAACATAAACGCGTGATTTCCGGGTTAGATATGGAATATCTAAGCTAATAAAACGCTTCAATAAAATTAAAAATATCGTTTGAAATTTCTTTGAACCGCTGTTATTACATTTAAAATAGAAACAAGTGACCGACTTTGAATAAAATTATTCCCGGATAGATTGAAACTAATTAGATTATCATGAAACATAAATAGTAGAAAAATATCTCATCATGAATGAAATATTTTTGACCATCTGAAACTTGAAAAAAGTAAGCTTTATTTGTACACTAATCATTAAAAATAGTAGTTACAAAGATCCACATTATTTCACAAACAATTAAATTTAATAAATTCCGAAAAACTGTTTCATAATTAATCATGTAATAAGAATAAATAAAGATCGTAAGACTAAGAGCGACAAGAATCTTTCTTTGAATGAAATGAGTTTTGAACAATAAATCAATCCATTGATTCTATTTCACAAATACAGGACGGACTGTTCTTAAAGCTTCAATCTTTACATGATGGCGTGAAATCCAACGTTCGAATTGTAATCTGTCTGTTTGACCTATCCGAAATAAAGCCATTTCCAAGGAGTCGAATCTAAATTTGTCAATTGATTAGTTGATAAACAAGAATATGTGCGAATGATTAAATTGAGAATGAAATGAATGTACAGTGAAGTAACAACCAGCTAGGCAAATTAAGGTATTTACTCCAGTGATAACTCATTATAATCCATAAAAACGCTAACAAACAAACGTTTAATTTCAATATGGTCACGGAAAATCTCAAAACCGATTTTCTTTTTCAAAAAAATTCATTCTTTCAACCCTTGTAACCTTTACCAAATTAACTCATTTCTAATCTTTATAAAAATGCTGCTATGTATAAAGCAGTGAGAAGTGAAGACTTAGAAAGTAAAATACAAATTTTTTTATTAACTAGTAACGTCAATTTATGGAGATCTTACACAATTTGGACTTAGTTAAAACCGGAAAACTGACGGTTAGAGAACCACTTAAAATTAATGGGTCCAGGATAGCTGTTTCATTTAAAGGAGCAAATGTTGACAAAGAGTGACTGTTGCACAATATCATAAGTGGAATTAAAAATGTGGAACACTGTCGTACAGTAAACTCTGTTAATGATAAACAATTTGTTACAGGTAGCGTAGTTCTGCAAACTTGAAGACACTTCTTGTACATGAGAAGAGAAAAATCTGAAACACACACTAGATAACATTTCTAAAGATAAATGGGTTCTATTTACTACAAAGTTGTTTATTCGTTACCTAGTACTATTAAATTACCTATATATAGAAGTCAGAACTCCGCCTGGAGTCCCTCCGGGGGGCTACTGCCGGTACCAAGCCCGGATAAAGGAGGAGGGTTGGGCATGGGGCTAGCGACTCCATCCCGTAGAAAACTAACTCGCTAAAAAACGCTAACCAGAAAAAATTATTCAAACCATTTAAACTCTGCCCTGGGAGTCCGGAGGCCTTCGTTTAGAAGAATTATGACGCCTCATGATGAAAGTCGAGTTTCTTCGGAAGTCACGAGGCCGATGCCTCTTCTGACAACCAGGACAACCATTTATTTAGGTACATAGAATGCTCGTTCAATGTGGGAGACTGGGAGTTTTCCAAATTGCTGCAGCAATGAGGAGATACAACCTAGATGTGCTTTGGATCATTGAAACACATTGGACGCAAGTTGGACAACAACGACTAGATTCAGGAGAGCTGCTGTTATAATCCGGACATGAAGAAGAAAATGCCGCACATACACAAGGAGTAGCATTGATGCTGTCCAAACAAGCACAAAATGCACTTATAGGATGGGAATCTCATGGACCAAGGATCATCAAGGCCTCCTTCAAAACAAAGAAAACGGGGATTACAATGAACGTCATCCAATGCTACGCGCCTACCAACGACTTATTTATTTATTTGAACACATAAATATTGGTACAGGGGGGCACCAAATATATATGCGCCACACAAAACAATGATAATTTGAAGAGAAGGAAAGAAAAAAAAAGTAATGAACGTGGGGAATTATAAAAAAAAGAGAGAGAACAATGGTGGGGGAAACGGAAAAGTACAATCGGAAGAAATCTTTCAGTTAAGGAAGATACAACCACTTTTTATGAAGAAAGTCAAAGAAGGTTACAGCACGATCGCTACTGGCTTCTATTCTGAACCATATCTGATAACTTCTCTAGCCACTGCGTTACACCGTCTCTCGGACCCCAACCAGGGAGTCGTGAAGGACCAACAGAAGCTAGCCCTTTGCAGCTTTCTTTCATACCACGACACCATGTCATATACTGACCACCTCTCCGCTTTTTCCAACCAGTCCCAGAGTCGGCAAATAATGCACGACGAGGAATTCTCTGGGACGACATTCGTAGAACATGTCCAAGTCACCGAAGTCGATGTTTCAAGATGGTGACACCAATTTCATTATCGTCTCTGTGACCGAACACACGATGCCGGACCTCTGCATTACTGACATGGTGTTGCCACTGGATGTCAGCAATCCTTCGGAGACAACGATGATCGAACACAGAGAATCGTCTAACATCCTCAACTCGGAGAGGCCAGGTTTCACAAGCATAGAGCAAAACTGCTCTCACCGTCGCGTTGTAGATCCGACCTTTTACAGCCAGACTAACATCACAAAGGCGCCAAAGATGGCCCAGATTGGCATAAGCCGCTCTGGCTTTCACTATACGTGCACTGATCTCATCACTCACACCACCACCAGCACTTATGCAGCTACCTAGATACACGAACTTCTCGACTACTTCTATCTGCTCACCATCCAGAGTGAGTACAGAATTAGAATCCTGCCAGTCTTGTAGAAGTACTTTGCACTTCGACGGTGCAAAGCACATACCATACCTACGGACACTGATTGCCAACTGATTAAGTGCGGATCGCATGGCTTGAACATTCTCGCACAGTAAGACAATATCATCCGCATACTCAAGGTCGAGAAGTCTTTCTCCAGGCAACAGATCTACACCACCATTACTTACATCCGTCAGAGCTGTTTCCAGAATGTCATCGATGGCAAAGTTGAAGAGGAATGGTGAGATTGGGCAACCCTGCCTAACTCCACTGCTCGAATGGAACAATCGAGAAAGGTGGTTGTATGCCCTCACTCTGTCTGAGGTGTTTGTGTATAGGGCTTTTAGGATGTTAATAAACTTCTCAGACACACCCTTCTTCAATAAACAATCTCAGGCACAACACAGCATGCAACAATCCAATCACAATTGACGGAGAAGATTTGAAAAATGTACAAACCTTTACATATTTGGGCAGTATCATCGATGAACACGATGGATCTGATGCAGATGTGAAGGCACGGATTGGCAAAGCAAGAGAAGCATATTTACAACTGAAGAATATCTGGAACTCAAAACAATTGGCAACCAACACCAAAGTCAGAATTTTCAATACAAATGTCAAGACAGTTCTACTGTATGGGGCGGAAACCTGGAAAACTACGAAATCCACCATCCAGAAGATACAGGTGTTTATTAACAGTTGTCTACGCAAAATACTTCAGATCCGTTGGCCGGACACTGTTAGCAACAACCTACTGTGCGAGAGAACAAATCAGATCCCAGTGGAGGAAATCAGGAAGAAACGCTGGAAGTGGATAGGACACACATTGAGAAAAGCACCGAACTGCGTCACAAGACAAGCCCTCACATGGAATCCTCAAGGCCGAAGGAGGAGAGGAAGACCAAACACATTACGCCGGGAAATGGAGATAGACATGAGAAAAATGAACAAGAATTGGATGGAACTAGAATGCTGGTCGGCGGCCTATGCTCCATTGGGAGTAACAGGCGTAAGTAAGTAAGTAAGTAATATAGAAGTCAGACTACACGATGAACTGACTTCCAATCCTAACCTTATATGTAAATGATTCGCTCTATAAATCCACAATAAAGGGAGTCTTAGGGGAAACAAGTTAGTTAAAAATATCACCAAACTACCATACAAAATGTAGTGTGATTTATATAAAGTCAGGTAGATGACACCCAAGGACAGTTGAAAAATAAGTAACAGTAGTCTTAGGAGTCTTCTATATCTCTGATAAAAGATCAAAAGAATGTTTATGCAGTCTTAATCACCAAATTTATGCTTTGTATTTATTAAAGCAAATGTATTTCAACCAATTCTTTAAATTTATTGAATTATTTATCGACTTAAGGACCAATCGTTAATAGTTCTAGCTATAACCATGTTTGCTGATCATGCGTTTATGTAGTGTAGAGTATAGTGAATTCCATGATTATTTTGGAACGTTTGATACATGCTGAAACTTTCTGCTATCTTTAACATTAATGAATACTTTAAATACTAGGACTTACTTAGCTGTAGATGACAAAGTATCCTGTCGAGAAGCATTGAGTGAGGCATCCATAATCATCTTTAATCGTGACTAATGATGATTGAGATAAAAAATATACATAAACTCGTAGCTGTTATATAAGTGATAGTGGCAACTTGGTTATAATACATTACTTAGGAAAACATTGTGTCAGGGCTAGCAAAACAATCCTACTTTAAAATTTGAAGTAGAACAGGATTTAAACCTAAAACCCGACGGCTGAAAGTTAAGTGTTTTAACCACAAAAGTACCCTTATGCTCACTAATAAAAGTGAGAAACATTAAATTATTGTTAAGAAAAACCGGTAAATTTAAATAAAAATTCAATAATTACAGTCTTAGTCTCTTTTAATAGCTTCTGAATAGAATTAATTTTCCATTCATCACTGAAATTACCTAGAAAACACGGACAGTTTCGAAATCATGTATTTAAAAAGCGTTAAAGTTTTATCTGCGTAAAGCTGCATATATATTTTTCCATCAGGTAAATCTGAGGACAAGTAGATATAGGAAAGCCGACCAACATGTAAGAGATGGATACAAACCATAACTTAAATTTCACCAAATTTAAATAATTACACGGCACTAAGTAATACTGATTCTATCAAAGCACAACAGCTAATAAAGAGAAAGACTGCGAGCAAGAGAGCTAATGAAAAATGCATACGAGAAGCAAATGTAGGTAGGGAAATGACTAAAATAAGGACATCTAGAAATCCTGATTCATGTAAAACTACATTGTTGAAAATCAATCTGTTTTAGTAGATTTCATAGGAAATCATCAGTACAAGCTGGAAAATTGATTGAGAACTATACACAACTCAAAACTGTGCTGTAAAAGCATTTCGGCATATTTATAACGAGAATCTAAAATTTGCTTTTAGCACAACTACAAAAAGGCGAAATAGTTTGCTGAATTGTAAGCGATGGTGAGATGTAGCTTATGTAGATACTTTTGGTGGCCTTGATGATTATTTGCAGCACCAAAATAATTTTAAAAATAAGCCATCTAGCTAATAGAACATAAACATTTTCGAACCGTGTATCCAAAAATCACATTTTAGTTATTTTTTAACTGTGTATTCTTACGTACAAACTGTCAATTCCCTTCAGAATAATAAGTGATCGTTTAAAGCTATTTTTGTCTTTTATTGTTTACTCTCTTTTCGAGTCGTCTTATTTCCTTTAAAATCTCTACATGTTCATTGAGTTTCGTTTTTTCACTACTGTGAAGCAAAGAAAGTCAAACTATTAGGTTTAGTGCGAAATTTAATTTTTATACAGTCATTCACTTGTTCAAATAAGGTACAATTTTAAAAATACAAAGTGACTTACTTGAAAAACCTTAGTGCCAGTAGCAACAATTTGTGGTACTCGAACATGACCCGACATCAATAAGTTGCATAATAACATATAATACATAGACCCTTTTCTTTTGAGGTCGACCACACAAGGATCTGCTTCGAATACTTCAGTAAAGGCATCCTAAGTGTTACAGACAGAAAATTACTAACATACCCGGTAAATTGGAGGTAATTCGATGCTCAGTATTTGTCTTCTACCGCTACCAATAGCGATAGCTAGCCAAACTGGTAGCTCAATCCTTTTCCCTACTGGGACGTCATCTGACGCTTTGTAACCATCATTAATGCCTTCACCATGCATTTTATCTTTGACATCTGAAAGTAGCAGTGGTGCCAAAGATGGAAGTAGTACACGAACGCGACATGACGTGCGTTCATTAGATGCCAAAATATCATCAATATTCAGATAAGAACCAGCATGTAACAGAGACAATGTCCAGTCTGTACCAATAAACGATAGCCTATTCAAAAAGTTACTGCGAAATTCTAACATACATTGGCGATCAACGTGTGTACAGCTACGAGTGTTAATGGAAGTGCTTTAAATTTTTAAGTATAATTGTCGAAAATCTACCTGAAAGAAGTACAAGAATCACGTAAAGTAAAATTGATTCATTCTTGCAAACAAAACAACTAGTATGAAAACAAGATACTAGAATAATGAAATTGTTTTGCTAGGAGACGGGGTGTGGCCCCCTAGGAAAACCACCTGCTTCGCTTTGGGCACCCGGGCAGTATCACAGCCCTCACACAAATCAATTGAGATTCGTGTGGCGCATATGTACTTGGTGCCTCTCTATACCTATAATTATGTGTTAAAATAAATAAATAAATAATTTGCTAGGAGACTTGTTCTGAACTGTTTTTTGATTGAAAATGTTAGTGACCACAACACAGAGGTCGATTACACAGTCGAGTCCTTGGTCTGAGCTAAAATCTGTTATGAATGATATCCCCTATAGTTATCAACTGACTTGAAATATAACGTATCCAAAACGCTTTTTAAGCATTCTTTGAGTTAAGATACATGAGAGTCGAAGTTTTAGGTTACTAGTTTGTTATAGGCTTACAAAGCAGTACATGAACACGTCATTATTTATAATACTAATCCGGATAAGGAAGACTCGATTTTATTAACACGTCCAAATTATTTCTATGAATCAGTGGATCGATAATGACGTTTAGGTCATGAATAAAAAGATTGTGCATAAAAAATGGAAGAGATTTCGAGATGCATCTTCGGATGTTCGAGACTGGGAACTTGATGTCATGAAAACCTAGACACGAAAATTTCTGAAGAGCCTTCCTGCCGTTAGAAATAACCTAAAAGTAACGTAAATCAGCTTAGAAAGCCCCATCGAAATAAACTGATACAAAAATCTGTCATACATTTTTACTGGATATTTGGAAAATCCCAATTGCTCACAAACTGAAAAGTGTGGAATTACTGAAACAAGAAAGCTTGAAGTTTTAATCTAAACGATAAAGCTGTAAACGTAAGACTATAAGATGAAAATCGAGCTTTGCCATATTTTGACACGACTGACAAAGCTTCATGTGTTTTATTTACTAATGGTTTCAATATTAAGCTGAAAAACACGGGACGCCGTTCGGATTTAGCAGCAAAATAGTTCAATTAACTGGTTTCAGAAGTACTTAATCCATGGATTTAAGCAACTTCAAAACCATTAACCAAGAAAACAAAATAATACCACCAACAACAGACTTTTTCTTACGGATAGCTCCTGATAAAATTTAGTAATAAAATTGAGTTCCTGAACTGTGGTCACCACCAGTTTAGAGCTATAGTTGCTTAACGTTTATAGGCCAATGTTACTTCTTGAGCACTAAGAGCATTTCAGTAAATATTTAGAATTGACGTCTAGATTACGACCACAACTAGTTTTTACGTGATGGTGATAGTAATAAGGCAGGACGATTGATTCTTGAGATGCTACCAGGTCTAGTAGGCAGGTTATGTAGCAATACAAATTAAAGATTTTGGAGACAAAACAAATATTCAGATACAATTTACATGACTAACATCAGGCAGAAGTCTAGGGGGCACTGTTGAGTCGATTTCAAGAAATCTTCACATGATATAGACACGGAAAAACCCACTCGTCTATATACAACCCTGAGTAACTCGCTTCAAACTGTTCATGATCAAAGCATACTTCATTCCAGAAGTCCTCTTTCATCCCAGTTTTTATCTTTCTCACGCGGAACCAGTGCAAACAAAATACCTTCATGAGGGATCAAACCGAATAATTACATCATTATAATTATTTCTAGATAATTGCTACATCGACTAGATATGATCAAGTGAATGGATCGAACTGAAATATGTACGTGTATATCTGAAACAAAATGTGTTAAGGACTGAGACGGTTGAATTTTGTCTGCGTCGACGCAGTCATGACAAAGTTTATAGTGCAATTTCACTCGACTGGTATGGTCCCATATATTAAGATTGTTAACCTTAATCATAGCGACAGGAATAAGACAAATATGGGTGATAGCACTATTAGTTGCAATGTGAATGAGTTATTTAACATGAGCACTATTGTTAACTACGTACAAGTTACCATACCTGGCTAGGAGCTGGCTTATGCGAAGTAAGCGGATTAGAACCACAAACTAGGATCAAGTGATAAGAAATTGGAATGAGTGGTGTAGTAATCATCTGACCCATCAGGTTGTCAACGCCTCGAATGTCCAGCTCGTAAAAGCAGTATTAGCCTAATCAGTGAGCAGTTTCAATGGTAATACATAAATTGTCGAAACTAAAATCTGATGTAGGAACATCAAAGCACTCATTTATTTGAAACACGTTTCTCATTAAACATTGAAGTTCAGCAAAACTCTGAGAATATGAAACATCTGGTTTAAAGCTCCCAATTTTGAGAAAATTTTTTATGTTTCGAGAAAGCCGCTGCGGAAAATTTTGGGATAATGGCACAAGAACCTTAAAATTTCCCAAACTTTGGGAAAAGCACCAAAACAGAGATTGGTACCATTTAATTTACTTTATTATTTTCACATGTGACCACGACGAGTAATCTCTCACATCTATGTTTCACTTATAATTAATAAATCATCTGACGCCAGCTACGGCACACTATGTTAAGCGGGATTATTTAGAAGCGACCAGGAACATCCAGGCCACCACCCATTACTTATGTAACGGTATTTAAAATCACAACATGTAAGGTAACTAATGTGAGTTTGTTTTCCTTGTTGCAGAGCAACAAAGAGTAAACGCACTACAACAAGAGGAACAAGCCTTACGCAAGCCAAACCTGCAGAACAATGAATAAACCCAATTTGTAATCAGATTCCCTCTTTGTACTCGAGCCGCGTGTTTCAATTTTTAAATATATTTCTGTGGTGCCAGTACGCCGTGTTCTTGCTTCGGTGGCATTTACCAGTCCCGACTATATTGTTGTGGCAAACGCTAGTTGCAAGTAAACGCTAATAATACGTGCTACAAGACACGTTTCGAGTACAAAAAGGCAATCTGATTACAAATTGGGTTTATTCATTGTTCTGCAGGTTTGGCTTGCGTAAGGTTTTTTCCTTCAGTCTTCAGTAATAAGGATAGTAGGTTAGTGAACCTGTGTTAATCCTAACAGGTTGGCTTCCAATGAAGGTCCAGTTTCTCTTTGAAAATATTCACTGATGGTGCTGATACCACTTGATCGGGCAAAGCGTTCCAATCATTGACTACTCGATGAGAAAAACGGAACCCCACCTTGAGTTTATTAGATCGTGGTTTATGAACCTTCTTGCTATGACCTCGGAGATTATTAGTACTGGAGGGAGCAAAAAGATAAGACATATTAACACCCATATCATAATTAAAGATACGAAATGCCAGTATAAGGTCACCTCGAATCCTACGATACGACAAGGGGAAAAGGTTTAAGCGTTTTAAACGCTCATCGTAAGGGAGTTTAGAAAGACCCTTCACTAATTTCGTTCCCACACGCTGGACACGCTCAAGTGAGGTAGTATCCTTTATCAGACATGGGCTAGCTGCTTGAATACAGTACTCTAAATGTGGTCTTACATAGGTGGGATATAAAATTCGAAACATTTCCTCGTCAAAGGATTTGAACGCTCGGCGAAGTGACCATAACGCACGAAAACCTTTGACAGCGGCTGCGTTGCAGTGCGCAGTTGTTTTTAAATCATGACTTATTATTACTCCTAAGTCTTTATGTTCTTGAACGCATGGAAGAGGTTTGCCATCAATAGTATAATGGTAATTATTGCCGTGACCGATGTGCATTAGCACACTCTTCCTAGAGTTAATTTCTAAACCCCAATCTCGAGCCCATCTAACTAAATCGTCTAAGTCAGATTGAAGATCCAGATGATCTGCATCACCTCTTATTGCTCTCCATATTTTGACATCATCCGCAAATAATAATGTCGACGACCTAAGCAACAGCGGTAATTCATTTACGTAGAGAAGGAATAGCAGAGGGCCTAATATGGTGCCTTGGGGTACACCACTTTTGACCGGCTTCCAATCGGATAGCGTCCCATTGACCCTCACTCTCTGTCTGCGGTCACGTAAGAAGTTTCCTATCCACTCCTGTACGGTACCTATTATTCCGAAGCTTGTGAGCTTCTGTATAAGACCTGAGTGTGAAACCTTGTCAAATGCTTTGCTAAAATCTATGAATATAACATCCACTTCTTGTAGTACGTTTATTCTTTGTTGCTCTGCGAAAAAAAACAAGCTCACATTGGTAATGTCGTAAATTACGATTCTTAATACCGTTACATAGATAACGAAGGTACAGGTAAAACGTTATGACCGTTCGAAGCTGCCCGCGCTTTCGTTTAAACGACCTTGAACAGCCTGACAAGAGGCGGTCATTCCGTGTTTCTATTGCGTGGGTTGGTTGGGTTTCATAAGTGTCAAGTTTTTTCATAATTAAGTCATGTTTTGCTGCATTGAAAAGCACAAAATAATTATCAAACACATTAATTTAGCATTCTCTTTCTTGTAGTGTACACGTTGGCTCTGCTGTTGCTTCGTAGTTTGCTCTGTAGTCCCAACTGCTGCAGTAAACCTCTACGAAATGTCAAATCAACGGTAAATCCTAAGTATTTATAGTTCTTCCTTGAGTTATTACTGTTTCAAGGAATTATTTTTTTATAAACAGTGATTTCTGTTTGTAGTGCTTCGTGCTCAAGCGACATTTCAGTCGACCTTAGTGAACCTTTTCAAAGTATGATACTGAACAAGCGTTTTGCATACTGATATGACTTTGATAACGCCCTAAAAGAGTTCCAAAAAGTATGGAAGAGTGATTTTATCATTTCTCAGACTACGTGCACTCATTACATCCACGCAGAAGGCAGGTTGCTGAAGGATGTCAGGTTCAAATACCTGTTTGTTGCTTTTCATTGTACATTTGGTCATAAGCGGAAATCAGAAGGTTTGTAAGTGAACCAAAAATCGTGAGAACTTTAGCTAATATGTGACGTTTAAGGTCTAAATTCCTTAATTGTCAATCAAAGTTCCGTGTGTGGAGATGGCATGACAAACTTATTTTGTAAACAGTTTTTGATACTATCTGTATTTATTTTGGTTAAATTTCACAGCTTGTACATTCACTATGAGATTGTTGTATTTTTGTTTATGTGTGTGACATTAATTATTACAGGCGCTATATATATATATATATATATATATATATATATACGCGCTGTTTTCACTTTCCGTTCATTGTACACTAGCACGGCTCTCGCCGCTATACATTACCAAATACACTTTATACATACCCTTGTTATTCTCATCTGCTTAGTGGATATTATTCATAATAATTAATACGTATGTTATCTACTTTATAGACTGCAGCCACATACACATACTGACCTTCGGATTATCATGATAAATGGAATATTAAACGAACCAAAATTGTGGTAAAGGACCACCAGATCAAATCGAATACGGACAAGTAGCTGTATTAAGTAACGTTCTTATATTTTTATTGTATTTATTGCATTTAACTGATATATTTCAATATGAACTCTTTGATATCTGATAACCTTGTTAATATTTTGAAATAATATATTGGGTGGTCCACCACACGTGTAAGACTGGAGACGGAAGGATATGTCATCAAATCCTACAAGATGCTCCAGAATCATCCATGTAGTAGTTGATGGATAGTTTGTGATTCATGGACAAGAAGATTATCGTCGGAAGAAAAAGAGAATTTAAAGCCAGTCATTTTGCAGTCGCAGTCAACTGATGAAATTATAGAATGTGTCAAGGAGAGAACTGGTAAGGTGGTCACTGTTGTTGATGTCAAGTCTATGAAAGCTGAACTCTTCACAGGTAAGTGTATAAAAGTATATTTCAGGTTGTTGTACGCGTAAAAATGTTATGGATTTGCTGCGACAGAAAGGTGAAGTTAGGGAACATTTAGAAAATGGATATGTAACGAGAATATGTTTCAGTAGTTATGACCACATGCACTTGTACAATGAATATCCGGAAGTTGTTTGCATTGATTCTACTTATAATACCAATAATAAGAAGTGATTATTGGGTAAAATCCAGATCAAAGTAAATAGTAAAATTTTTAAAGTCGCTTAACTTATTACTATAGTCAGTTATATAGTGACTCTATATTCGCCTGTAAATAAAGATTTTCCTTTGATTGACAAAACTGACCAAACCAGAAATAAATAAGACAGTAGTGAAATATACTTGATGGAAAATGAATCAGAGCACAAATGGGGACGACACTCAATCACCTAGTAACCAACATACAGATTGATAGCTAAGTATAATTTGTCTGTATCAGAAGTATTTTGGTTTTGAAGCTCACTATTGTAATATTTATGACAACAATGAGTATATCAAACAATATTTTCAGACAAAATAACCATTTTCATACACCTTTACATATATTTTGGAAGAAGATATCTTAAGACTATCTTTCAAAAGAACGGCTACCCAATCAACATCAAAAGATATCAATCCAATGCATCAAGCCGAACCAAAATGATGTAGAGAAACCATCAAACGGAATATTTAACAATATATATAAAAGACATAAGAAATTATAACGACATTATTGGGGCCGTTCGGAATAGTTATAGCACACAACCTTGCCTAAAAGAAACAAATCGTTTTACTTATGAACACTTTGTGACTACTTAATGTGATACTTCCAGTGGTGCTATATACTGTTCCTGTATACGTTCAGAAAGCGGACGGAAATGACTATCAACGTCAATTGTTACTCACATAATTCTTCTCATATGCGTTACATAATACTATGTCATTTAAGTACAAAGCGATGATACTTATAATAGGTATAACTGTTTATAACTAAATATTAACAAGTTATATAATATTCATAAATGGATTAACGCTTAATTGCTTGTACCTACATTTTATAAACAACTACAAACATCCATGTTCATCATCACCACAATAAACGAGGTGAACCATATGTAATGTTTTAGAGCTTATTTCCTTGAAAACTTAATCTGCGACCTATTTTATAACTTGAAAAATGGCGAATCTTACTTGCTTGAGTTTGTATTATTGCAAATAACCTAATTAGGCTTACTAAACAGTCACTAAGCTGGTAAGCAAATAATACGTCAAACTGCAAATAAATTGGAATAAAAACTATGTAGCAACCATAAACAATACAAAAAGGTACGTGGGATGGAAAAAACATGTTAATAGTTGATAAATAACGACACAAAAAATCCACGAGAATATGTTACACGTGCGCGAAAACCCATAACCTTACGGCCGTACTGTGCCGATAATGAATCTTCCTGGTATTTAAATTTTACGCGTCACCTACATTTTTTATTTGTGATCCGGTCTAACAAAACTTGCAAAACCAGAAGGTGTGGTTTAGAATACCATAGAACTTGAATCTAGTTGCAATTCATACTCATGAGAAAAATTCACAACTAACAGCAGCAATTCACTGCACTCAAATGCAAAGTTTGTTTTAAAATCATAAATATTTTAAGGAGCGTTGCATTTAAAACCACACGACATCAAGAGCCTTTAATGGCAAATAAAAGTCAGTGTGGCGGTCCCCATCTAATAAAAAATACTTTGTGTTTTTAGGTAGCATTAAGAGTAGCTTGATTGAGGAGTAGAAATAGAACAATAGAAAGTGCGAGTCGACGACCCAGCAAGCTCACACAATAAACTTATGTTTATTAACGTACAAATTCGACTGTAATCAGAAATAACGCATATCTCGAAAAAATTTATCCTAGGATCGAGACAAAACCAGATAGTTCAACACGTAACACCAGCGAGACAACCTTTGAGTGGTGACAGAGTGAATCTGAGAAAACTCAACTTAATAGGGTCGAAAGATGTGTCACCTTCAATTTCAATGATCTGCCCATAAATTGTGGTCTTTCCTCGAATTTCGAACTGTTCATGTCAAATATTATCGTGAATTTAAAGTGAGGACACTTTGCTTAAGATATGAGAATATATTCTTTCGGGATGGTATGTCGTTACATTAATTGGTTAGTGAGAAGATTATTTGGTGTTGAGGTGTTTTTTGTTTTCGCATGCTTCTTCTCTGAAAATGCCAGAACCTGTACTATATAAATAATCAGACTTCTAAGAGCTGATGAAAATCCTGAGCATAGTGAACTAAGCATTTGATCAGTATGACCTCACTCCGTATATTATGATGTGGAGCATTTTTTTTTAAATTTACGAAGAAAATGGATCACAGCTTATAATACAGTCATAAACACCACGTTAGGTATAACTTCATAGCAAACAGTCCATTAAAGAAAGGGAACCTCAATGCTAGTTTGCTTTCTAGCGGTTTCAGTCTACAGCTAAATATAAGGTTGTGATAATGAGGCGATATATTGAAAATATGCCAGGCCGGTAATTCTGTTCGTGGAATTTGCTCTAACGTGCAATGTTTTCTGATTATCATTCACTGAAAAATCGGAAAATGAAATATATACGTACATCTAGTAAACGAAAACCACTGGTACAAACCTCAGTGAACTCTGTGGCTTGTGTATTTGTCAAGTCATAAACCATTATGCTGACAAAATCTAAACAGTAGTACGTTTGCAAAGACCACCTCTGAATCAATTTTCCCCATTTCTTGTCAACAAAATTACAAGGATTAGAAACTACCTGAAATGGCTTTTTTGGCAAAGCATTCAATTTAAGCAAACTCAAGAATAAACGAAGTGTATTTTTGAGGTTGAGCGGAAGCTCGGTATAGACTTTTTTTCTGCAAGCGGTTGTATTACATGCCCGGTTTGATAATGAGGGGACAATTCTGACCTTTACTTATCTATCCTAGCACTGTCTGCTTTGCGATCATGTTAGAAAGTCTGTAGAATTATGATCTTCTACGATATTAGCGCTGCTCTAATAATAGACCTAATCCTAGAATTGTAGATTTATTATGATGTAACTGCCTAATCTATAAGATCTTACGCGGAATTCACATCAACATCTACACCGACTCACTGCATCGTTACAATTGCCAATACATGATAGAAAGCAATCTTAGGCTGAGAATAGGACAATATATTTAATATAAACAAAAGATATAAGGTAAAATTCAGGAGGGACCACGCCTGCATGGTCGAGCCATGCCATAAGATTAACACCGAATAATACAATTCTTTCTCCCCGCCTTTTCTATTCTTCTGTATTTCTCCACGTTAAATGTTTAATGTCTATTTCTCATATTGTCTCGTTGTAGGGCCCAATGCCACTACAGGTCCATTATCGGGAGGCCGTAGTTTGCACCTATGCACTCTTACTACATTTGACCATCAGTGTGCTCGGACAACAAATCAGTTAGCGTTTTGTGCGACTATCTCAAACGGTCCATAAAACTAAGGACTCAGGTGTGTTTTGACCATGTTACGTCCTTACAAGTAGTGCGTACAAGTGTTTGGATATTAAGTATACGTATAGTCCAAGAATTTCCGAGATCGTGGTTCGCTTTAAGCCTTTGATTAAGGTATCTTAGTCTCTTGTGTTGTTCTATTAGATCAACGTTTCTGACTTCTACACAACGTGTAATGAACTCGCCAAAAATTTTAACGTTTTTTGAAAAACTATCCTAGCTTCCTTGGGATGTATAGACTTTAACAGCTTCCCGTACTCCCAACATAACGGATGCGTATGCCTCACGATTCTAACATTTCGTTTATTTAAATGTAAGACAAAAAACACAGACAGTGAGTGATCGATGTGTACGTAAGCAAGTTGTCTATAAAACGTCGCAAGTATTTTGCTGCGTTTTTTAACCCGAATAGCACTTTCACAAATTTCGACAATTCCAAAGTCTTGTAGCGGTAAATAATTCCAAAAATCAAATAGCTCTGTAAGTCTTCGACATTGGATGCTGACCACAGTTTTAGTGAACTCATCTAGCTGAAGGCGCTCGGTCAAGCAGATCACGTGTGGGAACGCCGTGCTCAACATCTGCCGCAATCGCTAGCCAGATTAGATCAAACGATCCTCGATATATTGATAGCTTATCAAATATATCTTCGATCTCCTCACTTCTGTCTTTTGAATTTACTTGGTGGGTGCGCTTCGTATTAGAAGGTGTTGCTGGTTAAAGCGTTGTCAAACTCCGAATACCTGTGGCATCTTCATTGGTGAGCCCGACGTGATCTGGTACACCATATTGTAAACTGTCAGTCTGTTCCTTTTTGTGATTTTATATATCATTGTCTTATTTTAATTTTTTAACATTGTGATATTTTTTCTCCGTGTTTTTGGGCTTATATATATATTTCCCACTCGTTCACTTTTCGTACTTGATATATTACTATGACTGAACAGACCCCTAAAGTATTTAAGTTAAAGACTGTGTCCCCACCCTCTTTCCAACTTATGCCTTTCTGGCCGGACAATATCGAAGCCTGGTTTTGTTACGCAGAAGCCGACTTCTTCGAGCACGGTGTGAACGATGCGCGTACACAACTCCTCGCAGTAGTCAAGGCACTACCGCGCGAATTCAACAGGTACGTAACACCTAGTATGTTTACTAGTGATGTTTCTGATCCATACCAAACCCTCAAACATGCCATCCTTAAACGCGGAGATCTAACCGGTCGACAAAGGTTAGACCAACTCCTCAACAACATCGACCTGCAACACGGTTCTGCCACAGACATGTTGCAAAGAATGCGAGAAGTCATTGGCCAAAGAACCTTCGATGACGGCCTATTCAAACGACTTTTCTTATCCAAACTTCCAAAACAACGCCGTAGACGAGCTAGCTGCATCTGCCGACCGCATTCTCGAAATCACTAGGTCTTCTAACGCCGAGGATTTTTCAGTCAAAGAAAAGCCTCAAACGACCCTGAATGACATAACACAGTTATGTCATACACTTACGCGTTATCTCAAACTCTGTAACGACCGTAAACGATCACTTACCCCGCGGAGAGATGGATAATCCTGATTGGTGCTGGTACCATAATCAGTACGGAAAGTCCGCCAGAAATTGCAGAAAACCCTGCAATTTTCCCAACGCGAAATCCGTCGACGCGAAAAACGATTTGGGAAACTTCCAAGCCGGCACGGGTTAAGGGCAACCGTGCCTGGCGAACATAGCCGTATGTTGTTCGTCACAGATGTGATAACGAGAGTTCACTACCTCGTCGATACTGGCGCAGAGGTTAGCGTTCTCCAAGCGAATTCCGACGACCGGCTACGCGAGCCCTTTTTAAATCTACAGGCGGCAAACGGAAAGCCTATCGCTACGTATGGCCAAAGGTATGTTTGTCTTAACGTGGGTTTACTCAAACCCATTCACTGGATCTTTGTTGTTGCAGATGTTTCTATGCCAATCATTGGTATGGACCTTCTACAGCACCACAACTTAATTATCGATACGCGCAAACGGAGGTTAGTAGACGGAAACACTAATTTATCTGTTTGCCTGACTTCTTTTTCTGGTTGCAGGTTATCTCCAGTCACTATTAAGCACACTATAGACCCCTTCTACCAACCACTACTCGATAAATATTCTGGCATTTACCAATCGCAACCGAAATTGCCGTGTGTAACCAGCGATGTTACACATCACATCACGACTACAGGACTACCTGTCTTCTCGAAAGCACGCCGACTGGCCCCCGAAAAGTTAAGGTTGGCGAAAAACGAATTTGACTGTGTGATAGACATAGAGATTATACGACCGTCGAACAGCCCATGGGCATCTTCGTTGCACATGGTCCCTTAAAAGGACAGCAACGATTGGCGTCCAACTGGTGACTATCGGCGACTGAATGCAAAAGCCATTCCCGATCGTTACCCGTTGCCTCACATTCACGATTTGACAGCTAACTGGAAAGGTACAACTATCTTTTCGGAAATCGACTTGGCTAAAGCGTATAACCGCTATTATAATTCCCCTCGGACTCCATGAATTTTTGCGAATGCCTTTCGGTCAAAGAAACGCGGCACAGACTTTCCAAAGGTTCATAGATGACGTTTTTCGAGGTCTCAACTTCGTACACGCGTATGTTGATGACTGCCTAATAGCAAGTCCGGGCAGAGAATCACATCTCCAGCATCTGGATCTTGTTTTTGATCAACTACAAAAACATAACATTACTGTAAACATTCAGAAATGCCAAATCGGAACCGATTCCTTAGACTTCTTAGGACACACTATCTATGCGCAAGGTATCCGACCCCTTAGAACAAAAGTGGCGGCCATTCTGGATTACCCAGAACCGACCACCATCAAGCAATTGCGCACGTTTAACGGTCTGGTAAGTTTTTATAGACGATTCATACCGAAATGCGCGTTACTTATGAAACCCCTTACCGACCAACTTCGTGGAAATGCGAAATCCATCAATCTGGATGACACTACCCGTAAAGCATTCTCCACGGTCAAGGAACATATAGCTCAAGCAACAATGCTTGCTCATCAGGACCCTAAAGCGCCCATTAGCATCGCAGTAGACGCATCCGACTCAGCAATCGGAGCAGTCTTACAACAATGGGTTAACCACTCCTGGCAACCTTTCGCTTTTTTCTCTAGACGGTTGCTAGACACTGAATCAAGGTACAGCACATTCGGTAGCTATGTATTGCGCTGTCCGGCATTTTCAACACTACATCGAAGGCCGCGAATTTACCATTTTTACCGACCACAAACCAATTGCTTTCTCCTTAAGCTCTTCTTCGGACAAGTACTCACCACGTGAGTCTCGACAACTGGACTACATTTCTCAGTTTGCTTCAGATATTCGACACATTTCTGGAGCAAACGATGTAGTTGCAGACGCCTTGTCTCGTATAAATTCCTTGAACAGTTTCCAAGGAATCGACCATTTAAAACTCGCCCAACTTCAAAAAGAAGACAGTGATCTTCAGCACGAGTTGGCCTCAACAACACTTAAACTGCGCATTAAACAGATGGGAACAGGTAACCAAACCTTACTTTGTGACACATCTGCAGGTAGGGATCGCCCAATCGTGCCGAAACAATATCGAAGCAACGTCTTCAATACGTAGCAAAGACTTTCTCATCCAGGTGTTCGTGCAACCATCAAGCTTATAGCAGAACGGTTTTGCTGGCCTGATATGAATATAAACGTGAGGGAGTGGGCACGCTCCTGTGTAAGCTGCTAGAAATCTAAGGTTATTAGACACAACAAATGTCCCATATGCTTGTTTAAAACTCACGATGCTCGCTTCGACCATGTTCATTTGGATTTGGTAGGACCTTTACCAGATTCGAATGGATATTCTTATCTTCTAACATGCGTAGACCGTTTTACCCGATGGCCAGAAGCAGTACCCATCAAAGATATTACTGCTGAAACAGTGGCCCGCGCCTTCGTCGAGAGGTGGGTAGCAAACTTCGGCTGCCCAACAACCATTACTACGGATCGTGGACGTCAGTTTGAATCTGAACTGTTCCGTTGTCTGACCATGAAACTAGGAATCACTCGCTTTCAATCGACGGCCTATTCACGTCGATTTTCCTTCAATACAATCGCACGACACAACTCCTGCCCTTATAATACCTCAATCGACAGCAGACACACACGTTGATACTTCGACAGTATCCGAAAATAAACTCAAAACAACGCGTTCTGGAAGAAGAATAAGATTTCCTGAACATTCGAACGATTACTGCACGTATGACACAAGTTAACATTTTATATCCTCTCGATTTTCACTGGTACTATATATATATATATATTTAAAAAAAACCCGAATTTAATATGCTTAAATATTTTTATTATTTTTTATTTCAAAAAAGAAAAAAAAAATAACAATATTATAAAAATCCTTTTTTACGCTATTACGTGAGCATGAGTTTTTTTTCCTTTTTCTTCGCCCGTTTTGTGTTTTCACGCGCGTACGAGTGTATTCCGACATACACTTACATAATTTTTTTTCTTTTCCAGGACGACTGGAAAAGTCGATGAAAAGAACGATGAAGTTACGAGAAACGAAAATCTGAATTGTATTTTTTTTTACTATATTGTACATCATGGTCCATTATAGTAAGGAAAGATGACCAGACGATGCTAAACCTAGCAAGCTATCAGAAGAGTGTTTACCAACGAAAATCTCTTCGGGTTTAAACTTCTGGCTGGCCACGTCTTAGGGTCATCACTACCCCACTAGGGTAGGAGTGATCTGTAGCGGTAAATAATTCCAAAAATCAAATAGCTCTGTAAGTCTTCGACATTGGATGCTGACCACAGTTTTAGTGAACTCATCTAGCTGAAGGCGCTCGGTCAAGCAGATCACGTGTGGGAACGCCGTGCTCAACATCTGCCGCAATCGCTAGCCAGATTAGATCAAACGATCCTCGATATATTGATAGCTTATCAAATATATCTTCGATCTCCTCACTTCTGTCTTTTGAATTTACTTGGTGGGTGCGCTTCGTATTAGAAGGTGTTGCTGGTTAAAGCGTTGTCAAACTCCGAATACCTGTGGCATCTTCAGTCTACTGTGTTCTCAATAAGTAGAATTCGCGAACACATAGCTATTAACTCCTACACGTTCTTAGAAATCTCTCAGCCTATATTATCCATTTTATTTTGAAGATTTCAGTTAGTTAGGTTAAATTGTTGCCATAATGAATGGTAAAAATAAATGAGGTTTTTTTCGTAAACTTTAACGTATAATATTTATGTCTAAGCGATGGGGGTTGTACTCATACGAAAACTAACTTCAAGATGGCAAATGGTTTAATACTAGTTTAAGTAAGGGCTGTAGCGGTAAATAAATCCCCAAAATAAATAGCTCTCTAAGTTTTCGACACTGGATGCTGACCACATTACTTTAAAAGAACTCATCTATCTGAATGCGCTCGGTCATACATCCGCACCCGATCACGTGTGGGAACGCCGAAATCGCTAGCCAGATCCTCGATGCATTTATAGCCTATCAAATATATCTTCGAACCTCCTCGCTTCTGTCTTTTAATTTCACTTCGTGGGTACGCTTCATATTAGGTGTTACTGGTTAAAGCGTTGTCGAAATCCGAATGCCTGTGGCGTCCTCAGGGCAATAATAATAATAAATTTTCTGGTATACATATCGATAAGAATTTATTACCTTAGTATAATGAGGATGGAAGATTAAAAACGAAAAAAGACTGTGGGAATACACTAGTAGAATAGTGAAGGTGACTAAAACTCAGTAACAGCTTGAAGAGAAGAAGCGCTCAAACATCTCTCTATATTATAAGTGAATGAAAACAAAATTTCAAAAATCAACGCTTATGAGTTTCGAATTAGCGAAAATTAGTTAACACACGTTACTTTTATCTATATTGACATCCTCAGGCTTTCGATTTTAGATCTCATTGTTTTAACCTTTGAAAACTTACACGGTTGCCATGTCATAGTAGCGTTATTGCTTTGAAACTAATATGTCCTCTTACAAGGTATTACAAAAATATAGATTCATTTGATATTTAGCCTGGAAATTGTAAACGAGAAGAATTCAGAAAGTATTTGGAAAAATCCGGAGTGATCGATGCACTCACGAAAGGTATATATTCAGAAATCAATATTTTCCGTGTACAGTACTTGTAGGTTTGTATGAAGAGCCAGAAAAACCGGATAATGCTCTAGAGTAAGTTGGAAATCTTTTTTCAATGTTTAAGCCTCTGAATATGGTGTAGTCAAGAGGGTATGCATGTTTACTACACGGTGAACTAATTTTTATCACGTCCTTTTTGAACAGTTACGAATTCCTTTTGTTTTTGAAAGCTTTCGATAGTTGACTACCATAATATTTTGATGTAAAGGTCATATTTGACAACCTGAACATATAAAGGAGATGTCAGAAGTATATTAATGATATTGTTGGACACGATCACGAGGGAATGGTAGAAAATGTATTTGTACATCGAAATTCGTGAAATATGTACTCGAGTTTTTCAAGACGATATTTCTCAAGAAATTTTTGGTTTATTCTGAGATCTGTTAAAAGCTGAAAACGAAGCACGAACTTACTGCTTCCAGACGCAATATTTTTACCCTACAAATATACATTTTACTGAATCGCATCATCGACACTTAATCTCATCTATTATCACTAATCTTGTCATGCCCTTGATTACTATGGGATTCGATCAAACTTTTTCATCCTGTTACGCTTATTAGGTATGGTAATTTGAACAAATGTACGAAGGTGCTAGATTTTACATTATTCGACTGATTGACTCTGTTTCTGAAAAAAATTTTGTGTTCGCTAAGTAAAAACAGTATTTTGGTTAGATTATTCATTACAGCGAACGCCAGAGTTGATATTCAGTTTCGGTTTAAGTTTGGAAAGGACAGGAGGCTTGATGACCTGTGTTAGTCCTGGCTATGGTGGTCTCTCAGTCGATTCAACTTTCTTTTGAAAGAGTCGACGGATGGAACCTCAACTACGTGCTGTGGTAATGAATTCCACTGGTTGATGATTCCAAAGGAAAGGCGATAGTCAACTGACAAGTAACGTGTCTTGGGCTTGTGAACGTTTTTAGAGTGTCCTCGTAAGTTCTCTGTTTTGGGCGACAAGAAAAATGAAGACATATCAGGTGCAAATTTATCAATAAGCAATTTAGGAACTGCAGTCAAGTCGCCCCTAGTTCTCCGATACGACAAAGAGAATAGGTTTAGCTTGGCAAGTCGAGCATCATACGGGAGCTTCGCTATTCCGGGAATCAGCTTAGTTGCTGTTCTTTGAACCTTTTCCACAAGTTCGCTGACTTTTTTAAGCAGGGGCTGGCCACTTGTATGCAGTGATCAAGTTTAGGACGTACGAACACTGCATACAAAGTCAAAAACGTTTTAGCATCGACAGGACTAAAAGCCCTATGTATTGACCATAACGTTCTAAAACCTTTGGCGGCTATTGCGCGGTAGTGTTCAGTAGTCTAGTAGTTGACTAACGATGACTCCTAAGCCGTGGTGTGTCTGGACAACAGGGCGCTCAGTGTTATTCATCGTGTATGTATCTGTACCTTAATGACCGATGCGCATCACAATACACTTGAAGGTATTTATTGGCAACTGCCAGGTTTGAGACCATTCAGATAGTTTCTCTAGGCCATTTTGGAGTTCTAAGCTATCACCCTTACTTCGTATCGCTCTCCATGTCTTGGCATCGTCAACATATAGCAAGACCGATGATAATGTTAGGCGAGGAAGGTCATTTACATATAAGAGGAATAACACTGGCTCCAAGACTGTACCCTGGAGCGCTCCACTAAGCACAGTTTCCCAGCTAGATAACTTTGAGTTCACCCGTACTCTTTGTTGGCGCCCACCTAGGAAGTCTTTTATCCACATCAATAGATTGCCTCCAGTCATGACATTTCTTAACTTATATAACAGCCGTTTGTGCGTAACTTTTTCAAAAGCTTTGCTGAAGTCAATGTAGGCTATGTCTACAGGTAAATTTTGGTCCTTAAGAGTGTACTCGCTTTCACGATTCACTGAAAAGTTAGTGAGACAGGAATAACCTACTCTAAAACCATACTGTTTTTTCCAAAAGATCCGGTTTTCATCGAGATACTTAAACAGCTCTTTCAGAGTAATCTTTTCTAAAATTTTAACAACCACACTAGTTAGGCTAACGGGTCAATAATTCTCAGGTTTATGCTTCGTACCTGTTTTGAAGACAGGACTTACTATAGCGTTCTTCCAGTCTTTTGGTAAGCGACTCCGAGTTAAGAATAGATTAAAGCACATAAATAAAAAGTTCGCAATGAAATTAGTTAATTCCTTTAGTAGACTAGGATGCAACTTATCGTATTTTTTGGGCCTGTTTTAATAGTAAGTCTGTATGGTGTCGTTATTTTTCCTCCCATTGCTTGATAATGAACTAATTGAATGAGAGTTTGAACAACAATATCATCAAATGTATTTTTAAACTATTTGAATAGTACACTAGTAATAAACAAAAATCAGGGTACAATGAGAATGAGTGGGTACCAAGCTGAACTGAAGCAGTGATAATTTTGAACTAAGTTCAAAGTAAGTGTTTTCCATAATCGTAATGGGATTAAACTGTTACAAGAACTACGAGCAATTATCATTTAGCTTCTGGTTCTTTGATTTGTTAAAACAGAGAGATTGAATACGAAACGAAAATAGCTCCTCTGCAAAACTCTGAGACAGATTTCCAATTGTTTTGTAAAAATAGAAGTCTATTTACTTCTTTTAATTTACTATGGTACCAAGTTTCCGTATAAATATTGTGACTCCCAAAAATCAAGATGACATCTGTGTCGAGTACGGAGGCGTCGTGAATCAAGACATCTTAGTTTCAAAATCTCACCCACCAGCCAAAAGTTCATTCCAAAGGGTTTAAATATCGCACCACCGTAAACCTAATATGTAGCCGACTTAGAGCCATGATAAAGTCAAGTACAAACTAAGCGACTCTTAACCAAAACTTCATAACAGAATACTGGTAAATGACCGTGGAGAATACGCAAAAATGAAAGCTGTCCTAATCATAGACTCACATAATACTGGCTTAAAATCACATGCGGTTCAGAGAGCAGTTTTTTATATATGAAAATTTCAGTTCATGAGAGAATGTTCTATTTGGAGTAGGATCCAACACCTTATTGTGATGGAGGGGAATTTAAAGACCAAAAACTTAACTGATTGAAGCTGGAGTAATTTATGAAATGATCTTTCTCAATGATATATTAAATTTAATCACAAGTTTATGTTCATACAGTATTATTGATTAAGTAATGTTACATACTGTTCAGCCTCATCTATTTAAATCCGTCAGTTAATAAGTATAATTAGATCATATAAAAATTAGTGTATTTAGACAGAATTTTTGACTAACTTCTGGGGTCATACAAATCCTCATTATTCAACTTTCAGTCTTTAACTGTGTCGTTCAGCTCACTATTCTTCTTCTATAGCATAAGATGTAGTTGTTGATAAACTTATATCAAATATATAGGTACCCTGTTAACAGAGTATAAAGCAAGTCAATGACAGGAATGGTGATGGCATTCCAGTTAATCTGCAGATAGTCTTATAGGCGTAATGAAAATGTTTATGACAAATATGTTTAGTAGGAAGTAGTGGGTTAAAAGATTGACGCCTTTAAAAAGCATAGTGAAATAGATTACAACAGGTTGTTTCAAACAAATCTGGTATAGAAATAGTTGAAAAGATGATTCATTTTCTCTTCAGAAAGATTACGAACGAAGAACAAGCACAATCAGACTGGAAAGATGGATAAATCATCAGGATAACAAAGTGAGCAGATCTGAACAAATGTGAAAAATACAGTGGCATCACATTACTATCAGTGTCAGGAAACGTTTTCAACGAATTGCTGTTGAGCTGAATGGAAGATTCAGTAGACGCCCGACTTCAAGATCAACAGACCGGATTTCGTAAGGATCAGTCGTGCACAGACCAAATCACCACACTATGGATCATTATTAAACAATCAGTTGAGTGAAACTTGTCACTATACATCAACTTCCTTGACTACGAGAAAGCGTTTGACAGTGTGAATAGAATAACCTTATGGAACCTTCTTCGACACTATGAAGTGAGTAGCCGAGCAGATCTTCAACATCATACGACGAAGTACACTGTAAAGTTGTGCATGCAAGACAGCTGACAGATGAATTCCAAGTGAGGACCGGTGTCTGACAAGGCTGTTAACTCTTGCCTTTCCTCTTTCTTCTGGTGGTTGGTTGGATTATGAAGACCTCCATATATCAGGGAAGCACGGAATACAATGGACAACTTGGAAGCAACAAGACGATTCGGACCTTGTAAATGACCTAGCTCTTCTTTTATCCTATACACACTAACAAATTTAGGTGAATACAACCAGTGCAGTAACAGCCTCTACAGCAATAGGCTTCAACATACACAAGGGGAAAAGCAAGATTCTGACATTCAACACAGAGAACACCAACCCAGTGACACTTGATGAAAAAGCACTGGAAGAGGTGGAGGATTTCACGTACCTGAACAGCACCATCGATGAACAAGGAGGGTTGGCAAAACGAAGACAGCATTCCCACTACTGAAGAGCATATGGAACTCAAAACAACTGTCAACCAACATCAAAGTCAAAATCTTCAATACGAACGTCAAGACAGTCCTACTGTACGGAGCTGAATCTCGGAGAACTAGTACAACCATCATCAAAAACGTACAATTATTTATAAACAGTTGTCTACGTAAGATACTCAATGTCCGTTGACCGGATACCATCAGCAAATGCCCTCTGTTGGAGAGAATAAACCAGCTTCCAAATGAAGAGGAAACTAGGAAAAGACGTTGGAGTTGGATAGGATATACGTTGAGGAAATTATCAGACTGCATCAGGAATTAAGCGCTAACTTGGAATCCTGAAGGTAAAAGGAAAAGTGGAAGACTAAGGAACACACTGTGTCTGGAAATGAAGGTAGACATCGAACGAATGAATAAGAGTTGAGCGAGGGACAGAGCTGGCTGGAGGTCACTTGCGTATGCTCTGCAAGGGGTAACAGATGTCCATGTGGGTGTATGCACATTAACCTGTTCTACTTTTTGTGGCATATTACTATGTATATTCTACCCTAGTAGATATCCCATAATGTTTATACAACAAACAAGCTGTTCAAATTTTGGAAGAATTCCCATGATGGTTTAGCCGGTTGTCTTTTAAATTAGATTTCGTAAATTTAATCCATTCTGTGATATTTTAAGGACTTGAAACACGACCAACTTGTCAATAGTCATTTGAGCTAAATGCTCATTTCTGCTACTGATTATCGTGACTGTGGAATAATCGATGTTACGAGACTCCTATACTAACAAAAGGATAGAAATAAGACAGTAGAAGACTGTTTTATTCACTAACCATTATTAAGACCACATTCACAACAGTTGTAATAAAATAAATATCGTTTTAATTGTTTAGTGAATCAATAAATTTTTCATTAATTGAGCTAATAGTTAATCAATAGTTTTGTGTGCATACGATTTGATAAATCAATAAATCAACTAACTTGAATAAGAAGTATATTTATTAATCACTGAGTTCTGTATAGCTTTTTCTATCTAACAAGTACCGTTCATACCTCATCCTTTTAAGCTTAAACATTTTTCGCTTTTCGCTTGTGTCGAATTGATTTAATAAATAATTTGGTTCGCTTGAAAACCAAATGATTTTTGAGATAAAACAAGATAAAAGATTGTTAGTCCCAGTTAGCTCACAGATTTCTTCTCAAGCAACCTATTCGACCTTGTTTTCAGGATTTACAGAATCGGTATACCGAAGAGATTATACTTGTGTACTGGTTGTCGCGATCCAGGATAAATGGTTTTCAGTTTTCCATAAGCTCATAAATCTATTTTTTGTCAATAAATCTGAAGATAATGAGATATTTTCACATATTCATTGCAACCCCTTATGTTTAAGACTCATCAAAATATTTGAGACGAGTACTTACAGTTAACTATAGATCATATTCTATGTGGAGGTAACATATATATATATATATATATATATATATATATATATATATATATATATATAACTGGCTAAAAAGGGCTCTAATTACATAGTTTCTAAATACATTTCATGACAGTCCTATGCATTTAAATAATTAATCTTGGGAGGTTCGGCATGATCGACACCAAATTTAAAATTAATCCATACTATCAAATTAATATTTATTCGGTTGACAAGCCTTGCAAAATTACCATCGCAAAGTATTTCACATGACGCTGTAAGTTCTAAAGTTAATAAACACTGAAGCCGCACAAAACAGGATTAAATGGTATTTAAATTCACCATATTAAACATACATCAAATAACTGATGCAATATGTAGCCAGTAATTTGTATTATGATATAAATCTTCAAGGCTTTTAAATGTTGAAAATAGTTCATATGCCATACAATAATATTCGTTGTATGCTACTTTATGCACTAATTTGTTTTGACACAGTTAACTGAGAGAACCAAAAATATGGCCAACAGAAATTATCTATCAATATAAACTATCTTTGAAAACACGCAAAACGAAAAATGGGTTTTTGGTTTCAATAAGCAGTGAAGGTAGCATTAAAAGCTTGTCAGGCGATCATGTTTTGGAACAACGCTTTTGAAAGATGGCTTAACATAACAAATGATATAGTATTTCGCTACTCTACTGCTCAACATCATAACGAATTAAATCAAAGTAAAAAGAGGACAGAAATGAACTAGAAGAAAAGTAGTCGAATGGGAACAGGAAAATGTAGAAAAATAAAGTAAAAATTATTAAGAGATATATGGAACGATGTTATCAAGTGGTGCTGTGAAACGTAATAATATATTCCTAATGAGATGTCCATCGTACATTAGAGACTATGTTTTACAAACGTTTATAACAAGATAGTCTAAACATAAATGCTCTATTTCACTTATGATTAATGTATCTTTGTTGTAAGTATACAGTTTATTCGCAATGGCTGGATCAAAAGCACATTGAAATAGACATTCCATTAACTGTGTAATGTCTAGAATGAATGCTATCCGTCAAGTTACGTGAATTCAAATATCCAGATGAGGTCTTTATTACTTGGCAAACGTAGCAGATATGCGACGAGATAAATAAAGGAACAAGACAACTTTAAAGATTATTAATGATTCCAAGTGTAGACTATATGTAGAATACCAGTATAATTTATCACTAAGGTTTGCACAATATTTGATGAAGAGGAATCAATAGAACATCATATAGATGAAGTCTTTGTGAGAGTCATGGTGTTGTAATACACAACAGATCTGTCAAAATAACAAACAAATGTTGGGAAGGTGGTTTAGTAGTTAGAGCGCTTGATTTCTAGTCATTACGGCTGGACACTCGATTTTCATGATAAAATTCATTATGAACTTAAATATTGATTAAAATATCAAAATATGCTTTTTAATGTTTATACCACTCAGTAATTAATAGACTTAATGACATACGTTCAGAATAATAATCAGCAACTGAGAAACGGCTAATTCCTACAACCAGGTAAAGTAAAACCATAACACAATACAAATTTACTGAGAGTACAACCTCAAAACTAAAAATCATTTAACTGGTTGAACTATCCACGTACAAAATACAGTTTGTTTTATTATTATAAAAGGAGTAGTATTGTATAGTCTAATGAAAAACCAAATCTATGGATTCGACTATACAAGATAATGTCAGCTGACAAAATGTATAGTTGTCCAAATCTGGAAGTTATTCCTTCGATTTGTTGGTAAGAACTAAAAGAAAAAGAATTCAAATGTTTTCTATACCTCCCTAATTAGCAATCAAACGATGACAAATATAGTGTCAACAGTGGAGATGCAGTCTGTAGACGTAACAGAAGAATGATTTCCATAAAAACAGGATCTCACGTCATTTAATGTAAAAGGTGATATAGCAAGCAATGAATTAATTGATTGGAGTGCAGATGAGATATTTTTCCCATTGTTCTGTGAAATGTAATCATGTTTTGAGAAGGGATGCCTAATTGTATGATGTTGGCAATATGTGTTCACACAGTAGGTTATTAATTAAGTGGTGTTAAATATTACTCATTTTAAAATATACAAATATGACTAAGTGAATCATATAAAAATTGACGTATCCATTTATCGTTTCGATTTATTTTGAGAGTCAAGTAAATCCTTATTACCAGTCTTTGCTTTTCACTACCCATTATTGAGTTTGAGGTCTCAGTACAAAGCACTAACCAGTTAAGCGTTCTAGAGTCATACAAGTGTCAGATACAGCAAAACTAATGATCTCCAACTATCTAATACATACAAAACATGTGCGTATCATAAAGATGAGTCTCCTATTCCTTCACTTTACAGATTTATGAAGAAGCACCTACAAGCAGAAAGTCCAGATCCTTCAGATGTCGAAGCAATGAGAGTAGAAATCGCAGAATTAAAACAAAGGGTGGAGATGTTAGAAAGTGAAAATGCTGAATTAAAACAAAGCATAAATCAACAATTAACACCAGGAATTGGGATAAGTGATGGCAATATTTAATGAATTATTAATGTTAAATAAAAAACACTCCAAACTTGCAAAATTTTTAACATAAAATGAATTTTAAGTTTTTTAACTGCAAAAGGATACTAAATTGATAATGTCTTAGCTGTAAAGATTGTTGGGTGTCGGATGAATGCAGGCAAGTCAAGAAACTAAAGACGTGTGTTTCTCGCCTCCTTATACTAAAAATGTCTCTATAAAATCAATAAAACATACTTGTCACCGGCGTTATTTGGATTCTCATGTAGTGAACAAAACACCAATGGGACACAATCACAAAACTTGTTAATAAAATCTAACAATCATATAGTAAATGATTAATTTGCAAAATGTCAATCAATTGTCTGAAAATGACTCAGACTTCATTGTTCTTGCATTTTCATACAAACTGCATTCTGTTTCTATTGTTTACTGTTCGATCCTCTTGTCTTTCTGCTGCCGGATATTCTGTTCATGTCTAACGTCATATACTACTTATGTTGATATGAGTAGAACACGCTAAATCTAGAATAATATAATAGTTGTTCATCTGGTGTAATTATTTTACAAGAGAAACAAGTTTTAGTTGGTGACTAAGTAGGAAGATGACTAGTAAATGAATGCAACATGATCAGTTTTGATAAGTTCAAATTTTATCAGCCAACATCTTGTGTCGGCGATTATTGGACAAACAAAATGTATGTGGCAACCTCGGTAACTGATTTACTGTGTTTGCCTGCTACCCCAAGTTCAACATTAACACTACTCACTCATAGATCATGAGTCAGTTGAAGCTAGAACACCATGGAAAACCTGGAAGCACTGGACGGTCGTTTCGTCCTATTATGAGACTCCTCAGCAGTGCGCATCCACGACCTCGCCCCCTGCGAGATTCGAACTCAGGACCTACTGGTTTCGCGCGCAAGCACTTAACCACTGAGCCAGCATCCAACGGTGTATACCTATCTCACTCGGATAATTATGCCAAATCTTGATCAATAACATGCACAAGTCAATATCTCTGACTAATAAGTTAGCTTTGAGTTGACATTTCTGATTGGCACACCCTATCACTTTGTTCTTTAACGTCTGTTGTTCACGAAAACAGTGACAGATTTGAAAGTACTTATCAAATTACGGATGACCAGTGAGCCCTCTCGATGGATAAACCAAGAAAGAGACGGATATATACATTTAAAACAGTTTACTGTTCTTTACGTAGCAATCAATTGTAATTTGAATATCATTATAAATGACCTGGATTAGACTGTACAGGAGAATATCATCATCATAGTCACGGGATTATAAAACTATGCTAAAAGATAAGAAAAAATAAAATATGTTCTAGAAACTCTTTAGCAATTTTGTATTACAGTAAATCTTTGATTGAATAAATGGGATATTGTGATTACAATGAATCAAGTATAACACACTATCTGTTTTGATAAAATCAAATAAAGAGGGAACAAAAATTAAAGTCTATTGTGTTTATTTTAGAAAAGGTGAATTAAGGCGTGTGTACACTGTTTATTTGTTTCAATTTACGTGATTTATCGCGAAAAGACACGTGTTTAGATTTAGCAAAAGGTTAAAATAAGTGGATAGTTAAAGTTACTTTTGTTGTGACATCTGAAAGTGTTTTGTATAAAAATTAATAACCACAACCAGTATTTTTTATATAGTCAAATTATGTGGCATGTTAAATTCTAAAATTGAAGTGACTAAAAATTAAACAATTCAGTAAAATCTGAACAAAATTAACAATATTTAATTGTAACACCAATGAAATTGATCTTAGCTGGATGATTAACGAGTACTTTTGAAGGAAAAGGAAGGAATAAAAGAGAAGAATTATGGAATTTAATTGTTACACATATTATAATTGAAATATATGCTCATACTATCGGTGAAAAATGTGGAGAAGATTTTGGGTTAACTAAATGTCCACAGATAAGGGAATGAATAAAGTAGTCACAAGTAACCATTTCAATAGGTAATGTTTTCATAAACGCAAACGCAGATTGATTGATCTAAAAAAATTTATGATAAATAATATGTGAAAAATAAGAAATGAACTTTTAAGTAGAGATGGATGGTAGCTAGCAGTGGAATGCAGAACGCGCATTTCGTTCTAGAATGACCGGGCATCCAAGCTTCAATCCAAGCTAGCATTTATGGCAATATCGAGGGATTCCGCACAGGATGGACATATGACAAGAAAACTGATTAGTCGCAATCCTAAACGTTGATAGAAAGATTCGAGCTACCAATACACATAAAACAAGTAATGATCGTTTTGTAATTAATAAATAACCAATTGTCTTCGAATTGCGAAAAAGTAGTGTTGTGGTGTATACTAATTATGTCGACATAAGTAGTATATATTACCAAAAAGTGGAATGCCTGGCAGCAGAGGGTTGGGAAGATCGAAGAGAAGAGAACGGGAACAGTACGTAATTGTAATAACATTGAAGGGACAATGAAGTCTGAGACAATTTATAGAGGACTTGCAAAATAATTATTGAATGCATGGTTCCCACATTTTGCGAAAGGACTCTGTAATTTTGTATTAAACAATAAATTGCTTGTCCCCACATGTGTTTTCGTTCATTACAGCATGACATTCGAACTTATGAATGAAATTTCTGGGAAGGCCAAACAATGGTTGGTTGTACGAAAATATAAACTGCAGCTGACGAAAATGGAACGATTCTTTTAAAAGAACCAATTAAGCATTATGTTGATTTAGCGAACATAAACAATCAACTAAAGACTGATAGTAGGTAGCTGTTAAAAACCTCCTGAAGTTTAAATCCTGTTACTTCGGCGGCCAAAATAACTTTTAAAAAGATAGTTATTAGTATGCTAGTTTTACTGTCAGTGTTACAACCATGGTGTAAAAATTAGAGTCACTCATGCTGGTTTTAGGTAATTATTTATGAGGGTCCACATAAAACCAGACTAATTCGGGACAAAATATACTTCAAGCTCATTTCGATTTCCAATCTGTCAACTAATTTTTTCCTCATCTTCCCAATTTATAATCGGCATTTGAAAATTCACTTAAATGTATAATGCACCTGTTATGTAAAAGCATTAGAATGCAATCCGTTTGTACTGTTTGTATTTGGGAGTACAAAATTAGTTTTTAGATTATCTAAGAATACCTGATGAGAGCTCAAAATATTACATAACTTTACTCGTAGTGATGATTATTGAAAAAAATCAATGCAACTACTTACTTAAAGCGAACCATTCGTGTAATGTGTGGACTTTGAGTATACATTTTACGCTATTGTCTTATGCTTTGATGACAAACAAGAAAACATCGCACTAGTTCAAGTATTTACCAAAAAATATGGACTAGTTGTTAAAGAAATCAGCTTTTAATCAGTAAGTAGCCTCAGATGTGGATCCCGATAAACGTTCTTTAGTCTAATCAGCTATATAGGATTACCAGTTCTCAAGTGAAGCGTGACTCAAAGGTGAATATACAAATTTGTTTTTAGTAAGTGAAATAAATAGTGATTTATCAAAATTATTACTAGTTAAAGCATTCTAGCAGTTATATATTTTATTGAGATGTATATACTAAATGAAAATAGTGAGAAAGAAAAAGTTGACAAAATGTTATCAAATAAATTTATTTTCTGAACTTACATGGTTCTTGTCTACTAGGACAAAATTCACTTTTTTCTCACTTGCTTTAGATCTACATCTTACAGATGGAAATATATCAGATAGCTTTTGAGATATTTCAGATAAATGTATTAAAGGAATTCGATTAGATGAATTACCCAACTCATCAAATTCATTACTGGACCCACAAGCTAGAGATAATATATTCAACCAACCAGGTCCAAACACCTTAAGATCATTAGTTACTATAGCTACTAAACGATAATTAGTTCCACTATCCGCCCAATCTCCAAGATGGTCAAACAATGATGGCGAAGGAATTGTTTGATAAGATGGTGAACGATATCGTACAGGCACAGACCACCTGAAATGTATGTAGAAATATAATGAAAGTTAGAAGGGAAACACAAAACTGTTCCCCTGAGTTGAAATAAAATTATCACTACAACTGAGTTAGATAGATATGGTTATTCACTTAAACATAATCTTTCTCACTGAACAAAGTTGTCAACTTAATACATACATAAAAAAACAAACAAAAGGCATATGAACAAGGCAAATAGATAATGTTGTGGTACCTTTCCAAAAACTTGAGTAGCTAAAGTATGGTAAACACACGTTACACACTGATTGAAAGAATAATCACTAGATTAACAAACTAGATTTACCAGTTTCATGATAGATATCATTGTTTCCAAAATTAAAATAAGTTATTTTTTAGGTGAAACGTCACACAAATGTAAATTATTTTGAGTTTACTTTAACAAGAAAAATAGAAAGTGACAGTTACCTCTTGCATATCAAAAACAAACGTAGTTTGTTTGCTGAAGAATAAGCATAAGACATTGCATAACAATGCTTAAATTTCATTAATATGTGTAAATTTAAATCGCTGACATGTGCCATGTACTCAATTTTTGTTGGGTAGATGACATAAACTAGTATTTGTTTCAAGAAGCAAAAGGCTCATCAAAAAACAGTTCCTTGATTGAAGTTGTCAGGGCCCTCTCTAACATAAGTGAATCAGTAAGTTGTTATTACAGATAGTGAAACAATTCACTGTACTGAATCTACTGCATATCGTCTTTAAAAACCAGAGTTACGTGGAAGTTAGCTTACCAACTAACTGGTTCAGAAGATCCTGATATAAATCCCCGAGGTAATTCATAACGACCAGGATATGCACGCAGCAAATATAAAGGCCAATTACGAGTTTCTTCAAACGACGATTCATTGTTGTATGTTTTAGCATCTTCACGACATGAATCCAACAACCAGTCAATACGTAGTAATGGAACACTGCCTAACGTAGCAAGTGCTTGAAAATATTTTAATGTGCGACAACAATCTGTTGAAACTAAAGCTACAAAATGTGCACATTGACTTTTCTTTTGATGGAAACTATCATCTAGTTCAGGACTTTCCCAACCATATCTTCTATTCAGTAAAGATGGATTGATTTCTAAAGCAATTTCTCCACCACATGCAATAATCAATTGTTCTAAAAGATTACGATCTATGGATTCATTTGAATTGTAGTCTACAAAATAAAATTTACCAGAATATCACAAGAAATCATACTGACATATATATATATATATATATATATATATATATATATATATATATATAATGATTTATCAATAATAGTTGTTTCACTCAATAAAAACTAATCACAGTGGAGAATTGTCAAGCCAATATATGCAATGTTGACAAATATTTATATCTAACATAGATTTAAATTGAAGGTGATTAATTTTAAAGAGAATAACGAAAACATTTTTAAACACTGATTATCTCTCAGCCGTCTAAAACAATTTTCGGCCAGTTTTGCAATGGAGAATAATATACGATGAGTGCAGAAGTGTTAAGTTCTCTACTTGATTAACGGGAAATATGGTATACAACTACGACACTAGAACGTATAGAACCCCCACAGTCGCAAATCAGAAGACAGAAATAATTGTTGGGTAAGAATCAAAGTGTACAGAAAATCATGGGTATTTATAGATATTAGCATTTGTTATATCAATATTATAATTCAGCCAATCCGCAAGAAGGCGTGTTATGCTACTGTCCAATAGTAGCATGCCACACTGATATTCTAGAGAGCTCCATCCCGTTCTGATTGGATGGAAAATCTTAGGTTGATTTATTGCCTCTGGAAGCTTCGTCGTAGTTCTCGGAAAGCATTCCCAACAAGGAGTAATTGTAGTACATTCCATGAATTATGGGTCGAACAATACAACAGATTGTGCAGATATTAATCTAAAGAGCAATCATCGTAAAGTGGTATGGGCAAAATACAAACTGTTGCAAACAGCAAGGTAGAAATAACGGCAAGACATGAAATTTTGCAGAAAAGCTTAAATATTGGCTCCAAAGCGCCAATGATATGATCGACAGTATCATATATGTAATGCACTTGTTCCTACAAACAATTCAATTAACACTGTCACGCATGTAATGGGCCAAAGATGGCCCAGATTGGCATAAGCCGCTCTGGCTTTCACTATACGTGCACTGATCTCATCACTCACACCACCACCAGCACTTATGCAGCTACCTAGATACACGAACTTCTCGACTACTTCAATCTGCTCACCATCCAGAGTGAGTACAGGATTAGAATCCTGCCAGTCTTGTAGAAGTACTTTGCACTTCGAAGGACCGAAGCACATACCATACCTACGGACACTGATTCACGAAGTGCGGATCGCATGGCTTGAACATTCTCGCACAGTAAGACAATATCATCCGCATACTCAAGGTCGAGAAGTCTTTCTCCAGGCAACAGATCTACACCACCATTACTTACATCCGTCAGAGCTGTTTCCAGAATGTCATCGATGGCAAAGTTGAAGAGGAATGGTGAAATTGGGCAACCCTGCCTAACTCCACTACTTGAATGGAATAGTGGAGAAAGGTGGTTGTATGCCCTCACTCTGCCTGAGGTGTTTGTGTATAGGGCTTTTAGGATGTTAATAAACTTCTCAGGCACACCCTTCTTCAATAGACAATCTCAGAGAACATTTCTGTCCAACGAATCGAAGGCAGCCCTGATATCAAGAAACACTACGATTGTTGGCCTTTGATAAGTATGGCGGTGTTCTAACACTTGGCGGAGGGTGAAGATATGACCAATGCATCCTCGACCAGAACGAAACCCAGCCTGCTCCTCGCGAGTCAATCCTTCTCGGGTTTTGAACAACCTACGAAGTATAACGGAAGCCAATAGCTTGGACGCAATTGGAAGTAGACTTATCCCCCGATAGATGTTACAGAAACGACTTGAACCCTTTTTAAAGATAGGAACAACTATCGACTCATTCCATGACGTTGGTACACTCTCTAGTTCCCAGATCTTTGTAAACAACGTCGTCAGTCCCTTAGTCAGAAAGTCACCACCATCTTTAATAAAGCCGGGGGTAAGTCATCTGGGTTCGGTGATTTGTAGCGCTTCAAAAGTTGGAGTTCCTTGCGGGCTTCCGCCTCATTTGGTGGATCAGTCGTCACCGGCCATGGAGGGCAGGACAGTCTGACCGATGTTGCCAGAGCTGCAGGCCAGTTGAAGTGCCCTTCAAAGAATTCTGCCCATGGTCAAAGACGTCAATGGATGTTAGTGATTGGCGTTCCGTCATCCTCGCAGATTGTTTCGCTCACACCAGATTTCTTGCTGCCAGTGGCCTGGATGAGTTGGAAGAGCTTCCGGTAATTACCAGATGCAGCTGCTGCTTCCAACTCACTGGCTCGCTCCGACCACCAGGCTTCTCGGTCCTTACGCAAGCTTTGCCCGATTTCATTACGTAACATCCTTCGTCTGTGGTCAAACTCACGGTCACCCGGAGTAGACCGACGGGCTTCAATCAGTTGTAAGGAACCAGAAAAAACCCAGTGCTTGTAAGCGGGACGTTTCGCAAACCCACAACAGACTGTACCCGCCATTTTCATGGCGTCATGCAATTGCAATCAATGTTCATCTATACTTTTCGGTGGAATGGTAGCTAGCTTAGAAGCTAGCTCGGTTCGATACTTACTAGTAACAGAAGTTGCAACCAATTTGCTGACATCCATGTTTTGGTGACGATCACTTCGTTGGCCACTGAAAAGTAAGGTGAGATTAGGTCAAACTAGGGCATGATCAGATTCCAGATAGGTACTCCAAAAAGAGCGGCAGGCTTGTACACAACCACGCCAGCGGTAGCTGATCGCAATGTGATCAATCTGAGTCCAGACTTGAGATGTAGAAAGGGGACGCCAGGTGGCACATCGGCGATGACTGTGCCGAAAGTTAGTGCTAGCCAGAAACAGGTTGTGGTCTGTGCATAGTCGCAGTAGACGTTCCCCGTTATCCGTCCTGCGACCAACAAGTCCCCATCGGCCACCTAAACGACTCTCTTCTGTGCCTAGACGTCCGACCTGAGCATTCAAGTCTCCAGCTAGTACTACAATATCTGTCGAACGCACTTTCTGGAGAAGAACAGTTAGCTGGTGGTAGAACTCATCCTTGATTGCATCAGGGCTGCAATCTGTCAGGGCATAGTCGGAGATGACGAAAAGACATCGTCTCTCACGCCGATTTCTTCTCACTTTGATGGAACTTTCTAATCTAACAGCACATAACCGACTGTTAATGGAGATCCAATCGATTAGTGCTGCCTCAGCTCTAGCGCTTAGTGCGACACCAACGCCAGCAAGACCAGACGAAGATGCCACAGGGTCCCCGGATAAACGCACGTAAAACAAGCTTTTTGAAGTGACAGATGGAGAGCGAACTTGTAGTACTTCACCAGAGTCTTGAATACGGGTCTCGGATAGACAACACACATCAATATTAAGACTTTCGAAAGACATAGCCAGCCCTATCTGTTGTCCGACCTGCATAAGTGTGCAAACGTTGAAAGCAGCCAGTTTGAATGGTGCACGAAGTTTCAGAAAAACTGCTTCAGTACTCGTATTCGGTGGTAACATACAATTTCTAACCAGGCAGTGACTCGAGAACGTTTAGATAAAGCTGAATTTTTACCATAGGTGAGCTGCTGTCTAGGTCGAAACGCATATATAAAGTAGGAATAAGAGAGGGTGAATAAATGACGTGGTAGAGTAATAATAATAATAATAATAATAATAATAATAATAATAATAATAATAATAATAATAATAATAATAGTAATAATAATAACAATAATAATAATAGTACGAGTTATTTCAATGTTAATCAGATAGAAAGGAATATTTTCCATAAGCAAATTGTTCATCATAGTTTTAGTGAGTGGGCTGGGATACTGCCCGGGTGCCCAGACCGAAGCAGGTGGTTTTCTTAGGGGGCCACACCCCGAGCCTTTGACCTAAAGGTCTAGTCCACAAGGCAGTGGAGCATCGTGAGGAGATGCAGTCCCATGGAAGCCGGTGACCAAAAGTTGGTTCATACGCCATTTGTTCCCGCAGGATACTGGAGCCCATGTGCACCATAGAATTGGGATCCGGTTATAGCGCCGGACATTCGCTTTTCGTCCTCTCATTTTCGTAAACAACACCCCCGCCACGAGAAGGCAGTGAGTAGGACTTCCCTGGCAGAGGCTGTATACGCGTGGCCGTATGAGAGTATTTCGAGAGGGAGGGCGAACCCTCCCCGCTCTCGGCCATACCAGGGCATTTGGGGGCGGACGGTACTGGGTTCGAGTCCCGGAGTGAACATCAACTCTGAGATGCAGGTACATCCAGCTGACGAGTCCCAAATAGGACGAAACGCGCGTCCTGGATTCCACTGCTAGCCTTTTAAATTGAACACACATGAACAGGATGTTCTTTAGAACTGTAGTGAATTTCTTACATTTTCGTTCAGGCTTCAGATCTTTGTCAATCAGCCTAAATGGATAGTTGTTGATGATAAGCATCTGCTACAGTTTTTCAAGTTCACCGTCAATCGTATCCCCTGTACATACTTATCTTGTCCTCACAAAAAGTGAATCAAGTTTCTCTTCCGGATGAACAACATACAGCTTTTAAGATGTTTTTACACTGGCTACATAGGAATGCCTGTTTATCTATTGACTTTAGTAACGAACTATGAGGTCTTTGTTCGATAGAACATCCAAGAAGTGGAAGTTTGACTTCGATTTTATTGTGAACCTGATTGGTACTATGATGTCGTTGGGTTTGATACTTTTGGTAAAAATAGACCCCAAGTACTGATTGTGTAGATAGGGTCGATCAATTATATGACAAAGTACAGTATTTCTTTTGGACTGGTAATGAAACAGTTAGTCAAAAGTGGGGCGAGTGGGTAATTCGACCAAAATGCCGACATTTTATTCATAAGACTCATTATTAAAATGGAGGTTGAAAATGCTTTCGATAGATAGTATTTTTGAACGTCGACATTTAGAGTTTTTTTAATATAACATACGAGGCAGATTGTTATCATAAGTCAAACATTCGTAAAGAGAGAGGTAGTATCTAATACTCACATCTTATTTCTTGTTAAGATGATATCAGGTATTTTCACGATTAACGTATCTGATAATCTGGATTTTTTGGTATTTTAGACTCGACTGCCTTAGTAATGAAGATAATACTTATTATTTACGAGGAAAATTCCCCTCGATGCGAAATCATATTGTCTGATTTTGCTGAATGGGATTTAAACCAATATTTTATCAAAGTATTGGCTCTGAATATGGACACAAGTGGGATTTTATTATAAAAGGTTGCTACAATAAGTGTACAGCCAGTAGATTGAGACTTGAGCGAAACTTAGTAAATAAACAAACTAAACGCACATTTTGAAAATGACTTTCGTAACTAAATGACAACAGATGAAGAATAGTAGGACAAAAAGATGTATTGGAGCACCTGTTCCATTCTAGCTTGTGACTACTCAGAAGTGTAAACTAACGATTTCAGGTGTAACCGAATTCATAACCTGCAAGTTATACGATGACTACGTTAACTTGAAAATACTGAGTTAGAATTAGGCGGTTCATGTACCCGATACATAATAGTTTTTGTCTTTTAGTATTAGTAGTGATGTTAGTTAAAAAAGAACAGTTGAACTCAGTTTAACGTTGTAAATTTATCAGCAGGTATAGTCTCTGTTGGTAGGAATTATAGATAACAAATGAATGCATTATTTATGGTTCTTACTTCACATCAATAAGTTTACTTCTATAAGAAATTAACATTTGTCAATCATTATAGGTTTACAACTAGAAACGAAATAAGTTCACTGACTTTTAGCTCCACCTGTAAGAATGATAGTCCATCCATGGAATACAGTTGGACTTGGAATTGGTATATTTAAATTATGACTTAATGACCTAAGTAAACCAAATGATGCTCTAGACTTTGGCGAAGCAGAAGATTGTATCCTTTTAGAAACTAATTGATTTGAATCTAAAAAAGGAGTAAACAGTTCAGTAATAATTCATAACGACATAAACACCAAAACTGTGATCAAAAAGTTTAAAGAAATTATTTCCCCTAAAAAGAATGTGAGTATTAGACCGAATTAGGAATAAATGATAAAATCTTTGAAAAACACAACTTCTCTACAATACAATCATGAATTACTTAGTGAAAACATATAGTTTTCTGGACCTCTGGAAAAGTTAGATTTTGAACAGTAAACGGCAACGCATTGCATGGTAAAGGGAAAATTTCGCTCGATTTCGAACAGAATAAGCAAAATATGTCTCCAGTGCTGATGTTTCCACTGAAACTCGAAATCCATAACCAGTACCGCAAACAACATAACGGGATCTTTTAGGTTACTGAGCCAATGTAAAAATAAAAACTAGGATACAGATAGACCCAAGTGATAAGTACGAAGAGAAATAGAATATGTGTTCGGGATTTCAATGCTACTCACTATTAAAAATGTAATTAATATACAGGTGCAGGCAAAACAGAGGTACTCATCCAAGGAATTCATATGGGAACGAATAATGCTACAATCAGTCCTAAATACTAATAGGAATATCCGAATCCTGATACCTAATCAACTGACAGGATTTTCCACAAAAATTTGAAAATTTTGTATAAAAATAATTACCAAGTGAGATGGAATGATAGTTATGATGTTAATACTAAACATGGAATGACGTGTTTACAGTCAAGTATGTAATACAAAGAAGTGTTTTTCGAAGAATCAACGAATTTTGCAAATTATCAGTAATATCAATGATAAAGACACGAACCTATCATCAAAATAAGATTATAAATAGATGAAAAGCGTAGAGCAAAAACAGAATTATTAGTATATGAAGGCTACAAAGTGATGACCACCATAAAACAAATAATCATACATATAAAGTTATTAGTAACAATTAAAAATAACCAGAAAAGATTCATTCTTTCGACGCCTACCGTCATTTCCAGACACAGTGTGTTCCTTAGTCTTCCACTTTTCCTTTTACCTTCAGGATTCCAAGTTAGCGCTTAATTCCTGATGCAGTCTGATGATTTCCTCAACGTATATCCTATCCAACTCCAACGTCTTTTCCTAGTTTCCTCTTCATTTGGAAGCTGGTTTATTCTCTCCAACAGAGGGCATTTGCTGATGGTATCCGGTCAACGGACATTGAGTATCTTACGTAGACAACTGTTTATAAATAATTGTACGTTTTTGATGATGGTTGTACTAGTTCTCCGAGATTCAGCTCCGTACAGTAGGACTGTCTTGACGTTCGTATTGAAGATTTTGACTTTGATGTTGGTTGACAGTTGTTTTGAGTTCCATATGCTCTTCAGTAGTGGGAATGCTGTCTTCGTTTTGCCAACCCTCCTTGTTCATCGATGGTGCTGTTCAGGTACGTGAAATCCTCCACCTCTTCCAGTGCTTTTTCATCAAGTGTCACTGGGTTGGTGTTCTCTGTGTTGAATGTCAGAATCTTGCTTTTCCCCTTGTGTATGTTGAAGCCTATTGCTGTAGAGGCTGTTACTGCACTGGTTGTATTCACCTAAATTTGTTAGTGTGTATAGGATAAAAGAAGAGCTAGGTCATTTACAAGGTCCGAATCATCTTGTTGCTTCCAAGTTGTCCATTGTATTCCGTGCTTCCCTGATATATGGAGGTCTTCATAATCCAACCAACCACCAGAAGAAAGAGGAAAGGCAAGAGTTAACAGCCTTGTCAGACACCGGTCCTCACTTGGAATTCATCTGTCAGCTGTCTTGCATGCACAACTTTACAGTGTACTTCGTCGTATGATGTTGAAGATCTGCTCGGCTACTCACTTCATAGTGTCGAAGAAGGTTCCATAAGGTTATTCTATTCACACTGTCAAACGCTTTCTCGTAGTCAAGGAAGTTGATGTATAGTGACAAGTTTCACTCAACTGATTGTTTAATAATGATCCATAGTGTGGTGATTTGGTCTGTGCACGACTGATCCTTACGAAATCCGGTCTGTTGATCTTGAAGTCGGGCGTCTACTGAATCTTCCATTCAGCTCAACAGCAATTCGTTGAAAACGTTTCCTGACACTGATAGTAATGTGATGCCACTGTATTTTTCACATTTGTTCAGATCTGCTCACTTTGTTATCCTGATGATTTATCCATCTTTGCAGTTAACTCCCAAATTTTCCTGAATAGAACGTGGCGTATCTTTGAACTAATCTCTATATCTGATTTTAGTGCCTCAGCTGGTATGTTATCTGGTCCTGCTGCCTTTTGTTCGAAAACTTTAAACCTATTGCTAAGAGCTATCATGTATTCGTTGAGTTTGTCAGTATCTCGAAGGGAGGCTGTATTAAACATTTGTAATGCTGTTTCTACAGTTTTCCAGTGTTCTTTAGCTGCTGTTTCATCTTGGCAACTACCAGATGGTAATCTGAAGCTATGTCAGCTCCATATAGAAATATAAGAGTGATTAGTAACGAAGAAATAAACAAGCAGGACTGAAACTGATGTTAGTTGATTGGAAGCAACCAGCAGGAGGCCCTAAAACTAAATTTTGTGCTAACTGTCAAGGTGTATGTGATGCTTTAAGGGAAATGATATCGTGCATGGGATTCAAACTTGCGCCATCTTGTGTTATATCGGACTAGGATCTCGCGTATATCGGGGCAACTCACAATATAAGTATATTTCAAGGCTCAATAGATTAACCTGTAGTAATAATGTCATCATGCAGGATATATTTCTACATTATTTTTGGGATTTCACTATCTACTTATTTTCGGAATAGAGTGGAGTAGTCGACCTACTCAAAAATTCTAGTCAGATCAGTAATATTGAAAACATTACAAAATAAAATGGAGATAAAGGAAAACATACTGTTTTTTTTATAAGAATTTTCAGTTTTCGAAACAGGTGTTTGCAAAGACATAGGTTGTGTTAGTAAGTTTTCGTCATCTGAAAACAAATCAGAAAGATGTTGCTTTTTGGCTAAACTTGAACGTTCAGTTGAGCTACCAGATCTATTTCGTGAACGATTGATTCGAACAGAAGTTGTTTGTAATTTTCGTTTAAACTGATTTCTATATCGTTTGCGTAAATGTGAAGACAATGTCTAAAATAGTTGAGACGATAGGATAATAGTAATTTAACGACAACAATAATGCACAAACAGTCAAAAATTACATACTTATTTATCGGACTGATAAACAAATATATATATATATATATATATATATATATATATATATATATTACAAATCTATGTTTTATGCTGATTGGTTTATTTAACTTGGCTGAAATGTCAAAAATGTAATTGCATTACGCCTGTTTAAAATGTTGATCAGGTTAACTTAAAACAAACACATAAAGAATGCAAACATCAGAAAAGCTTCCAAAACACCAACTAGGAATACTGTAAGTATATATACTTGGGTCAAGTTTGACATATTTTATGTCAGAAATCAGAAGACGTTTACTTAAATAATGGTTAGTCTTGTAGAAAGTGTATGAATTTTAGTCTAATGATTTTAAATTCCTTTACGAAATGTCTTGGTATTGATAAATTCATGGGGAACGTAAGGAAACAGGATCCAGATTTCGCACCCAGCATACATCCATGTCAATGTATATATGATCCCTATAACATAAACATTACGAAATGTTATGACGTCAAGCATATTAGCACAAGAACTTACAAGTTTACTTGGCAATGTTATACAGTGTTGATTATCAGTATCGTTTTTAACCGTTGTTAATTGTTTCATTGGTGTAATCCAGCTGGATCGATAAACTTTTGGTCTCGATTTTCTCTTATCAAAAACTAAGTTGGATAGACTAACCTTTATAAATAATTAAGAAACAGAAAATTATACTTACTTTACTTGAGCATTTTTCTTAAAAAAAGAAACCAGTACGACTAAAATAAATCAAACAAATTCTTATTGATGCGTAATTAGGAAATTATTAATACAGAATTATTAGTCTGCTAGTTCGAATATGCCGCTCATGTCACAAAAATGATGATATGAGTAGTAATTATGAATCCTACGGAATTCACAAAAATTGAACTACAGAATATTTAATTTGATGCTCCACTATTGAATTTAGGTATTTTTATTCAACTTATTTACCAGACGCAGATCAATGTAGTTGGCCTCAAGCCGCGCTTGTAGTATGAGTTTTAGTGATACTACCCGCTTTCTCTAATCAAAGTAGATGTCGTGGAGTTCGAAACTGTGACTTCATAACTGTAAACCAAACGCCTTAACCACTGAGCCACCGCTCAATTTAAAAAAATTCAAGTGAAACACTTCATCACTGTGACCAAGACCAGGATATCATAGTGATTAAATTTGTCATCTAAATTTCGTTAATACATTTTAAACAAAGTCAGCTAAGTTTATGGAAATAATCGGATTACATGTCAATACATACATCAAACACATAGTTGTAATATATATAGCTTTCAAGTGGTAATTAAAAGCAAAATTAAATAGAGTCGACTAAATTTCATTTTTTTACCTCTGGACTTGCACATATTTTCGTTATAGAATTATTCATATTAATTTTGTTTTCATTCTCAATTGAAATTTGAATTTCACAAGAATTAGAAGGTAGTAGTTGTCGCTTTTTCAAATTATCAACTTCCGATTCATGTATTGACACTTGACCTCTTCGTAAACTAAATGAAAAATATGAACATTGTACTTCCATTTTTTACGACAGCATATATATATATATATATATATATATATATATATATATATATATATATATATATAGACAAAATTGTGAGTTTATTCTATTTTGAATACACATCTGTTAATAGTACCGTGAAAACAGTACTAGAAAAGTGGGAACCTGGATTAATAGATATTTTTATCAGATTCTATGCTGTGTGTTATTGACTAACTGCCATAGTTCTATTATTTTAAGAAACAGACCACTAAATTCATTTGCGTACTACAAAATACACAATAAAAATATTTTCAATCACTTAGGTGAGTACATGAGAGAGGTTATTACGTAATTAACCCTCATATAACCGTCTAGCGTTGAAAAACATGTAGAGGTAATCCTTTACTGATTGCTAAAAATCTTATCGCGATGCTGACTATTTTAATACGTCTCGAGTATTAAGAAAATGAAATCACTGTTAGCAGGACAGAGACTCGATAAAAGTATGTTTAGGCCGGGATAATGTTTGAACAGACTGACTGATCCATTTTTAACCACTTTATGTATATAATGACATATTCACACTATTAGCTTGACTTGTTTGTTTTGAAATATATTGACGTTTCTACTCAAGTCGCGTTTTCTGATCTAGGAATCAGATGAATGATGTGAATTGTCCAAGAATACTAAGTGGCAGAATATTACACCGAAAAAGAGGACTTGAATATAGAAGAATGTAAACTATATGTACACAACATTCTTATAGTGGGAACATAATAAGAAAAGTGCATATTAGTGTGACTCGGACACTAAAAGTAAAGAATAATACGGAGACCACCTAAAACGGATAAAATAAGCAAAAAGCTAACTTACAAATAAACTTCGTTTGTGGTACGACAAAGAACTTTATAAGGTCGTTCAGAATCACTTGAATAAGCTTGGATTACACAATCACCCCAGTATTCATTATCATCTTTTAATTCAGCACTGACCTATGGTGAAGAAAATGAGGTGAAAAGTCAATGGTAGTCAAACTTAGATAGGTTCATGATTCTAATGCAAGGCAACAATCTGCACAACCCTTTACTGACAGGAATGAAATTTTAGTAAGTTATGATTATGCAAATAACGATAGACACTTTTTCCAAAAGAGAAAATAACTGATCCGACTCAGTCAATACGTATGGTATACAGCGTATGCCATGTTTTAGATTACGAGTACACCTAAATTTGCGAACGGAATGAAAACTCAGCGACACAATGACCAAATAAGTTAAATATTTCGATGCGCGGCAGCCTAGCTAACCAGAAAGAGAGGAGTCCAGGTTAATAAGAGGGAAATGTATTCCACAAGCAGTCAGAAGCACTGAAAACAACAAACATAACTCATGCGTATATATAGAGCATAAAGATGTCCTTGGGAAAGGTCACAAAATAGCATATTAAAAGAGACAACGAAGGATAAGATTACTTATATCAAGAACCGATATAGGCCGGACATCGACTGAGAACCAGAAGGCACTGGATAGCTGTTTCGTCCCAGCATGTGACTCTTTAACAGTGTACCTCTACGACCCTACCACGGAGGACCGAACCCCGGAACTTGGGTTTCAATGCGAATGCTTAACCTCCAGATTACTAAGCAAAGATTCAGTGGCGTTCATGTGTTTTTAATCAATTCACGATATTGCGCAAACATCTGGCATTGTTAACGGAGTGACTGCCTCACACTCGACATAATCTTGAAGTTAAAGTACGTCCCAAGACCCTAAAGTGTTTGTTTCAACAAGAATAAACACCAAGTCCAACTTCTAATAAATAAAAAGTTAGACTTAAAATTTTCACGCATTAATTTTCTGATAGTCAACGGATATAAAATCTGGTGACATTGTAAAATACACATTTCTGAAGTAACATTAATTATGATTGACTTTCTCATTTAAATAGCAAGACAAAAATTTTCGAGACCAAGAAATAACAGAGATGATTTCGATCTCAATATGTTTCCTTACGTCACAAATATTAAACAATTTACATAATGTGTTTTTTATCAAATAAATTTACAAATATTTTATTATAGTGATTGATACTTTATACTACCTAGTCATTAAGAAACTGATTTAAAAAGATTAAATAACTATAAAAATTAACAATGAAGTAATCTTGTTTTGTAAACCTACAAAAACCACTTAGTATAATAAATTAGAAATATGTCAGTCTGTAGAAACCAGAGAATCCTAAGATGGCTTTTAATACTTTTAAGAGCCCGATCATTCACAAAAAAATATGAAGTATGGAGGAAATAGGTATTGGTTCAAGTTTACATATCTCATAATCACCCCAATGAAAAACAAACGAGAGGAAACAGCAAGATCTAATGCACTGGAAAGCTAAACAAAAAATATAATTCAAAAAATTTAAACATTCAAAATAAAAAGTAAGAAATGAAATTTAACTCAACACCTGAAAAATGAACAGTACTGCTTTGCTGGGATAATGTTTGAGATTAGAGCTTAATAACTAACATTATCACTCGAACCTCTATACCATAAAGTCTGGGTATTCTCAGACGGCTATATTCACCATTCAAATAGCTTTATTCAAAAGAATGTTCTTGTATGAGTGCAGACATCAACATAATACGATTGATGAAACCCACAAGATAAGTGGTCAGTATGCAAATCTACAGTACTTCCTAGTATTAAGCTACGTAGGGTCTTAGTATACAAAGTAATTTGTGACTAGTGAACTGGATTACCATTACTTTCATAATATAGTGCATGTTCAGTGAAACAGTTCGTTTCTCAGAGAAATGATTTGAACTTTCTTCTAAAATTCCTAACAGTTTTGAAATAAATCCTCAGTGCTTCATGATAAATACCTTCATGCTAGTTCTTTATTAAAATAAACAACATATACTTCCTAATTTGATTGGTCATACTGTTGCAATTTTTACATCTTCGGCAAAGTGTAGATAAACAAGTGCCCACACTAAAGTATGAATGAGCAACAAACATATGATCCAGAAGGAGCAGGTACTTTCTCTCGGTCCACTTCGATGACTGCTGACAGTGTTATGGTCTATTGGTGTCCATCACCAAATGTTGATTAGGATCGTCAGGTCACACAGCACTTATGAGATGGTGGAAAATATTTGTAGTTCAGATGGGTGATTTTGATGGAGTTTTGTTCTATCCAGAGCAGAGAACACAACTCCACCAAAAACATAGTTCATATTTTTATGGTTAACATTCCTGCTGCTTGAGCACAGTTGTAGCAAGAAAGAAAATTCAAATTCCAGTCAATTGGCTAAATTAATATTGATTAAATGTAAATCTCAAAAGAAACAACTCCCAAATTTCAACAAAAATAATCTTTTACTGAAGAATCACTTTCGTAAATCTTGACAAAAAAATATATTAGGGCTACTATTATTGAATGGATATCTTGGAAGAAACCGAACTAGGGAAAAGAGAATAAAGAGTTGTGAAAGATACATCAAATCAGTAGTTGTGACAAGTTCAAGCTAACTAACCTCAGCTCCGACAGGTAGTAGATATACTGCAACCAAATCAGACTGTTTGATTCGTGCTCTCGTTCCGTCTTCGAAAATAACAAAACATCTGTATGAAACAATTTAGAGAAAAAACAATCCAATATTTACGGTGAAAAACATTTACGGAAATAACATCGATGAAATTATTTTTGCACTATCTGTTTTAAGTAACATAAGAAGAGAAAGCTCGACAGGCAAAGTATAATTCAAATCAATGATGCAATGCTTAAGAGTTGAATGTAGGAACCAGAAGATAATAATGTCACAACTGTTAAGTTTAATGAATCTACTACTTGCTCGATGTAAAACAGTATAAAAATTAAAGGAGTGACGAGATAAATCCTATGGAGTAAGCACAAATCTTATGTTTTGTTTCGAGCAACACATTGATGATAAAATTCAGCTAAGGAAAATGAAATGAATCGCCAGTCGAATTCGAAAACAAATGATGGAAAATTTGGCACCAAAGTGATTTGATACACTACCAAACACCATACAAAAAAATGATCCTATTTTTACCAAAAATAACCGAATTAATAGAACTTTTAACAAAGTGAAGTGTTAATATATGGACGTATCAAGAAACGTCAAATTGATTGCATTTATACAGAAAACTTACATTACATAACGAAGTACATCATTTATAAATCTGTCATAACCTCCAATAAAAATCAACAAGTCTCTTAAAAGTCAGAATTTAATTTGAAGAGTATTATTGAAGCTTCTATTCTAATTTGAAATTGTTTTGTGATTATTGCCGGTTGGTACTGATGACCAACCTACTTAAAAGAAAGTGAATATTCCCCAAAAATGCTGTATATTTTGTAGTAAGAGAAAAGAGAAAAAGTTGCCTACAACGAAATGAAACATTTTACCTGGAACCAGATTCATTAGGATATATTTTACCGGCATAATAATTCTTCTCCGTTTTCCATTTGCCATAAACCCACTGTTCGCCTATGTTACAAAATGTTTGAAAAGGCAAAAACAAACATTGTGGAATGATTTTCAATATTTGTGGAAACGAAAACCTCTGTGAATTATATACCTATTGCTAGAATACTGTATTTATACAAAATATGTAAACATCCAACGTTCTGGGAAGTAGAAAAAATCATGCTAAAATTGCACTGGTACGAAAGACACTAGACTATGTTAACCCGTACTAATCAAATGCTAACTACGGTAAAATAAAAACGATGTCAACAAACATATATCCATTGATACAACAACGAATAACTCGGATTCAATGAGAAAAACACGTGAAAGCCTTAATTCTAATGCCTGTTGGAAACTTTGTCTTGCCAATGACCAAGCTGAAAATCTAGCTCCACTATGTGAGCGACGAACTTGTTACCAACACAAAGGATTAACTGGAAAGTATTTACAACTTAATCAATAGCGTCTTATATGACACAAATTCTATGTGAGAAACAGAATCAAGCAACAAACAACCTTTCGATGATGTATTAATCACAAGGAGCAGAGCGGTATCGGAAAACCTGAAACTCATGTATTTTAGAAGCCCACCTAGACTCCGTAAAACCTTAGTTACAACAGCGAAAACGTAATGATTCATAAACTAAGCTGTGTACAAACCTTTTTCAAAAGAAAGAATATACAATAAATCCATATCAAAATCATCAGAAAAAAGTAACTCAACGGATATTAAAACCGTTCCTTAAAAGATCACTGTAATCAATAAGATGAAAATCAAAGAATACCATGACAAAAGAAAAAAATAACGACTTCGAGAAACACTACATCGAACAAAGTTCACATCTCTGCATCTACGTCAGAGTTTGCTGGTTGTTAAACGCCCCAAAATATGTTCACATACATCAATGCATGTGGCAAATTATTGACATAAATTTGACAAAGAAAATGTCAAAATCACGGACAGAAGAAAAAAAACAAACTAGAACTTTGAAGAGGCTGACACTCAATCAACATACTAGATGAAATAAAATAGACCCGACCTAACAATCGACATGAAAAGTGATGGGCAATTGAAAGATTAGATATCAGACCTAAGGACAAAAATCAATATCATTATATGCTTCCTAATTGAGATAGCAACACTTTCAGTAAGTCTGAAAATAAATTGTCATTATTTAAGACTGTATTATTATAAGTGTAGTGAATAGAGCATGGAAACGGTAAGTGTTGATCCAAAAAGATAAAAACTACGATTACATAGAATATCAAAGATTGAAAGAAAAACAAGAAAACATACCTGGAATTAATTTACTTGAAGTGAGAGTAACATCTTCAGTTTCTGTGATAGCAGTTTTTGTCGTCGATGTTGTGGCACTAGGAGAATCCGATATCAACTCTGTATCGGTCTGCTTGACAAATTGATTTGTTTCAGTGCTAGAGAAAATGAGTTTAATAAAGAGAATTTTTATGAATAAACTAGTTGGGAACAAAATCATATTTTGTTGCAGCAACAGAGCAATCGAGTTGATTAACATCTCAGTATATTTAATTGAAAAATCAAATCTCCATTCTGAAATTTCTTTTATTAAAAATGGTGAATTTTTAACTTTGACGACTTACACCATGTTATAAATATTTCTGAACTTTAAAAGGGAATAATATACAACTGAGAATCTTTATTTCTTAAAAATTATTTCAGTCATAGAAACATGTTTAAGAAAAGGAAACTTCGAAATATACAACGATTATTTAAAAATACTTTCTAATAAATTATACATTTCATTTCAGGATACCACTTGAACAGAACCCATACATCAAGTACCAGTTACACATGAGGTAAGCATAAGTTAAATTAGCCAGTTGATAAGACCAAAAGAGGCGCAATAGAGGTTAATACTGCTAGCTAATGGATGAAAGACAAGTCATTTAACCACTAAGCCACCATTATGCATCCGTTTGAATAAATGACATGAATACAAGACATATAAAAACTTATATTTGAATTGTACGATATTTTTCATTTTATATGATTTATAACTGAGGTATGGTAGTGAAGGCACACGTGATTGGTCAGTAAGTGTGGAAAATAGGAACTCACATTACTGACTATTAAATGTGATTTCATTTTCACCTATTGATTTCTATTCCGGACGGATAGAGAGTGCTCGTAACTGTGTGGAATGAAATATTGTATATCATTTCCTTTGGTTCGCTATTCTTGATCGTGAATCGCCTATCTGATATACCGTGATCTAATCTCTATTGTTTACCGTTAGAGTACCAATCAAGAAATATTGTAAACTCCGTCACCCAGACAAGTTTTATTATCACATAATTGTATTAGCATGGTATACCGCAGAGAGAGGAAAGATACTTTAAACCATCCGCTACATTAATAACAATTACCTCTACTCTTTTCATTAGATGGAAACAATGCCATTAATTAATTACTCATAACATAAGTATCTAATGGAGTTATGTCTCGACGCTGATCAGGTTTTTGAAAACAGATTTTATGTTTAGCCCACCTCCATGAATGTATGAATATGTTGGAAGAACGTAAGGTGAGACCAAGCCAATGTGGTATCAGACGTCACTGGCAACTGTGCTATCATCTATGTAAGTTTGGACTACCTGGATCATCGTAACCAGTGGTCGGGGACATGCCTAACTCCCCTAGGTGGAATCTCCGTGTCCACCAACCCGGTTAAAGCCCCGGACATTCGCTTTACGTCCTCTCAGTTTCGTAAACAAAACCCCAGCCGCGAGAAGACAGTGAGTAGGACTTCCCTGGCAGTGATTGTATGCACGTGGCCATGCGAGAGCATTTTGAGAGGAAGAGCTGACTCTCCCCATTCTCGGCCGTACCAAGGCATGACCGACTGTCAGATTGTAATTCTCAAACAGTGTCTGTAAACTAGAGGTTTGAGATTTCTAGGAGGAAAATAATTGTTAATATGTTCTTCAATCGATGGTATTCATGACTGATAAGTTTGAAGTGTTTCACGATATTTTTGTTCCTAATAACAAGCCCAGCCACATAGGCAACGCGACTTGCTCTATAAATGTCTTTTTGGCAATTAAGCTACTATACAATACCAACGGTAACATCTGAAGCTGGTCAAGACAATACCTCGTAACGTTACAATCTACAGCAATTGTATTACAAACAATGGTTTTGTAAACATATACAAAATATATTCCATTTTATGTAGGAATTCTTACTTTGGATAATGGAGTGACTCGTTATTTGTGTCCTCAGAAGGTGTTTCATTCACCAGGGTTAAAGAGGAACAGTGAGTGAAATCTGTTGTAATAAAAATAAATAAACAGATAATATGGTTAACATAAAACGAAAAGGGTTATATACTGTTAACGAATTATGTATAACTTTATGTTACATGAATTCGTTCCTGGTCAAACGCAGTGATCTTATTACCAATAAATTCCAATAAAATAATAATCGAACCAAGTATTAACATATCGGATACAATCTACTTAAACTCAATTAAACAATACTACAGCCAGTTGAAAAATAAGTAACTTCAATATATCGATACTAAATACAAAAGAGATTGGAGGGAAGGTAGGAGCGACCAAACCAAAACGAATCATCAGTTCATAAGGTAGTCGATTATTAGACTAAGGCATGGTGGTAGGGACAAGCTAACTGGTTTAAATCTGCGCGTTAATCGTGACCAATAGTTGGTGGCTTTGAATCAAACGTCCCAGAGTCGGTCGCATTGGCTTAGATCTATTCACTCCGTCTTCCCTTAGATCCTCAGTCTCAAAACTATATTATATTTTTCACTCTGTAACTTCATTTTTTATTCTTGAATTATACTGTCCATGCCTAATCCTTCTTCTCCTACCACTCTACTTTTACTACTCCGACAAATGTCTTGATAATTCACCTCGCTCCGTTGATATGGAATGACAATTGGTTTAGGTTACTATACAAGGTTCTACCTTGCACATGACTGGTTGAAAATTGGAACTGAGTAAAAGGTTAGGAGATGTCAAGAACTATTACAGCAATTTACAATCATGCTAATTATTAGTCATCTGCTTAACGAAACAATACGTATGATTAAGGGATTTTCAAAAAACAAACAATTTATATTTTATTTCTAGAGGAAACTTACCATGTGCCGATTTGTTGTTCGAACTTAAAGACGAAGGAAGTAAACTTAAACGGAGCAAGCTAGACTCCGATGATTTTTGTGCAGCGTTTAACGTGGTAGATGATTCACACCCTTGTTTATCGTTTAGTTCACGAATGCGCTTTAAAATACATGAAAAGATGGGTACATTTCAAGGTACCATTATTTTTTAGCACTGACGTAAGGAAAACAGTAAGTATAATAGAAATACATGTGTGAAATTAAAGCTTATTACCATTGAAATTTAAATTCCAACCAACAGATCAAATTACATACAAAGACGCAGGACATAGGTAGTAATATTTCTGGGTCTTACTAAATACGTGCCATTCATGTCTTATTACAAAAAACTGGAGTGGAACGAGGATATGCATAATTTTGATGTGCAAGAACGCAGACTGAAGGAATGGAAACTCTTTGAACTATCTGGTGAATTATTATTATGTATACTCTTATGACTGGACTACTGTTTCTCTATTATGTCTATTGTAAGCATCCATTTGACTCATTAACCACGAATATATGACTGATTATTCCTAATCTATTCTTGACCGATTACTTTCAGTTTGTCAGTTTGGGATTATTTATGTATAACTATGATTTTCAACTTATGTTGTGATGTGGTACAGTATTCCTGTATATAAATCCACGTATGCTTGGAACAAATATAATAGAAAGTTTATTGTATTCTTCCCATATATATATATATATATATATATATATATATATATATATATATACGTGGTTGCTCAAAACAAGTTAGATAAAGCGGCTTTGGAACCTGCAAATTAGTGGGTAAAAGTCGAACGCTTTAACCAGAAAGCAATCTCCCAGAATTTGCTTAGTCAATTTCTACTTATTCATATTAAATGATTAGTCCCTCAAAACCAAGGAGAACGACTCTATATGATCTTCAAGTAGATCAGCGTTATATAGTATTACCAAACTAAATGTTCAAAAATTAGGAAATGAATGTAAACAACAACGAGAGATAGATGATAATCACCGCACAGCCAAGGTAGTAACATGATGGTACAATTATCTACTTATACTAGGGAAAATATGGGAAAATCAGTACGAAAAATGTTGATAAAATTCATATACGTGAGCAAGATATCTTACTTTATTTGCTGAACGAGGAATAAAAAGGTCAGAACTTGATGATGATGTTGTGCTTGCGCGAACTGGGCATTTACCTCCAATGAATTCTTCGACACTTAACTATGGAAGCAAAAAATTCAGAACGGTTATGTATACATATAAGAAGAGAGATGGAAATACGAAATTTAGATCCTGTGTTGAAGATTGTGTTTGTTAATTTCCGTACTTACAGTTTAATAGGAAATAAGATTGGCAAAAAAACGGCAACAATTGAAGTTAACAGTTTCAAAGTTAAGACTAGTAAAAACGAACAATACTGATTTTCTTACAAGATCAAATAGAAGGTGTTTGGAATTGAAAATTAATGCACTACTGTTGAATTATTGAGTTACAACGAAAAGGTTAAGTAGTGAGAAAATGAAACACGTCACTTTTTGGCTGTAGGTTGAATTTTTAAACCAATGAGTTTCAGATCCACAAAACTTTGGTGTATTTAACTAAAAGATCCTACAGATCGGGGATTTACAATACTTCAAAAACCTTTGGACAGAAATACAAAAGGTCAGTGGTTCGTGAATGATTTTCTTTGTCATTATTCACAAGTACGAGATAACCACCCAAAATCCAAAGAATTCATAGAAGACAGTCAGATCTATTGGGTAGAAGCAGACAAACCCGGTAATTATATAAAAAGTCTTCATTAAAATTAAGACTACGGTGCACCACAACATACAATGAAAAATCAACTATTGAAATTACTCAAAATCTCCACAAAACCCCTTCTGATAATAAGAAAAACCTAAATGTAAATTAGAAGTCATATTAAACTAGTAATTTTCAGGCACACATTGCTTGAAGATGATGGGGATTTTTATACCCGCTACATAAAGACAGACAGGAAATGAAATATTCCCGCCAGGAAGTTCCTAATCCGAGCAACAGATATCTGTTAGTAATTCATAACTAATCTTCAGATAGATAGAGGAAAAAGAAACATCGTTGTCTATATCAAGGAAGCTTCGAAACTTATAATAAAATGATATGAAAAAGAAGTTCAGTGATGAATTTTGCGTTATCTTATGACTCACAGTGAGTTTTCAAACTAAACAAAAATTTATTAGGGTGTAAAGTAAAACCACAGTACAAATTCCAACGTGATATATAATTAAAAAAAGTATTTTGTCAGATTAGCATTTCTTACTTTATTCTTTGGGCGAGGTATAAAAAGTTCAGAACCAGAAGATGACGTACAACCTGGTGATTTAAATAATCCATGATTACCACTACAATGATTGTCATCTACCTGAAATTATAAAAGGAACTATCGTAACCAATGGTTGGAGACTCTTGGTGACATGGCTCAGAATCGATCACAATGGCGTAGGTGTATACACTCTTTGTCTTCCTTTAAACTATGAGATTAAAATTGCTTTATATCTTTCTTTCTACGTACTAATTCTTTCCTCCTATACTATGTCCTCATATGCAATCTTTCTTTTATATATTAGCACAATTGAATTAACTGCTCCTATGAATCCGGCGTTCATCTTGTTGTGTTAATGCGGTATGGCAACTTGGACCGATGCATATGCGTGCCTGGTCCTAGTTGCAGCTGACAGACAGACTGACTGATAAAAGGAATATGACGAAAATTTTAATAAATACTCTGCTACTAGTAATTTTTGTTACATAAAAGAAAATATTGACGCTATTCTAACGTGTTTTTTAGACCAATGTCTTTATAAAGATTTAAAAGCCTTGAAAATGAGAGTCAGAAGATATCCAAATTGTACTGTAGTAACGAAAACGTACATCAAGTATTTTAAAAATATCGAACAAATCATTATTGTTTATTTGTACAGGCTAGAGAATTTGTTTACATTCAATTTTTAGCGATTGATGTTGTCTTCGTTGTACAGGCAACCTACAATTTTACACAACAATCCTCTTATAACAACATTTTTATTTTAATGGGTTCTATTTTTTTCGATATTCATAAAAGTGAGTCCATCAATATGTACCCATAATACAACACTAGGTTTAAGATTTATACGAGATGGGGGAAAACCTCGTAAATATGTACTAAATAAGGTTGAATCGAACAAGGATTAATTTTTATTAGGCAGTCTCCCTAAAAATGGAGGTTTTCACCACAACGTAAACATTTGTACCGATTATTTACTATATTCAAAACATTTTTCTAATGATCCTTCAAATCGAAATCCTTAAACCAACGGTTACTTATCCATATCTTAGAGCAGATATGGACCGGTGGCTATCTGAACTTGGTAGCTAAGTGGATAACAAGATGGAGTCGGAAGCGAACGGTACTGAACTGAGTCCCATGATGAAGATCAACTGTGGGATCCAGATACATCCAGCTGACGAGTCTCAAATAGGACGAGATATGCGTCCTGGATCCCACTGCCAACCGCTATCCATCTCTACTTAAAAAGTCAACGATATTGCTTTCAAGTAAACCTTCAGCAACATTTACTCTAACATACACGTGTGTAGATGTATGAGAATATTAAATTAATCGAGGGAATTTACTAGTCAATGATCACAACAAAATAGATTATACTGGATAAAAGGTACAAATTGATAGTAAGAAAAGATGTACTAGAGGTGATAAGAATAAAATAATAATCACTAAAACTTGTTGGAATTGCATGATAAAAAAGCGTTAGTAAAATAGTGAGGAATATCTTATTATCTACACAACTTTTAGTGATTACCATTTTAATATTCGTTTGCCCAAGTTTGACCTACTTTCTACGTCAAAATATTAACTAGAGCTTTTGCTATTTTATTATTCCTATTACTATTACTAGTACACCTGTCTTTTTACTAACAATTAGCACGTTTTACGTATTATGTTCAGTTATATAATCTATTTCATTGTGATCACTGATTCATTAATAGCCTTGATTGGTTTGATATTTTCACACTAATATTCATGTATATTGAAATAAAGCCTGATGACGATCTAACTGAAAACAATATTGTTCGCTTATAAGTGTTGTTCTAGTTTCCAAGATAAGGATTTCTAATATTCTATCCACATGTCATACAAAGGTTTTACATACAAAAGTTTGACATTTGACAGTATAAAAAACAAGAATCCATAACATGTTCAAAATAGGAAGTACTAAAATGAACCGGGAAAATCCATAGTTATCATAAACCTTAAGTGGACATCTTTTCCTCAACAACCAAATTAGAAATTAACAAGAAGAATGAGAATAATAATAATGAGGATATTTCAAGTGACTTTTCCATACTTTTCGTTGAATAGAATATGAATTCGATACGGATATACTAGTTGAACCGAAAAGTGATTTTGAGCTCAAAACATTTGCGTTAGATGAGTCAGTTGTCGGGGGTGATGTTGATAATATTGAATCACTTGTTAATTTAGCCTGAATCTTTGACAGGAAATTAAAAAAAAAACTATCGCATTTTTATGAAATTTAATATTCAGTAAAAGAACGAGTGAACTTTACAAAAAATTGCCAAATGAACTAAATGCACAAAGCTAGTAAACTGGAGAAATCCAGAATATAAAGAGCCAAACTGTCAATATGATACAACTTGATATAAATGGACGTTTTCATGGATGCTAACAACTTATTTCATTGAACGCTCAAGAACTTAATGTTAATAGGCTAGAGTCCTAACAACTGCATATCTAGCATCACATTGAAATACGTTGATTAGCTTATTTTTAACCGATTAGCGCTAGCGAATGAACAAAGATGCTAGAAGATCCTCATTAAAACTTCATATAAATGCTAGGAGGACCTTCAGTTATTATGTTTTCGTTATTAAATGTCAGTTTCTTTCTTAAGCGGGCAAATTTGATGATATTTTTCTACTTCATACTTCTGTAATCAACTTTCCGGTTATCTGGTTGGCTGCTGTCATTCTGAATTTACATGTTTTGATGTCCCAAGGTCTCTGGGTCTTACCACATAATATAAGTTGTTCGATTTGAACTTCTGTTAGAAATATAAAGCCGTAAGATTATATCACAACGACGACCCTGAGTGGTTTATCAGCCAATCACAACCTTATTTTGAAATTGGTTAAGGTTTCTTGAGTTTACTTTGGTATTGCTCAAAGGTCATTCATAAATTAAAATCTCGTCTAAACGTAATACAATCAAAGTGAACGACAAATAATGAATGAGAAAAGCAGCAAACGTAAAGAATACAATCGAACGACCTTGAGGTTCGATCCTAACCGCTTATAGCCTGTCAGGAGGCTCAAAAGATGAGTGAATGGATTATCATTCTAGGATATGGATTTTGATATCCTTGTACCATAGCTGGTGTCAGCTTGTGATAAAGACCCTAACCCTAACTTCTAATACCAAGTTCCAGAACTATTTTACAACCCTCTAATAATCTAAGGAGAGGAATCTAATACGTCGTTCAGATCTAAACAACATAATGTACATTTCAATTTAAACAATTAGCAAGATTTTACTAAAATATGCTTTTTTCCGCTTCTCATATTCGATTATGAACCTTGATCCCAGTAGAACCAACTGTCATGAAGCTATAGCTTGAACGCCTTTCAATAATCTCGATCTGGATGACAGACCACTATGAATAACGCCACCACACAGGTATTAAAAAAACTTGGGTGATTATCGATTTTTCAGTAGATTCTGTGAAACAATTAAGCGTCAGAGTAACAAGGTTTATTAATTTTCAAACATGAAACAACAAAATTAAGATATGCTTGCCTGATTAGTAATACAACTACTTGGTTTCATTGAAACGCTCAGTTCACCGATTAATTTCGCACTATTTATTTGCACCCACTTATAGGCAGCTTTGAGATTGGCATCATTTACCTAAAAAAAATTTCTTATTATACGTTCAGATGGGGAAAAGAGACGAAGCACTTATAAGATCTTTAGAGAATAAACGGAATGTAAACTGAGAATAAATTTACAACGACGAGTGACAGCCAAGTACTCAGCACGTATGTAGTCTTGAGCATAGAAAACCTATTAATGATAGTATAAAATCATGTTTCTCGAGTTACAATTAATAATTGTTAATTTTTATATAGTTATTAAATACGAAGCTTTATATCAGCCTTCCGATGAGACACCGACAGACTCAACGAACTCCAGATAGCTCTCAACAATAAGTTGCAAGCCTTACAAGATCTACTCAGAGAAGAGGAAACCACTAAGGAGAACGACTAGAAAGTAATCAAAGAACCACTAACTTCGAAGGTTAGGAAATTCTGGATTGCACGAACACTATCATAAGAGATAGTAACCCTGGACAAGATTCAAGAACGGAAAAATAAAAAGACAGTAATTAACAACAGTCGACCAAGAGCTGAGAAAGTCAAGGCACACATCGAATACATAATAGCAAACAAGACAGTGAAATAGATCATTAGAGCCGACAAACAGAAATAGGTGGAACACCTTGCAGTTACGATGGAAAAAGCTGCAAGAGAAGGAAACATCAGAAAACTATGTGATATAACCAACAAACTAGCTGGGACATATAGTAAACCAGATAGACTAGTCAAGGACAAAGATAGTAAGCCAATAACTGAAACTGAGGAACAACAAAACAGATCGGTAGAACACCTCGAAGAACTCTTGAAAAGACCAGCCACTGGACAACGAAGCAGCACATAAAGGCCAAATCGCTATACTATGGATCATTATTAAACAATCAGTTGAGTGAAACTTGTCACTATACATCAACTTCCTTGACTACGAGAAAGCGTTTGACAGTGTGAATAGAATAACCTTATGGAACCTTCTTCGACACTATGAAGTGAGTAGCCGAGCAGATCTTCAACATCATACGACGAAGTACACTGTAAAGTTGTGCATGCAAGACAGCTGACAGATGAATTCCAAGTGAGGACCGGTGTCTGACAAGGCTGTTAACTCTTGCCTTTCCTCTTTCTTCTGGTGGTTGGTTGGATTATGAAGACCTCCATATATCAGGGAAGCACGGAATACAATGGACAACTTGGAAGCAACAAGACGATTCGGACCTTGTAAATGACCTAGCTCTTCTTTTATCCTATACACACTAACAAATTTAGGTGAATACAACCAGTGCAGTAACAGCCTCTACAGCAATAGGCTTCAACATACACAAGGGGAAAAGCAAGATTCTGACATTCAACACAGAGAACACCAACCCAGTGACACTTGATGAAAAAGCACTGGAAGAGGTGGAGGATTTCACGTACCTGAACAGCACCATCGATGAACAAGGAGGGTTGGCAAAACGAAGACAGCATTCCCACTACTGAAGAGCATATGGAACTCAAAACAACTGTCAACCAACATCAAAGTCAAAATCTTCAATACGAACGTCAAGACAGTCCTACTGTACGGAGCTGAATCTCGGAGAACTAGTACAACCATCATCAAAAACGTACAATTATTTATAAACAGTTGTCTACGTAAGATACTCAATGTCCGTTGACCGGATACCATCAGCAAATGCCCTCTGTTGGAGAGAATAAACCAGCTTCCAAATGAAGAGGAAACTAGGAAAAGACGTTGGAGTTGGATAGGATATACGTTGAGGAAATTATCAGACTGCATCAGGAATTAAGCGCTAACTTGGAATCCTGAAGGTAAAAGGAAAAGTGGAAGACTAAGGAACACACTGTGTCTGGAAATGACGGTAGGCATCGAAAGAATGAACAGCATCTGGAAACTGCTGGCAAGGATTGCTTAGGACAGAGTTAGATGGATAATCCTGGTAGGTAGCCTATTGTTCTCCACAAAGAGTAACAGGCATAAGTAAGCAAGTAAGTAGACGTAATCATTTTGATACCGCGTGACCCATTTCAATATTACGAAATCAATGAAAAATGGAAAAACCACGAATTTAATGCTCTGGATTGATGTCACAGTGTATCGTTACAGAATTGGTATGCGGATAATGTTATTTTACTGAGCTACACCATAAAAAACTCCGCCTGGAGTCCCTCCGGGGGCTACTGCCGGTACCATGCCCGGATAAAGGAGGAGGGTTGGGCATGGGGTTAGCGACTCCATCCCGTAGAAAACTAACTCGCTAAAAAACGCTAACCAGAAAAAATTATTCAAACCATTTAAACTCTGCCCTGGGAGTCCGGAGGCCTTCGTTTAGAAGAATTATGACGCCTCATGATGAAAGTCGAGTTTCTTCGGAAGTCACGAGGCCGATGCCTCTTCTGACAACCAGGACAACCATTTATTTAGGTACATGGAATGCTCGTTCAATGTGGGAGACTGGGAGTTTTCCAAATTGCTGCAGCAATGAGGAGATACAACCTAGATGTGCTTTGGATCATTGAAACACATTGGACGCAAGTTGGACAACAACGACTAGATTCAGGAGAGCTGCTGTTATAATCCGGACATGAAGAAGAAAATGCCGCACATACACAAGGAGTAGCATTGATGCTGTCCAAACAAGCACAAAATGCACTTATAGGATGGAAATCTCATGGACCAGCAATCATCAAAGTCTCCTTCAAAACAAAGAAAGAGGGCATTACAATGAACGTCATCCAATGCTACGCGCCTACCAACGACTACAATAAAGACGCTAAAGATCAATTCTACGATAGGCTGCAGTCAATCGTCGAGAAATGCCCAACAAAGGACCTTACCATTCTGATGGGAGATTTAAATGCCAAGGTTGGAATGGATAACACCGGATATGAAGAGATCATGGGACGACACGGACTGGAAGAAAGGAACGAAGATGGTAAGAGATTTGCAAACCTATGTGCCTTCAATAAACTGGTTATAGGCGGCATCAGATCATCACTTGCTGGTCGCCAAGATGAAATTAAAACTCAAGAAGCACTGGACAACGGGGCAGACAATATCAAAAAAGTTTAATACGGCTCTTCTCCAGGATACTGACAAACTCAACAAATTTAAGATAGCCCTCAGCAATAAGTTCCAGGCCTTTCATGATCTACTCAATGGAGAAGGAACTACTATGGAGAGCGACTGGAAAGAGATAAAAGAGGCAATCACTTCAACATGTCATGAGGTTCTGGGTCAAAGGAAGCACCATCACAAGGATTGGATCACGGTTGATACACTGGATAAGACTCGAGAAAGGAGGAACAAGAAGACAGCAATCAATACCAGCCGAACAAGAGCAGAAAAAGCCAAGGCACAAGCTGAATACACAGAAGTAAACAAGCAAGTGGAGAGGAGTATCAGAACCAACAAACGTAAATATGTGGAAGATTTAGCAATGACGGCGGAAAAGGCTGCCAGAGAAGGAAACATGAGACTACTGTATGACACAACAAAGAAACTCTCTGGAAATCACCGTAAACCAGAACGACCAGTGAAAAGCAAGGAAGGCAAGATAATCACCAACGTTGAAGAACAACGAAATAGGTGGGTAGAACACTTCAAAGAACTCTTGAATCGACCAGCTCCACTGAACCCACCCAACATCGAAGCAGCACTCACGGACCTCCCAATCGATGTTGGCCCACCAACAATTGAAGAAATCAGCATGGGTATTCGACAAATCAAGAATGGCAAAGCAGCAGGACTAGACAGCATTCCAGCAGAGACACTGAAAGCAGACGTAGCGGCAACTGCAAAGATACTACAAACTCTCTTCAGAAAGATCTGGGATGAGGAACAGGTTCCAAAAGACTGGAAAGAAGGACTTCTAGTCAAAATACCAAAGAAAGGCGATCTCAGCAAATGTGATACCTACAGGGGAATCACTCTTCTCTCAATACCAGGAAAAGTCTTCAACAGGGTATTGTTAAACAGGATGAAGGACTCCGTAGACGCACAACTTCGCGACCAACAGGCAGGATTCCGTAAGGATAGATCGTGTACAGATCAAATCGCAACTCTACGGATCATTGTAGAACAATCAATTGAATGGAATTCATCACTCTACATCAACTTCATTGAATACGAAAAAGCATTTGACAGCGTGGACAGAACAACCCTATGGAAGCTTCTTCGACACTACGGCGTGCCTCAGAAAATAGTCAATATCATACGGAATTCTTATGATGGATTAAACTGCAAAATCGTGCATGGAGGACAGTTGACAAAGTCGTTCGAAGTAAAGACCGGTGTCAGGCAAGGTTGCTTACTCTCACTTTCTCTTCCTCATGGTGATCGACTGGATCATGAAGACGTCAACATCTGAAGGGAAGCACGGGATACAGTGGACATTTAGGATGCAGTTGGATGATCTAGACTTCGCAGATGATCTGGCTCTTCTATCGCAAACGCAACAACAAATGCAGAAGACGACCAGTGTAGCAGTAGCCTCAGGTCTCAATATACACAAAAGGAAAAGAAAGATTCTCAGGCACAACACAGCATGCAACAATCCAATCACAATTGACGGAGAAGATTTGAAAAATGTACAAACCTTTACATATTTGGGCAGTATCATCGATGAACACGATGGATCTGATGCAGATGTGAAGGCACGGATTGGCAAAGCAAGAGAAGCATATTTACAACTGAAGAACATCTGGAACTCAAAACAATTGGCAACCAACACCAAAGTCAGAATTTTCAATACAAATGTCAAGACAGTTCTACTGTATGGGGCGGAAACCTGGAAAACTACGAAATCCACCATCCAGAAGATACAGGTGTTTATTAACAGTTGTCTACGCAAAATACTTCAGATCCGTTGGCCGGACACTGTTAGCAACAACCTACTGTGCGAGAGAACAAATCAGATCCCAGTCGAGGAAGAAATCAGGAAGAAGTGATGGAATTGGATAGGACACACACTGAGGAAAACACCGAACTGCGTCACAAGACAAGCCCTCACATGGGATCCTCAAGGCCGAAGGAGGAGAGGAAGACCAAACACATTACGCCGGGAAATGGAGATAGACATGAGAAAAATGAACAAGAATTAGATGGAGCTAGAAAAGAAGGCCCAGGACAGAGTGGGTTGGAGAATGCTGGTCGGCGGCCTATGCTCCATTAGGAGTAACAGGCGTAAGTAAGTACACCATAAAAGCTGCTCACATATCAAATTATTAGTCAACAAACTAACAGCAAACAGGTATGTATAGCATCCCACAGTGCGTGATTTGAACTAGAGTACAACATAATTCTGTAAGATTTTAAGCCTGTGATTACCACTTGTGATGAGACCTAGAGTAATACAGAAGCTCTTGTGTTTGGGCTATTGTGTTAGTGGTGAGTGGAAGTGTGGATGACCACAACTACCGTAAAGCAGATGTGGATTATCTTCTGTAGAAGTAAAAAAAAACAATACGACCGTAAACGACTAGGTAAAGAACGACCAGCTAAATATAGACTCCTTATAAATCTGGTCTATCTGCCCTCTTCAATACGAAAATACAATCTTTCTCGTCATAACTGCTCGTGTTCAGTACAGATACCATGTAAATAATGCAAGAGCTAGAAAGTGTCTTCATGCAGCGGAAATCAAGTTTTGATAAGCTAAATCACCCTGCTGTAATAAACCAGATATGAAGCCTACACATTAAGCACCGAACTCTGACACATAGAAACTTAGACAAAGAGATGATTAGTTACTTTACAGCAATCCATAGGTTTAGAAAAAAGTTCGTTTTTTTTTTTGGTAATTTACAATTAGTAACAAAAAAAGATCAGCAAACAAAAAGGAATCTACGGAAGTAAAAACATGTTTCGAAAATCAACAGTAAATAAGCACCAAACACTCAAAGAGAGAACATCGATTGTATGTTATTACAGTTGGATATCACTAGTAAGCAAAATGTACATTAAGAGGAAAACAAGATTACAACACTCACTTTAACGTTAAAGCGATTGTCAAAAACTACTTCGTTTGTATTGTCCATTCGATATACTACTGCAGATAAACTAACAGCTAAAATTGATTCTACAGATTCGGTAACTTCATTTTCCACTAGTTCGGATGTTTTCTTAGTTATTAGTTGTACATCTTTATTTTTCACTAAAGATATAACAGAAGTAGAATACTTATTTGATAATGAACATTTTGGACCAACTTAAACTATCAGATTCAGTAGGAGACGAATTCTCATGATCATGCATAACTGACAAATCACCTTCATCACCACCACCGTCGCTGCTATTTAAAATCGAAGCTGAATTTGGCAACCGCGTTAGTGAAGTTGAATGAGACTCGAATCCAGACAAAAAAGGACTGTTACATGAATCGGCTAAAAACAGATTAAATAAACATGAACTAAAACTCCACTACATTTCGGTTGATTGGTCAGACAAACTGAATCAAAATTTGCATTTTTCAGCATTTATACTAGTCAAGGAAATACGTTAATCAGTAAACCTTAATTTTAATGACTAGCGGAGGTAGAGATAGCAATTTCAGAAAACTGTAGAAAAGACCATTTTAAGCAGGTTTGTTACAAAAAGATAACTATTTTAGAATTCATGTTATTCATGAATTACAGGTCGCATGCGAAAATGAAACACGGAATAATAGCTTCTTGATCCACTGGATAAGTAAATGTAAGAAATAACACATCCAGATTAGCAGGGGTAGTATAATCTTATTTGATGCTTTTGAAAACATTAACTGTATGAAGTTTTTGGTAAAACCTTATTTCAATCAGAAATAATAAGGCGTGTGTTATGGTTTGTTACATTTTAAGAAATAATATAACTTTTAAAAAGAACAGTAACTTCCATTGTAGAGACAGTCATGATCTAGTGGTTGGAATTTAAAATCCTTAACTACTAACTCGTTAGTCCATGACACGCATAAAAAACAAGTGGTTAGTTAACTGATGACACGCAACTAATATGGCTATTAGTTAAGTGTATATTTAGCTTCTGTGACATAACCCTAATTTAAAGACGAAAATAAACCCGATGGATCTTATTGAATAAATACCTAGCCGATTTCAGTCAAGCAGCTCCAGAGAAACTTGCTATACACATAGATGATTATGGATGGCCTCCAACTATGCACACTTTCACTGTGTGGGAAATGAGTTTTACAGAAAGCTATTAAAGATCAAACACAAACAGTCATTGTGATTGATGAATTTAACGGACAATTGCAACAAATCTTTAACTGAAAAGCTATGAAAATCTATAATTTAGTTTATCTAAATCGACTTCAGTACTGTACTTAAAGTGTAGATCTACATGAGCAAAATACCTATTAAATAAAATTCATAAGGTACCTTAAATGTTAATCATGTCATACGTTCGGCTTGAAAAGTACGTTGATACTGTAACCAGTTTATAATTGTAAAGAACATACCCGTATGAAACTCACTGATTTTATGAGCACTCAACGGTTCTGACAAGCGCATTGCTTGATTAGGGACTTTGATGAATAGATTATCAGTATGGCCCAGTGATTTCCTTATTCGGTTGTGCTTGATGTTTAAATATGAAAGAGTTTAGTGATTAAAATCTGAGAAACAATAAAATACAAAAAGTCTACGATATTGTACGACTCCTATACATTGCCTGTGGTGGATAACTGCATCACATATAACATGCTTCAACTCTTTTGATCACGTTTTCTCACCAGAACTTCAGTTATATTTTGAAGCTGGTCAATAGTGAGCACAGGATTAGTGTAAGTCTGGGGGGGTGGAGACGAATTTTTAGTGTAAATCACGAAACGACCTTAACTAAACTATTTAAAAATCAGAACTACTGGGAGGCCATTTTGTTCCAGTACGGGACTCCTTCAACCTATGCTCCGTTGGGAATGACAGGTGTAAGTAATTAAGTAAAAAACGGGACTCCTCAACAGTGCGTACTTAAGACCCTGAATCCAGAACCTGCTACCCTCCACAAACCCACCTATACTAGTATAGAAAAATTAACAATAAGAAAACGGAATCGATCTGAACAATGTGATTTATTTTCTCTATACATTTCGAACAACCTGTTCACACATACTTATCAAGGTACTTTATATGAAAACTAACAAAGGTTAATTGAAAAGTTCAAACAGAAGTAAACTGGTAGTCTTAATTAAAGGAGCTAAGTACAACGTCAGCTACAACGTAGGACCAGACACATATATGCATCGGTCCAAGTTGCCATACCTCATTAGCACAACAAGATGAACACCAAATTCATAGAAGTAGTTAATTGAATTGTGGTAATATATAAAAGATTGCATATAAGGACATAGTATAGGAGGAAAGAATTAGTACGTAGAAAGAAAGATATAAAGCAATTTTAATCTCATAGTTTAAAGGAAGACAAAGAGTGTATACACCTACGCCATCGTGATCGATTCTAAACCATGTCACCAAGAGTCTCCAACTATTGGTTACGATAGTCACGCGGACCCCAACCAAGTAGTCTGCATCTACCAACATGGCTCAAACCAGAAGTTAGTGTCTTCAAGCACTGATGCCACGTTTTGGTTTGTCCGCCCCTAACTTTCTTCCAACCATTCTGAACACTAGTCAGCATTGCACGTCGTGGTAATCGGTGTACAGGGATACGCAACAGGTGGCCCAACCATCTCAGTCGATGAAGATTCATAACCTCATCAACTGATTGATCATCATTCCCTGATACCCTGCGTCCCGCCTCACTAGTACTTACCCAGTGATTCCAGCAGATGCGAGCAATATTCCTAGGACATCTGCGGTCAAATACTAGTAACTTACGTGTATCTTCAACCCTTGAAGGCCACGTTTCGCAGCCGTAAAGTAGAAAAGAACGAGCTGCCGCGCAGTTCGTTGTCACATTATCATGGGTCGTAAAATACCCCGAAGATTACCTAAACAAATTTAAGATTTTCGAGTAATCGTTTCTGTACACATAAACGGAGTTCTAATTTGCGAATAAAGCTTCCGTAGATTTAAGAATTCGTCCTTGACAATCTCCACACATCTTAGAAGCCGTATCAATGTCGATTGTATGTCTCGTTATAATCGTGTTTTGATACCGATGAACATGCTTTCCTACCTGCAACGTTTATTGGAGTATTTAACGTTAGCTGGCTACATGTTTCATAATATTTGATTGGATTATTCGACTACTCTCCAAGTATGTGGCCACAAAAATGTGTGAGTTGGACAGAGCAGTGGAATGCAAGATGATCGTTTGTAAAATGACTAGGCTCATACGGAATCATTGGTTCAGTCTTTTCAACCATAGTTATCCTACAAGTCGTTAGTTGACAGACAAATAAAGGCCAACAAACACTACATTTAACAGAAAGTGAGCTGCAGGTTTTGTACTGAATGGTCACAGTACCAGATTATTTGAAAGATGAAGATACCAACACAGTAGGAAGTCTATTATAAATATGAGAAAAGTCAAGAGAAGTTTCATCCAATAGATTTCAGTGGCATGGAAGAATAAATTAAAAATAACTTACTGGGGCAGATAATTTGAGATTATTGTTTAAAACACCTAGAGTGTGTTTCGAGCAGGCTGAAATCAGTCCTTGTTATAAATTTAAACTAATTTACGTGTAAGTGAGTTGGAAATTGGACTGCAGTCTAATCTCTTGAATTCGGATGGATCTGAATTCTCCTTTGATAAATCTCGGAAGTCTGAAGCGATGAAATAAAGTGAGAGCTGTTACCATCTGCCTGTGTAAGATTTCGCTGGTTTTGTGTGGGGTTAGAAGACTCAAAACTGCAGTCCGCAGATACCATAGTACCAGATACATCAAAGGCTGGTTGATTTTCAGTATTGACATCACACTCTTGTGTGTGAATATCACCAGGTTTGCATTCTGCTACGTGATAAGAAACAGGAGGTGGGGGATCAGATTCAGATGACGGTATAAAATTCGAGCTTTCACAACCGCATAATTCCGAGTCTGTAAAATCCATTTCGAAAATACCGCAGCGGCATAAACGCTGTATCTCCGCTCACTTTTTAAATGGTTCAAATAGCTCTTGACAAAATAAGAGTTTACTTTTAACAGGCTCCCGGATCTGGTAGTAGTAGATCACTGCTGCCTCCTGGTAGAAACCTAGGTATACTTGACAGAAAAAAATATGGACCGGGAAAACTGAGTTTTTGTGGTAATTTAAATTATACTACAATTTGTTCGTTTAAAGGATATGCATACTTCATTTTTTATCCGGCATCATCATCAGCCCCGTTTCAACAATTGATTATCTAAGGTAATTCATTCTGGAATCTGTTCACAACGATATACCGCTTATTAATAAGAGGATTTAAAGTTTGTAGAGCATTTCCTACTAACACATATAGGGTTGAAATTTAAAATGATAAAGGCGAGTATGTTAGATGGTTCTGTGACGGCAAATAAGTACCCAAAATAAGCAGTCCTCCAAGTCTCTGATATTGCTGCAGACCTCATTGGTTTTACTGGACACACCTTACCTGGACTAATTCTTGACAACTGAAGTGCGCGCTTTTCGAACGGGAAGTTTAGTCCTAACGTGGTTTGCATTTCTCAAACTTTTGCTGTGTTCTTACGCAACAAAAGTACCATTTCTGATCTAAACAATCTATTCTGAGCTACAAGTTCGGTAGATTACTTTTTTTTTTGAGTTTCACCCAATTTAATAGTTAACTGCGGTTTTGCCTCAGCTTACTATTCGGTTTATTTTCAGTTTTTCACGTAAAGGCTATTTCATTTTATCTCATCCGTTTTTATACATTTTTCCCGTTTTAGTGTGGTTTTTAGTGTATTTTTAACGGTCTTAAGCACAGTTTACGTAAATACAGCCATGAAAAATTCATGTAAAAGACCTGGATGCCGTTTCGCTGTTACATCTGGCATGCAGTGTGACAACTGCAAAGGTTGGTTTCACGAAACGTGCACAGATCTTACGGCAACGGCTTACAAAAGACTCAGCAAATCGGACCGTAAGTGGGTGTGCGTTACGTGCAACACGGACGCTGTAGTACTGCTGAGCAATATCATTGTTCTACTGACAGGTCTGCGGAATAAATTGTCAGTAAACTTGGAAACAGATAGCCATAAAATAGGTAGGCAAACGAGGGCGCGTAACGAAAATAAGAACAGGGATGTTGACAAGTCAACCATCGATGGAACGCGCATTAGCACTAATGATGACATGTTGAAACTCAGCACCATCATTACGTCGACAATAATTGATTCCCTCACTAAAATTGGATCTCCCAGTTCAGGGTCCTCAAACGCAACGGTGGTTCCTAAAAACTCGGCAGGTGACTGTACCCACGCCAACAGAGCTAATAAGGACCAGGTGTCACCGTCCGAGGTTGACATCCCAAGTGTTGTACGGACATCAACTGGTGCTTTGATCGCTCAGTCTACCCCAAAAAATGTCCGCCCGGCTATTAAAAAGCCTACGATTCAAAAACCTGCTTCGACCTCCAAACAACAACGTACTGAATCTGAACGCACTGGAAGAGCTGGGAAGTCAACAACGGTCCGTGATGACTCCCTCATAATCATGAACCTCATAGACAATCCTGACCTTCCTCTCAGTTTGCAGGACAAAAATGACAGGATGCTTTGGGGTGAACTGAACAAAAAGCTCGAACTCCCTAGAATAGAGCCTTTGACGGTCACACGGCTCACTCGGGGAAAGGATTCTAAACATCAAAATCACCTGAGACTACTCCGTGTAACACTCAAGAATGCTACCGAAGTAGAGGATGTCCTGCTGGCCAGTCATCTACTGAAATCCGATGGGAACGTCAGAATACTGCCTGACATACCATATTGTGAGCGCAATCTCATCCGAAACGTCCCTAAAGATTCTCGAGAGAAGTTTTTCCGCGGAAGAAATATCATCGTGCAAGGTGTACCGGAAAACATGGACCCTGGTGAAGCAAACTCTGACATTCGGGAATGGAAATTCATCAAACAGTCCTTGAGGCTTAAAAACATACTGTCTCAGCATGTGATGAGACTAGCCAAGAAGGACGGAGATCCTAGACCCCGACTATTGAGGATAACTTTTCCATCCTCCCGTATGGCGGCTGCAACTCTGGAAGCATTTCGTGTCAACAGACGTCGGTTGCCAACTGGGATCCATATGCACCCGGATAGGCCATACGACGCCAGGATCAAGCACAAAGGCAAGCTGGAGCTGACCATTCCACTTGTGGACTGTTTTCAAGACAAAAAAACGTGTAAAGGACAGGGCCTACCAATTTGACAAAACTTATATAGGTGGGTTACCTGTCCACTCACGCAAGGCTCTCACAGATAAACAGGAAAAAGCTCACGCGTTTCAAATTGAAAGCATTAACTGCTTATACATGAACGCCGCGAGTCTACCAAATAAAATGGATGAACTAAGTGAACTTAGCAACGCTAATAAAGTTCATCTGATAGGAATATCTGAAACTTGGATATCTCCTCAGTATTCGGACCAGGAGCTAGCAATACCTGGGATGTCTCTGTTTCGCAATGACAGAAAAACAGGAATTGGGGGTGGAGTAGCCCTATACATAAGATCTGGCCTGGTGGTACATCAAATCCACAACCACGAGTTTGACAATCTTGAGGAATCCCTATGGTGCTCTATGAGATTGTCCACTACTTCGAGGTGCTTAGTCGGAGTCATATATAGGAAGCCCACTGCCGACATCGAGTATGACAGTCGCATGCTGGAAGGACTATCCCGCTCTACGCGTCTCGGCTTCACTCATATCCTGATTCTAGGGGACTTCAATCTTCCTAGAGTCAACTTCGCGGAACATACGTATACTGGAGGTGAAAATTCAATCGAAGCTCGGTTCTTCAACCTCATTGAGGACTTGGGACTACACGAAAATGTGAAGTCGCACACTCGTTGGAGAAACGGTCAGACACCGTCGCGCTTAGACTGTGTTTTTACAAATAAAGAATTTCTAGTCGACAACCTCTCAATTCTGGCTCCCCTGGGGAAGAGCGATCACGCCGTTATAGCCTTCAGTCTCGTCAGCAAAACAGAGCTAAGATATCCCGACAACAACAGGCGCTGGAACTTCAAACGGTTGAATACGTCAGCTCTACAGGATTATCTACAACAGGTGGATTGGGATGTTCACCCTCAACTTGATGTGGATGCTCATTGGGACTCCTTACTGCGCACGCTCTCATGTGCTACTAAGCAGTCAGTTCCTCAAACGGTCCCCAAAAGACACAAGCAACCTACAATCATCAAAAAACGCACTCTTTGTTTGCTAAGCCGTAAAAGGCACTGTTGGGCAGAATACAAACGAACCAACAACAACGGCGAGTACAGGCAATACAAACATATAAGGAACATATGTACGAAGGCTATAAGAGAAGACAGGCTTCAGTACCAGTTAAAGCTTATGGATAAATTTATTTCCAATCCGAAAAGCTTATTCCGTTATGCAGCCTCTCTTCGTCAAGCCAAAACTGGAGTTTCTCAACTGCTAGGTCCTAACGGCCCGACAGATAATGACGGTGACGCCGCTAACCTTCTGGCTGAGCACTACTCCCGGACATTTCAGCCGACCCACATCAACTATACTGATGTCGGCTCTGTCTGCAACTGCACAGGACTTTCCGTAGTGAAACTGAGTGCTGACTTGGTGTACCGTAAACTACAACACCTAAGAACAGACACTTCTCCTGGTCCAGATATGGTCCACTCTGCTATACTGAGGGAAGCAGCTTTAATCCTAGCAACACCGCTTAGCGTGATGTTTTCACACTCGCTAAGTCGGGGCAAACTACCGGATATTTGGAAGCTGGCTCATATCACACCAATCTTCAAAGGAGGTCGACGCAGTGAACCTTCAAGTTACCGACCGGTGGCCCTTCTCTCTATACCTTCAAAGATCAAGGAGTCCCTGGTATACGATGATATACATGACTATCTGCTGTCCTTAAATTTCTTCTCACCCCAACAGCATGGTTTCAGGAAGGGTTATTCCTGTATGACGAACCTGCTGACCGCGGTGGACAGATGGACAAGCATCGTTGATCGCAAGGGGAAGGTAGACATCATTTACCTTGATTTCTCTAAAGCTTTTGATAGGGTTAACCACACATGTCTTATTAACAAGCTCAAACAATTGGGAATCAAACCACCTTTAATTGACTGGCTCAGTTCATATCTCACAAATCGACATTTTAAGGTCAGGGTAAACTTCAATTTCTCACACGCTATGGAATGTCCTGGTGGGGTCCCCCAGGGCTCAGTACTAGGACCTCTCCTCTTCCTGATTTATATAAATGATCCTCCTCAACAGGTAACGTCAGACATACTGCTCTTTGCCGATGACGTGAAACTTTGGAGAGAGATACGCAACCAAGAGGACATACAGGCACTTCAGGAGGATCTGACTCGACTTCAAAGTTGGGCAGACAACAACGGACTTACCTTTAACACTTCAAAGTGTAAAGTAGTCCATCTGCGACACGTCGCAGATTACAGTTACAACTTAGGAAACTCCTCTCTAGTAGTATCCCGAGTCGAAAAAGATTTAGGAGTTCTGGTGCCCTACGACTTAAAGTCTTACGCCAACTGTGACAAAAATGCCTTTAGAGCAAACCTTGCACTGGTAACATTGAAGCGCATTTTTGGTCAGTTTAACGGGAGAACTCTCCATATAATCTTCAATCGTTTCATTCGTCCCCATTTAGAGTACGGGAACATATTATTCCCTCCTACACTCCAAAAGGATAAGGACAATCTGGAGCGTATCCAACGGCGAGCCACGAAATCAGTTCGGGGACTCAAATTTAAACCTTACGATGAGCGCCTCTAATCACTCGACCTTTACCCATTAGAGTATAGGCGTCTTAGAGGTGACATTCTAATGGCTTACAGTATCCTTAACACACCTGGACACCCTCTTAAACACCTACTTAAGCTTAGTTCCAACACTAACCTAAGGGGTAACACCCAAAAACTGGAGATACAACATAGTAGAACGGACTGCAGACACAATTTCTACTCCTTAAGAGTTGTCAAATGCTGGAACTCGCTGCCAGCTGAGCTAGTCCAAGCAACTTCCCAGGAGTCCTTTAAGAGGCGACTTGATCTATTCTTAAGGACTAAGGATAGTATCCTACTATGATTTACCAATTCATTTTCTTTCTCTTTTATCGTTAATATACCTAGGTTCTTGCCTGGAGGTATTGGTGATCCACTGCTACTAGACACGGAAGCCTGTTAAGCGAAAGCTTCTTCTATTCCGTCCGCAACCATTTGAACCATTTGAATTAGCGCGCTATTTAGAAAGGACAGTGGTATTTTTCGTATCAAGACTACTTTTTACAATTTAATTGAATTCATTTCAATTAAAGTATTCGACTATAGTATCGTTTCTTCTTCTAGGGCAGTTTATTGTAGGTACTTTTGAGTACTTTGTTTTCTATTGTATCTGTTAGTACTTTTGGTTCCAACAATTTACAGTTTTCCACTATTTTGGTCATAGATCATTTTTATCTCTGAGTACTATTGTCTCCAGTTCTTTTTTATAAAAAAAGATTTCTATTTGATGACTGGACAGTGCAAAAGAAGTAATTGCCAACGTCCGGGCTGTCGATATCTCGTTGAAAGAGGCATGCAGTGAGATTAGTGCAAAAGGTGGTGCCACGAAGTTTGCACGAATTTAACGCCTGTTGCTTTGAAACGGTTCAGTAAAAACGGTTGCGTATGGCTTTGTCAACAGTGCTGTCTAGATGCAAACAGCTTGCTAACTGAAATCATCTCAATGGTAAACGCTGCAAAAAATGTGTTTTGGCAATTGTGGTCGGGACACTACGGACAGCACTCGCTCTGTCGACACGCAAATTGGTACGAAGCAAACTCAGGTCAGTCCGAAAACAGCTGACTCACACTGACCAAAGTAGGAAGAACAGTCTTCCAAGAGGTCTGTCTTAACTAAAAACTCAAGAAAAGAAGTTTCTTCTGTCCCCTCGTCTTCTAAGTGGTAACCAGCGGGAAACGCCTGTAAGCCGCTCGATCCGTTTCTAGCAGGAAACATAACTTGACTTCCCAAATCGTCGACGAACCTACGGAATTCCACAATATGTTTCAAGCAACTGTGGTTGCTACTCCGACCGACGTGGACGAACCAGTACAGGTTGTAAGCAAGAAACGACATAAAGATATAAAAAGGAATCCTGCACCTATAAAAGTAGTCGAGAAATTGAAGACTGATCATAATGACAGGCCAGCTATTTTTCATAGAATCCAAGAGAGTGAAAGCTCTGAATAAAAAACTCTTTTTGGGCATGACATTGTGGTGATAAAACAGCTACCTAATCAACTCATGCCTCAAAATTTTTTGCGGAGTCACTGTGCTAAAGGTGTACAAACTAGGTAGTCAAGCGAATTTAAAGCCTAATGAGTCCAGACTGCTCAAAGTAGTATTCAAATCTCTGAATGAACGCGACATAATTTTATAGAATGGATATAAACTAAAGGGTATAAGAGTTTTTGTCCGTAGGGACTTTCCGCTGGCAGACCGTTTAGAAAGACGGGAAGCCAAAAATGAACTACAACTTTGACTAGAAGCTTGCGAGAAGGACCTAAAAATTGTAAATTTTCGGGTTGTTAGGCCTCGACAGAAAGTGATTCCGAAGTCATTCTGGGTGAAGCACGAAGCCATCTAAATAGGCTCCAGATCTGTTACACTAATGCCCGAAGCTTTCTCGATAAGCGATCGGAACTAGGTGTACAGACTGACTCTACAAAAACAGACATAACCGCAGTCACAGAAACTTTGCTGACGCAGTCTATGTATAATATGGAACTTGATTTCTAGGGTTTTACGTTAATAAGGGTCGACAGAATGCAAAAGCGTGAGGGGGGAATAGCACTATTCATTAGAGATGCTATCCAAGTTGGCATTATCGACAGTGTTCCCCATGAAAGTAGGACGTGTGAATTAGTTGTTTGCCGCTTGAAATGCAAGGGACAAGAGCTGCTGATTGGTTTGGTCTGTTGCAGTCCAAGCTGTGAGGTATATGATGTCCTGCTAAACAGGCTCAAAAATCGGTCGCGAAGTGGTCGATGTCTAGTCCTAAGGGACTTTAATTCACCAATGGTGGACTGAGAAAATCTGAGAACTGAATAGTCAGCTAATTCTTCCGAGCAGGAACTAGTTGATGTGTACCCCAGTGCAACATGTGAAAGAAGAGACAAGGTACTACCTAGCTTCTGAATCATCCTTACTATATCTTATATTAACTTATTATGAGGATGACGTTGCGAACCTCGATTACATGCCACCCCTAAATAAAACTGATCATGCATTTTTAACTTTTGACTTCTAAATAACTGTCAATCTTGAGCACGAGTCAGCCCAATCTAGGTCTAACGTCTGGAAAGCAAACATACAAGATATCATGCACTCAGCATCGTCAGTAGATTAAGCAATAGAATCTGAGTCCTCATTTGAAACGACTTGGGAAGAATTTTGAAATTTATACCTAAAAGTTACCGCATTCCATATCCCTTGGACTATACCAAGGTAGCCGAGAAACTCTCCACCATGGTCTAGTAGGGGGGTTCACATCCTTCTCTGTAAAAGAAGAAAAACGTGTGATTGATTTAGGTTAATGTGGGCCAATGAGATGAAATCTCAGTATCGAAAAGCTCGAAATACCTGTGCCGTGACCATCCGTAAGTCTAGAAAGTTGTACGAAGAGAAAACTGATAAGGTATCCATAGAGTGTTTTAAACGCTTGAATTCTTATATAAGCAAAAGGACAAAAAGAGAAAATATTCTTGTACAGTACTGCCTCATCATTATTGAAGGACGACTGTAACGACCGAACTGCAAGAATTTGGTTTGAACGCAGGACTGACGAACCAAATTGTATTCGAATAGGTCAGACTACGATCTTCTGTATAGCTCACCAAGCGTTTTTGAGACGCTCTTATTAAATTATATCAAAACACAAACTCTGTGCTCAATTTATACGGTTCTAATTTAAGAAATAGAACGAAGTATATCAAAAATATAAAATACCTCAAACGGTACAGCCTGTGCTATACAGTCAGAAGTTTTTCTAACGCAAAGTAGTGCGCTGAGAATCAACAAATATATTCCCAACAAACGGGATCAAATATCTATCTGCAGGGATTCCAGAAATCCTCCCAAGCGGACAGTCAAAAGGTTACCAGTCACACTGAATCACGCTGTGACCTTGAGCTTAGTCAAACACGACCTCACTGTCAATAGTCCGGCAACATGCAACAAAAAATTAGGTAACAAAAAGATACGTTTTTATTCAAAATCACATAATAAAAGCTCAAACAAGATCTGAACAAAGGTTAAAATATATGACAGAGAGAAAAACAAATAAATGAAAATACTGTCCAACAAAAAAGGCTGTGGAGGGATTTGCATCGTTCTCTTACCGTTACAACGACTTTGATAAGGCTAAATTGTTCTCAAACTACTTTGGCAATGTATATACCATAGTAACACCCTACCTGTCAGTCCACAGTACTTCCACACAAACACTGGACGGCGTGAACATTAAAGAACTCAATGTCTTTGGTCTGCTGAATAAGCTGGACATAGGAAAATCCACAAGGGTCGATGAATTGCACCCTAGTCCACTAAAAGAATTAACTAATTTCATTGCGAACTTTTTATTTATGTGCTTTAATCTATTCTTAACTCGGAGTCGCTTACCAAAAGACTGGAAGAACGCTATAGTAAGTCCTGTCTTCAAAACAGGTACGAAGCATAAACCTGAGAATTATCGACCCGTTAGCCTAACTAGTGTGGTTGTTAAAATTTTAGAAAAGATTACTCTGAAAGAGCTGTTTAAGTATCTCGATGAAAACCGGATCTTTTGGAAAAAACAGTATGGTTTTAGAGTAGGTTATTCCTGTCTCACTAACTTTTCAGTGAATCGTGAAAGCGAGTACACTCTTAAGGACCAAAATTTACCTGTAGACATAGCCTACATTGACTTCAGCAAAGCTTTTGAAAAAGTTCCGCACAAACGGCTGTTATATAAGTTAAGAAATGTCATGACTGGAGGCAATCTATTGATGTGGATAAAAGACTTCCTAGGTGGGCGCCAACAAAGAGTACGGGTGAACTCAAAGTTATCTAGCTGGGAAACTGTGCTTAGTGGAGCGCTCCAGGGTACAGTCTTGGAGCCAGTGTTATTCCTCTTATATGTAAATGACCTTCCTCGCCTAACATTATCATCGGTCTTGCTATATGTTGACGATGCCAAGACATGGAGAGCGATACGAAGTAAGGGTGATAGCTTAGAACTCCAAAATGGCCTAGAGAAACTATCTGAATGGTCTCAAACCTGGCAGTTGCCAATAAATACCTTCAAGTGTATTGTGATGCGCATCGGTCATTAAGGTACAGATACATACACGATGAATAACACTGAGCGCCCTGTTGTCCAGACACACCATGGCTTAGGAGTTATCGTTAGTCAACTACTAGACTACTGAACACTACCGCGCAATAGCCGCCAAAGGTTTTAGAACGTTATGGTCAATACATAGGGCTTTTAGTCCTGTCGATGCTAAAACGTTTTTGACTTTGTATGCAGTGTTCGTACGTCCTAAACTTGATCACTGCATACAAGTGGCCATCCCCTGCTTAAAAAAGTCAGCGAACTTGTGGAAAAGGTTCAAAGAACAGCAACTAAGCTGATTCCCGGAATAGCGAAGCTCCCGTATGATGCTCGACTTGCCAAGCTAAACCTATTCTCTTTGTCGTATCGGAGAACTAGAGGCGACTTGACTGCAGTTCCTAAATTGCTTATTGATAAATTTGCACCTGATATGTCTTCATTTTTCTTGTCGCCCAAAACAGAGAACTTACGAGGACACTCTAAAAACGTTCACAAGCCCAAGACACGTTACTTGTCAGTTGACTATCGCCTTTCCTTTGGAATCATCAACCAGTGGAATTCATTACCACAGCACGTAGTTGAGGTTCCATCCGTCGACTCTTTCAAAAGAAAGTTGAATCGACCGAGAGACCACCATAGCCAGGACTAACACAGGCCATCAAGCCTCCTGTCCCTTCCAAACTGAAACTGAATGTGCTCGGTCAATCATCCGTACCAGATCATGGATTTGCACTTCATATTGTAGCGGTAAATGAATCCTGAATATCAATATCTCCGTAAGTCTTCGACATTCAATTCTGACCGTGTTTGTTTTGATGAATTTACCAATGTGAAGGCTCTCTGTAATGTATCCACGCTAGATCACGAGTGCTCAACATATCCTACAACTGCTGGTCAGCCTGGATAAATCACTCCTCTATATACCGATACTCTATCAAGTATATCTCTTCGCTTCTGAAATCTGACTTCATTGAGTTGGCACGTTTCAATCATAGGTGTTGCTGGTTGAGATGTTGTTAAACTCAAGATACTTGTGGCACCTTCAATATCATACATGTTTAGACCGGATCGTAACGCTCATACTAATTTTAGTTAAACTAGTAAACGATGTTCAACGACTCTAAGGAGTAGGTACCAAGCAATGAACAGGACATTTGAATCTCAAATGAGGGACGGTCTTTGTCTTGTTAAGGGGCAGCGCCTCATATCAGTACTCCAGATTTTTAACTACTCCCCTTCTAAGACTCCCCATTTTCTTGTAAGTCCCTTAGGAGGAGAAAGAGAGGAACAGAAATAACTGTAGGCATATCTGAGTGCATTGCATTGGAATTGTAGTAGTCGCATCTATCTTCAGTTAAATACACACGCACTCCGTATTAAATCCTCTAATAAAACATCTGTATATCACACTAAGATAACGGTGAATTCGAAAACCGAAATAAAAAATGCGATAAGAAAATATTCATTCAATTACAAGCAGAAAAATTTATTAGAGAGGACAAATAAATACAGTATGATGTTAGCATATTAGCTAACTAACCCTAAATAAAGAGCTTTATTGCATATCCAAGAAACTGTGTATGAAATATAGCCAGTAGATAGACAACCTACTACATTACAAATAAAAATACACCAAGGTACACACGTTCTCATGTATAAACCCTGAAGATTCACGCGTGAGTTCGTGCTCGAAGTAAATTTACCTAGGCCTTCAAAGGAGTTTATGAAAGACGCTGGAGGCTGAAAGTGTAGCTATCAACGCAACAGCTTTTAGTTTGTTCAAACGTCACATGGACGACCAATGTATACGCTGAGATCTAATAAGACAAATAAGTTAATGCGTTGAAGAAATTCTGATTACAAATAAACGAATACAAAGCCATCGAATTAAGAAGTCTGGAGAGATGGAAAAAATGATATATTCAAATTGTAAAAAATGTATCCTAACTTACATCGTTTATGCCCGTTAGTCATCAGAGGTGTATTCCACGACATTTTAAGACGTGATCTATGGTTGATAATTGATGAAGCACCTTCAGCCGATGATATGTGTAAAAAAATAAATGCTTTGTAAACCCCTAGGAAGTGTTTTGATGACAATTCTGTTTACTTCTACTTGCATCGTACGCTGATATTTAATATGTAAGCAATAATGGATAGGGGCTAGTACTGGAATCCAGGACGCGCGTTTCATCCTATTTGGGACTCGTCGATTGGATGTACCTACATCTCAGAGTTGATATTCACTCTGGGACTCGAACACAGTACCATTCGCTTTGTAACGGTAAATAAATCCCCAAAATAAATAGCTCTGTAAGTTTTCGGCGTTGGATGCTGACCACATTAGTTCTGATGGACTCATCTAGCTGAAGGCGCTCGGTCAAGCATCCGCACCAGATCACATGTGGGAACGCCGTGCTCAACATCTGTCGCAATCGCTAGCCAGTTTAGATCAAACGATCCTCGATATATTGATAGCTTATCAAATATATCTTCGATCTCCTCACTTCTGTCTTTTGATTTTACTTGGTGGGTGCGCTTCGTATTAGAAGGTGTTGCTGGTTAAAGCGTTGTCAAACTCCGAATACCTGTGGCATCTTCATTGGTGAGCCCGACGTGATCTGGTACACCATATTGTAAACTGTCAGTCTGTTCCTTTTTGTGATTTTATATATCATTGTCTTATTTTAATTTTTTAACATTGTGATATTTTTTTCTCCGTGTTTTTGGGCTTATATATATATTTCCCACTCGTTCACTTTTCGTACTTGATATATTACTATGACTGAACAGACCTCTAAAGTATTTAAGTTAAAGACTGTGTCCCCACCCTCTTTCCAACTTATGCCTTTCTGGCCGGACAATATCGAAGCCTGGTTTTGTTACGCAGAAGCCGACTTCTTCGAGCACGGTGTGAACGACGCGCGTACACAACTCCTCGCAGTAGTCAAGGCACTACCGCGCGAATTCAACAGGTACGTAACACCTAGTATGTTTACTAGTGATGTTTCTGATCCATACCAAACCCTCAAACATGCCATCCTTAAACGCGGAGATCTAACCGATCGACAAAGATTAGACCAACTCCTCAACAACATCGACTTGCAACACGGTTCTGCCACAGACATGTTGCAAAGAATGCGAGAAGTCATTGGCCAAAGAACCTTCGATGACGGCCTATTCAAACGACTTTTCTTATCCAAACTTCCAAAACAACGCCGTAGACGAGCTAGCTGCATCTGCCGACCGCATTCTCGAAATCACTAGGTCTTCTAACGCCGAGGATTTTTCAGTCAAAGAAAAGCCTCAAACGACCCTGAATGACATAACACAGTTATGTCATACACTTACGCGTTATCTCAAACTCTGTAACGACCGTAAACGATCACTTACCCCGCGGAGAAGCACATCACGTAGGCGATCTGTATCTAGAACTCGAGAGATGGATAATCCTGATTGGTGCTGGTACCATAATCAGTACGGAAAGTCCGCCGGAAATTGCAGAAAACCCTGCAATTTTCCCAACGCGAAATCCGTCGACGCGAAAAACGATTTGGGAAACTTCCAAGCCGGCACGGGTTAAGGGCAACCGTACCTGGCGAACATAGCCGTATGTTGTTCGTCACAGATGTGATAACGAGAGTTCACTACCTCGTCGATACTGGCGCAGATTTTAGCGTTCTCCAAGCGAATTCCGACGACCGGCTACACGAGCCCTTTTTAAATCTACAGGCGGCAAACGGAAAGCCTATCGCTACGTATGGCCAAAGGTATGTTTATCTTAACGTGGGTTTACGCAAACCCATTCACTGGATCTTCGTTGTTGTGGATGTTTCTATGCCAACCATTGGTATGGACCTTCTACAGCACCACAACTTAATTATCGATACGTGCAAACGGAGGCTAGTAGACGGAAATACTAATTTATCTGTTTGCGTAATTTCTTTCCGGTTGCACGATATTTCCAGTCACAATTAAGCATATTATAGACTCATTCTATCGACCACTACTCCATAAGTATTCCGGCATTTACCAATCGCAACTGAAATTACCGTGTGCAACCAGCAACGTTACACATCACGCCACGACTACAGGACCATGTGTATTCCCTAAGGCACGCCGACTGGCTCCTGAAAAGTTAAGGTTGGCGAAAAACGAATTCGACCATATGATAAACTTAGGAATCATACGACCGTCAAATAGCCCATGGGCATCTCCGTTGCACATGGTCCCTAAAAAGGACAGCAACGATTGGCGTCCAACTGGTGACTATCGGCGACTGAATGAAAAATCCATTCCCGATCGTTACCCGTTGCCCAACATTCATGATTTGACAGCTAACTTGAAAGGTGCAACTGTCTTTTCAAAAATCGACTTGGTAAAAGCTTATAACCAAATTCCTATGGCCAGTGAAGACATTCCAAATACCGCTATTATAACTCCCCTCGGACTCCATGAATTTTTGCGAATGCCTTTCGGTCTGAGAAACGCGGCACAGACTTTCCAAAGGTTCATAGATGACGTTTTTCGAGGTCTCAACTCCGTACATGCATACGTTGATGACTGTCTAATAGCAAGTCCGGACAGAGAATCACATCTCCAGCATCTGGACCTTGTTTTCGACCGACTACAAAAGCATGGCATTACCGTAAACATTGAGAAATGCCAAATCGGAACCGATTCCTTAGACTTCTTAGGACACACTATCTATGCGCAAGGTATCCGACCCCTTAGAACAAAAGTGGCGGCCATTCTGGATTACCCAGAACCGACCACCATCAAGCAATTGCGCACGTTTAACGGTCTGGTAAGTTTTTATAGACGATTCATACCGAAATGCGCGTTACTTATGAAACCCCTTACCGACCAACTTCGTGGAAATGCGAAATCCATCAATCTGGATGACACTACCCGTAAAGCATTCTCCACGGTTAACGAACATATCGCCCGAGCAGCAATGCTTGCTCATCAGGACCCTAAAGCGCCCATTAGCATCTCAGTAGACGCATCCGACTCAGCAATCGGAGCAGTCTTACAACAATGGGTTAACCACTCCTGGCAACCTTTCGCTTTTTTCTCTAGACGGTTGCTAGACACTGAATCGAGGTACAGCACATTCTGTAGGAAACTCCTAGCTATGTATTGCGCTGTCCGGCATTTTCAACACTATATCGAAGGCCGAGAATCCACCCGCCCAACTTCAAAAGAAAGACTGTGATCTTCAGCACGAGTTGGCCTCAACAACACTTAAACTGCGCATTAAACAGATGGGAACAGGTAACGAAACCTTACTTTGTGACACATCTGCAGGTAGGGATCGCCCAATCGTGCCGAAACAATATCGACGCAACGTCTTCAATACGTTGCACAGACTTTCTCATCCAGGAGTTCGTGCAACCATCAAGCTTATAGCAGAACGGTTTTGCTGGCCTAATATGAATAAAAACGTGAGGGAGTGGGCACGCTCCTGTGTAAGCTGCTAGAAATCTAAGGTTATTAGACACAACAAATGTCCCATATGCTTGTTTAAAACTCACGATGCTCGCTTCGACCATGTTCATTTGGATTTGGTAGGACCTTTACCAGATTCGAATGGATATTCTTATCTTCTAACATGCGTAGACCGTTTTACCCGATGGCCAGAAGCAGTACCCATCAAAGATATTACTGCTGAAACAGTGGCCCGCGCCTTCGTCGAGAGGTGGGTAGCAAACTTCGGCTTCCCTACAACCATTACAACAGATCGTGGACGTCAGTTTGAATCTGAACTGTTCCGTTGTCTGACCATGAAACTAGGAATCACTCGCTTCCGAACGACGGCCTACCACCCACAAGCAAACGGGTTAGTAGAACGTTTTCACCGACAACTAAAAGCGTCACTATCAGCATCAAACATTTCTCAGTGGACTGACGTTCTTCCACTCGTCATTCTAGGCATTCGCAATGCGGTGAAAGCTGACATCGGATACACTGTGTCTCAACTCGTTTATGGTACGACCCTTCGACTTCCAGGAGAGTTCGTGGATCCTTCATCCTCTTCGATGAACATGAATCTAACCTCCTACACGAACAGGCTTACCAGCACCAGCATCGATCGCCTCAAAGCAGCGTATTTAGAAGGAAATCCTATTCACGTCGATTTTCCTTCAATACAATCGCACGACACAACTCCTGCTCTTATAATACCTCAATCGACAGCCGACACACACGTTGATACTTCGACAGTATCCGAAAATAAACTCAAAACAACGCGTTCTGGAAGAAGAGTAAGATTTCCAGAACACTTGAACGATTACTGCACGTATGACACAAGTTAACATTTTATATCATCTCGATTTTCCTTTGTACTATATATAATTTTTTTATTAAAAACTTAATATGTTTATATATTTTTATTTTTTAATTAAAAAAACCATATTATAAAAATCCTTTCTTTACTCTGTTACGTGAGCATGAGTTACGCATCAGACTTCCAGAGAAGAAAAAAGGGCAATAAGAATACGAGTTGAACGATTAAAGAAATAGGCCAAAGTAAGCGAATTACATCGTGCAATAACGGCTCAGTTCGCAGAGTTTATAATATTGGAAACAGTTGAGACTACGAAGGGAGCACAAATCAGATTCTTGAATATAGCAAAATTATTATGAGCTCTACTAACAATGAATTGAGAAAATTAATTCATCATTTAGATTGTTTGGATGTGATCATTTCAATTCAGAGTTTCCTGCCGACTCACGAATGGCTGATAAAAAGCGCAGCTCAAAACCCAACTTTTGCAATTTCTCTCCAATTTTATGATGTCAATTCAAACATTGAAAAATATTTAATAATGTCATTCTTGTACCTATCTTGGTTAAACCAATTTGTAGATAAGTAACAGGATCATGGAAAATCAGTCTACTGTTTAACCTACGAATGCATTACAAACCGAAACACCTGAGTGATATTCAGATGGTCCTATTCATCAGGCCATGGCTAACTCTGAACCTAATATGACTGAAACCACCGCCTTAGATGATCATAAATGTTCTTACCTACAGGATAATTTGAAGGACGATCATAAATTAGAACCTGTAACTAATATTGGTAGCGCCTACATAGATTACGTCACTAGAGCGACGTTACCATCCATTAAAAACGGGTATGTTTATGTTGTCTAAAATGGTTTTGCATAGGTCAATTAATGTAGCAATATTGATATATCGCCCAGGCTCCTGAATTACGCTGTTTCTACAACGGGTTTGAAGGTAGAACAGGAGAGAAGCATATCACCGTCGAGAATTGGTTGCCCCAATTTCAGTATTTCACTGTATATTAGCCGCTATCGTGAGTTTAATCATTTTCACAGGACTTTGAATATGTTCGTTTTACTCAAACTTTGGACTTGTTTGTTTAAAATTTATTACATTTGACATTTCGGTTACACATCGTTCGGCTTGGTGTTTTGGAAATTTTAACTTGGAAACCTAAGCGTCGAAGCTCTTTTGAGAAATTTATTGTGACGATCATAAGAACAATTTACGGTAAAATGTTTTCCACCACAATTGGAATCCAGTTTCGTTTTCCATTTAGGTCTTATGTTTCGAGTGTGTAGAGTGGTGTCGAGTTGAGCTTGACTATGAACACCGCTACCAGACTACGTGCCAATAGACCAATAAGATTCCGGTAGGCCAAAAATCAGAAGGCAGATGATAATAGTAGTTGTAATATATTTGTTGGCAATCTCGTGGTATCGAAAGAATACCGAGATCGTGCCAAAGGAGTACAGGTGCGATCGGCAAGAAAAGATACATGCGTAGTCAAAAACCGCGTAGAAGCAATGGAATACAATGGAAGACCAAAATGGCTGTTATTAGCACAGTTAAACAAACGAGCACAATAAAACAATCACTGGTACAATTGGTTATAATAATAATTGTTTTCATCGAACCAATCGCGTTCTGTTGATAAAAGTAGGTCACTACAGGAGCCCCCCGCTAGAAAGGGTTTAAACTTTCAATAGTTAGCGGTTTGATTCGTGGGACTGATCGGCAGAATTGCGGTTGTGGGACGGAGGAAGTTGACGGAACAGGAAGTGATCGTTGATCCTCGAGTTGCCAACGAAGGTCTTTTGCGCAGAACGGTGCCAGAAGAAGCGTGCTGTATTTGTTGGTCGAATTAGCAGACCACACCAGAGTGGTTTGTATCCAGGATCTGATGATTGCGTTCGTAGGGATGCGAACCAGAAAACGCTGAGTGCGTTGACTAGAGCTTGGGTGGCCAAACCAGCTTTTGCCAAAGTTGACTGAAGTCGACATTATGAAATGGACGATGGTCGGAGGCGTGAGCTCAGGATACAAAAAATCAAAAAAAGAAAAGTGTAGCATGCGTGTAGTATAGGAATAGCCCTACACCGTATCCGTTATCGACTGTGCGTTTAGTCGCGGAAGCGTACGGGTAAGCGTACTCGGCGGCCGGAACGTGAGACGGTAGCCTGCGATCTCATCCGAGGTCAAGGGCGGCGTGGTCTGCCGATCTGGACGTGAGACGGAAGTCTCGTCCGTAGATGATGCAGATGACGCGTGCTGTTGACCGGGACGTGAGAACGAGGTCTCTGATGTATCTAGCGTGGGATCCGAGGTAGATGTAGAGATCCCGCTAGAAGGTTTGATAGGTCTAGCATTGAGTCTCAAGTTATCGAGTAGGGCACTGTCATCGACGCGTGCTGGTTTGAGACGATCAATGTTGACGATGTCGACGCGGCTGTGTCGATCAACCTTGAAGGTCTTTTCGTGACGAGAGATCACGTGAAAAGGTCCTTCGTAAGGCTGTTGCAAAGGTTTGCGTACCGAATCTACTCGTATGAAAACGTGCGAACAGGTAGATAACTCTCGAGGGAGATCGACCTGTCGATGTTGTATTCGAGTTGACACCAGAGACAGCGTTCGCATAAATGCAGACAGTCGATGGACGTAGTCTGATTTACCGAAATCATTACTGCTACGTGGTGTAAAGAATTCCCCAGGCAGACGCAATCTCGTGCACTTTTAAGTTGGCGATGAAACCGTTCGACTAAACCATTTGATGCTGGATGGTAGGCGGTAGTGCGTATGCGTTCCGTACCAAGCAGCCGGGTCAGTGAGGAGAATAATGCGGACTCAAATTGTTGTCCTCGGTCAGTCGTGACAGTCGAGGGAAAACCGTACAATGCTATCCATCGTTCTACGAAGCGGTGAGCAACTGTCCCCTCCGTGATAGACGTGATGGGAATAGCTTTGGGCCATCTTGTAAAACGGTCAATGCACGTGAGTATGTGATCATACCCATGCGATGCTGGCAATGGTCCTACAATGTCTATATGAACGTGATCAAAGCGAGCATCAGGCGTAGCGAACGTGCCAATGAGGGCATCTACGTGTCCGTGCACTTTTGATCGTTGACACTGTAAGCATTGCTTTATCCACATACGGACATCTTTATTCATGGACGTCCAGACGTATCGTGCAGCGATAAGACGTAAGGTAGCTGCGATACCTGGATGAGACAATCCATGAAGGCATCGAAGACGAGACGGCGATAGGCAGAGGGTACGATGGGTCGAGGAAGACCGGTAGAAATATCACATAGGATAGTACCTGAGCTAGTAGCTAGGGGTACTTCCTGACACCGAAGGGACGAAGATTGTGGTGCTTCTGTACAGACAGGATCGTTTGCTTGTGCGGCGGCCATAGCAGGAAGCTCGAGCACCGGTAAAGTAACTGCATTCGCTCGGATACGTGAAAGAGCGTCGGCAACATAGTTCGACTCGCTTTTAATGTGACGAAGGTCTGTCGTGAACTGGGAGATATAGTCCAAATGTCTGCACTCTCGTGGTGAGTAGCGGTCAGACTTGGTATGCAGGGCATACGTTAAGGGCTTATGGTCGGTGAATAAAATGAATTGGCGTCCTTCTACTGCGTGCCGGAAATGTTTGATGGCACAGTAGGCTGCTAGCTGTTCGCGACGAAAAGCGCTATATCTCGTCTCCGTGGGAGTAAGGCGTCGTGAGGAAAATTCAAGCGGTTGCCAACTACCGGAGATATTCTGTTGCATAACGGCTCCTATAGCAAAATCTGATGTATCAACCGCTATACTAAGCGTGGCTGATGGGTCAGGATGAGCGAGGAGCGTAACTTCAGCGAGAGCCGTTTTGATCTCTGAGAATGCAGTACGTGCGGTATCGTTCAATTCTAATTTGCGTGGATTACCGCGAAGTAAATCCGTTAATGGTCGTAACCGTTCTGCCACGTGTGGGATGAAACGTCTGTAGAAGTTAACCAAACCGAGAAAAGCCTTCAGTTCCTTGATTGAGGACGGCACATTGTACTCCTTGATTGCTCGAACTTTGTCCTCGCAAGGCAGAATACCCTCTTGTCTGATGATGTGACCCAGAAATATTATTTCTGATTTACCCAATTCACATTTCTCTGGGTTGACTATTATTCCATTATCCGAAAGACGTTGGAATAATAGTGTAAGGTGTTGATAATGTTCATCTACGCTTGATGATGCGATCAGCAGGTCATCAATATAGACGTGAACAAAATCCAAGTCTCGTACTATGCTATCGATAAAACTTTGGAAATTCTGAGCAGCATTCCGTAATCCAAATGGCATTCGTAGGAACTCAAACAGACCGAACGGAGTCGTGATAGCAGTTTTTTCGATGTCTTCAAGAGCGACTGGGATCTGGTGATATGCTCGTACCAGATCGATTTTAGAAAAGATGGTCGTGCCCTTGAGCGATGCCGTGATGTCGTGTATGTGGGGGATGGGGTAACTATCAAAGCGCGTAACTACGTTTAATGCTCGGTAGTCGCCGCGTGGTCTCCAACTAACCCCATCCTTTTTGCGCACCATGTGTAAAGGAGAGGCCCAGGAACAGTGAGAGGGACGAATGATACCAGTAGATATTAAATTGTCAAACTCACGTTTAGCGAAGGCTAATTTGTCCGGTGCCAGTCGGCGTGGTCTCGCCGTGACTAGTGGTCCGCGGGTGACTATGTGGTGTACCACACGATTGGTCACCGATGAAATCTCCTCGAGTGGTTTAGTTATTCTGGGGAATTTCTCGAATAAGGCGTGGAATTTATCGTCACGCGAATAAAAAGTTCCGAGGATTCGGTACGCGTACATCGGAGTCTATTATATTAATACTATTCTTGTCGTTATCCGTCATGTCAAATATATTATATATTAAAAATTAATATGAAAATATATGACAGACGTGGATAGATAAAACAATAGACTCACCGAATTGACTTCTTTGGAAGGTTTGGTTGCGATTGCCAAGTGGTCGTAGATGTAGGTTCACCAGTTGCAGAAGTTTTGACCGAAGTTGAGGCGTGTTCCAAAATTTGGCTCACCAAATGTAGCGTGGTGTCGAGTTGAGCTTGACTATGAACACCGCTACCAGACTACGTGCCAATAGACCAATAAGATTCTGGTAGGCCAAAAATCAGAAGGCAGATGATAATAGTAGTTGTAATATATTTGTTGGCAATCTCGTGGTATCGAAAGAATACCGAGATCGTGCCAAAGGAGTACAGGTGCGATCGGCAAGAAAAGATACGTGCGTAGTCAAAAACCGCGTAGAAGCAATGGAATACAATGGAAGACCAAAATGGCTGTTATTAGCACAGTTAAACAAACGAGCACAATAAAACAATCACTGGTACAATTGGTTATAATAATAATTGTTTTCATCGAACCAATCGCGTTCTGTTGATAAAAGTAGGTCACTACAAGTGTATCAATCAAAAGTGTCTTAGGAACGGATAAAAGCAGTAATCAGGCATAATAATTAGTGAATGTTTTTGCTGAAAACTAACCTTGATATCAATTATCGTATGATTAAAGGTATCATAGAATTGATACACATTTATTGGTAAATAAATACTTAAAATAAATAGCTCTGTAAGACTTCAACATTAATGCTAACGTGATACGCTTTAGTAGACAAACTCTAGTTGAAGGCGCTCGGTCACGCACCTGCGCAGATAATTAGTGGGTACGCCGTGCTATGTATCCCTTGAAACTACTAGCTAGCTAAGAGCAAACGCTTAACATACCAACAACCCTTCAAATATATTTTTGAACTCATTCATCTCCAACCTCTGATTTCACTAGGTTGGTATACTTTCATAACAGAGGTTTTATGTGTACAGACGTTGTCATTCTCCGAATACCTGTGGCATTTATACACAGAAGTGATGATATTAGTTCATCAAATAGTTGGATGATATGTCTGAATATGCTGATAGTATTGGGGATAAGTATAGTGTGGATTTGTTTCTCTTCTGAATGCTCCTAAGCTGTAATGGATTACGACATAGTTCAGAAACCCTAAGTGCTTTATCTTAAGGTACAGTTGGTTTGAGCTAACTGCATTTCCTTACTGCAAATACTAGTGCAACCCACTGGTAGGAAAGCGAAATCAAGTTTACACGTACGTGAATGGAATTTATTGAAAGCACTGATCAACCTGGATATCAACGTGAATAGCTTATTTCGGTGAGCTGTAATCTAAAATTTCGATAGCAATAGGAATTTTCTAGCCTAATTTCTGCTGACGTTTTCACTGACTCTGGGAAACAATCAAAAACTATTTGAAACACGACAGTAACGCCAACTACAGGTGCAAAATTGAGGATGGCCTAAAAAATAAAACGTCGGTAAGACGTCCATATTGCTGTAGTCCAGTCTTGTAAGATCAAGTTATAAAAATGTTAAGTAAATTAGCTTTATACGAAAAAGAACTAGTTCATTTTAAAAAGAAAGAAACTTCACTAATCTAGGGAATATATGTCAGCTATTGACCTTCCAATATAAAAAATCATCCGATAATGGAGTATGGATAGTGTGTACAATGTATTCACAATTTATGGCCCAACCCGGTTGACTGATTTTGAAAATGTCTTGGCAGTAACACTAACTACCGAAAATAATTGTCAGTCATGACCAATGAATTTGTATTGCGAGAACGTATATACAGAAAGTACCAAGAACAAGAAGGTAACCAATCGTAGATTAACTTCTGTTTGTTCGACTTATGCGCTACCTCCTTATTCTTCATTGTGCCTATGCAAGCGTGAGTGGTAACTCCATACAATGAAATAACCGATGGCGTTTCTAATACGCATTTTCAGTTATAGTGCGTTTTGCCGTTACACGGCACACCAATATAGTCAACTCAGTTAGCAATAGTTAAATGCCAGAGAAGCTACACCTTAAACTGTAAACATAGAGGGAAGTTATAACTAAGTGAACGAGATCTGTAGAAATCCTTAAGTAAGCTGACGCAAAATGAAGACAAAAACTGGAAGTAAGATGAATGATAACAGTTTAATCTGGGCTCTAAAATAAATGCAATGTCTAAATATGAATGTCAACAATGATAACTTTGAATTTATGTGTTAGAAAGTGTGCTGCTGTTATACCAAGCATATATGTTGTGAGAGTTTCGTAAACAATGAGACTGATATGCAAAACCAAATAAAATAATTTTTACAGTTAGTACAGTCGGTCAAAATCAATGATACAACACTTCAGCTCCAGTGACACTTCACCATCAAATTTGGATAGTATCGATTTTTCCTGTTAGAACAGACTGAATTGCTAGGCCTGTACCACATAGGACATAGCCTGCGACAAGCGTATGGACAGACAAGTCATAGGCACGCACAAAAGCACCTTCTGGTAATCTAATAGCCGATCTGTTTTATAAAAACTTCAATATTTTTTTCAACAGACATATTTCAAAATATCGAACGAAGAACGAAATGAAAAGTGGAAATTCGCGGCTAAAATTATGAACAAACCAAGTTAAAGGCTTGGGAAAACAAGTACGTAAAAAACCAGTGAAAATGATTATATTCACAGTAATGGTTTGTACTGAGTCAAGTACTCCAGGAATAGTCGACTAAACTTATTTGATATTGAGACTAAATCTACTTCTTTTGTCTATCAAATAGAGAAGTTTTTATGTGTGTATAGCCAACATATCAGGCCTTCTGTTTCCTGTGTTTGGTAATAAACAGTTGAACCAATTTCTTCGAGTCATCCGATTTTAATACAGATTTGGAGGACAGGTATTAGTTTAACAGGTTAACTTCATCTGCTGGTTAAGACCATCACAACATAAGCAAACGAATTGTATATTTAGAACTGTTGATCTGAATCCCTATACAATCATATCTGAGTTCAACTACCAATGTCGAACAACCAACTAATCTGACCCATTTTGTTTTCAACTCTTTTAGCCCTCGTCCCAAACATTTTCATTTTCATCTTTTACCCCAGCTTCGCTCTCAGATATCGAGGTTACAATGACGATTCTAACTCCACAGAAAAAAACTAAAAATGCTGGCTCGTACAATCTGAAACATACCTCAATTTTAGCCCTTTAACGTCACTTGAACACAGTGAATTTCTTGGTTATTCCACTTTTATAACAAGATTGTTTAATTCTGGATTCAGTTTATTTGAATTGAGTAGCCTCAACTCTTTGGTGAAGAACAGGATTCTTTAAGAACAAACAATAAATCAGGTTTCATTCGATCCAACGTAATTGACTGAAGTGACGCAATTGTCTAACACACAAAGTTTAAAATGTATAAGCGCAACTGACTGTTGTATGTGAGTTTCATGGCGTAAATTTGACCTTCTAACAATCAGATTCTAGTCTTTGTGACGGTTTTTTTGAAAACTTTTTGTGTGAAGGTTTTAGCTGCTTTTGGAAGTAACTGAGTGTCCTCTTGAGTAGCAGCTTGTTGTACACCGGATCTCATAACGGACTGATTGTGTTTTATGAACCTCAATGCATCTCATGACCATTATGTATATAAAGGATTCTTGAATTAGGGCTTCCTTTTCTTGTTTGTTCATATTCATCATGGGAAAACTATAACAGTGATCAGCCCTCTGACGTAGAATTGTTTCAGCTTGATCTATGATATGGCTGCAGCTCAATGATACTTTACCGACCCTATTGAACGCCTAGAATCTCACTAGTGAAATGATTTATTAATTTGAGTAAGATAACGGAAGCTAATACGCTTAGACAGAGGAAAAATTGTACATGTGCTAAATCTATGTTATTGAACGATTCATCTATGACCTTGACGAGTCCAGAGAAAACGTTCAGTATCCAGGGTTCAGTCTCTTAATGTATGCACACGTTCAACTTGACTAATAATTTGCCTAGGGCCTAATGATACTTCACTGACTTTACGTGTTTTTAAGGTTTTTATAAGCCTCAGCCTTGTTGAGCTAAGAGCAGTGTGTTTCATATATTGATCTAATGTAATTTAAATGTTGGCCAAAGCAGGAAGAGTAAGTTTCTAGATCAGCCAATGTGACTTACACTATAAAGACAGATGGATTGGTCCATAAAACTTGCTCAGGCAATTTGCCATTTCGTTTCAGGATCACCGTCATTAGTTGTTTAGTTTTGTTAAATATTGACATACGGTCCTAACAATCACATCATCTGACCCTAATAGAATGCTACCGAAAATGCTGTTGATCTCTCTTGAATTCTAACTAACAACTAATCATTTTTTTTCTTTACGTATTTATTTTAATTGATTGCTTAAGAAATTAAATGCTCTTTCAAAATATCCACAGTAATTTTTAGTAATTAACTAATGAAAAAATTAGTATGACATTCATAGAAGAATCGTAAAAATATCATTCTGAAATGAATAAATGGACAAGTTGAGATATGAAATTTATATTGATAACTCTTTCATTGGACCCAATTTGATGCCTTGATGTTTCAGAGAACTTTGAACTATTCTTTTGGATGATGAGATGGAATGTTGACTGATAACTTAATGTGATTTAATCAATAACTATGTTTCAATTTTCAATTGCTTGCTTTCCAGTTGCATAAAAAGGTATCATCATAAAAGTGAAACTCTCACAGATTGATTGATTCAACAATCGTTTGTTAATTATTTTGTAAGTCATATATGTGTAGTATCATTCATCATATACATGTATACTGACTTTTAAAATTATTATACACAGCATAAAATTGATAAATCAAACATTTTCAACATTCACTTAACATTACAATACAGCAATTAAAATACCTAGAATACACGGGACCTGATGGATCTGGAGGGGTCGTGTGTGGGCACTTCTGAAGAGTTCCATACTAGCATGAAAAAGTTGTCTAGTCCTCAGTGGTTTCCACTGGTACCTCGAAAAGATTACTGCGCGATTAATCTCACCTAGAAACATATAGGTTTACGAACAATAACTAATAAATTAACGGTGATATTACGTTTTACTTTTAGCAATAAAGTGAGTAAATAAACAAACTGCTAGAATATGGTCAAATGAAAGAAAATACTTTTTGTATTTCGAATTTATATTTTAATCTAATTTTGTGACTAAATATCACTATTATCACAGCCTTTTGAAGTTCATTAACGACTTCTTAGGTTTAACATTAGTTTAAGATGAATGAAGAGAATTATATGTGACGTTTGAAGTTTTATACAAATGCATGCTGTTTAATTAATAGCACACCGATTACTAAGAATGAAAAATAGTTTATGTACAGAATAAACAAAGTAAACTTTAGGCAGTACTTGAGAAGAAATATATATGCTGAGATTTTAGCTGTGAGCTTGAGAACAAGGAAAATATTCACTTAATCAAGCGAATCTCACATATTATTCATCTTAGTATTGGGTAAACGAGCCTGAAAACGATTAGCCCACAAAATACTTTAAAGTCTCCGTATTTATAGATAACTTTATGCCATGTTTACATTATTTAGTGGCTAAATATCACCCTCACACAACGGCCTCATTTCTGAAACGTCAAAAAATTCGTAAAAAGACTAGTATTTTAAACATATATTTGTTAAGATAAATAGATAATAATAGTCTAAGGTGGTGTTATGCAATGAATTTTATAATATCGAGGTAAGATAAGTCAATGAAAAATAGTTTTCAATATGTGCTTGCTTTAATTTATATCCATGATCCACTCACAGGATATCCCCTTGTGTGTTAAACTGAATATGGGTTGATGCTACACAACTATCTGGAAAATAACCAGTTCAAATGCCTGAGACTGACTTCAAAATAAAGAACTGGTTCCAGACGACGGACAGCTATTGATTAAGAGGGTGCAACTACTTACTCCTGGTTTATCCACATAAACACACAAGAATGAAATATAGAAAACTGGTATTAACATGCTAACAGATATTAATAATAAAAATAATAGCAACAACAATAATAATATTAATAATAGTATCAATGTCCCAAGTTCAAAAGTTAGCTTTTCAATTATATGTATGAACTCAAATTCAGAAAATGAAAATGGGATGAAATAGTTGGAACATGATATAAATGATTCAATTTGTTATAGAATATTTTATTGTACTTTATTTTTTTTTAAAAAAATTGATTCAAGAAACGAAATAGATAGTATTTAATAAGATGTAACCAATTGAATTTTTATAGGAATATATCATATTACCCAGTGTATAATTAAGAGGTGTATTTTTTTTGCAATAAGAATAAATATAGTTCATTTAATTGAGATATGGTTGAAGTATGTATTACAGTAACAATCTCGATGTTTAATCTGCCGATGAGATAACCGATAGTAATGAGTTTATTTCATCTGTGTATAAGTAAAGTAACATGGGTGAAAAACCAAAATTAATAGAATAACCAAATATTAAATATATATACATATATATATAAATTCGAAGAAATATTTAATTGGTTAAAAATATTTGATAAATAACTTCTCTGGTAAGCGAATCATTTTATACATTGAAATTATTCTTAATATAGTTTTGTTAGTAGTATTGCTTTGGATAAATATGTTGCATAAACAATGTCTTTTTATTAGATAGCCATAAGAAAATATATCACTGGAAATGTATTGTCAGTTTACTGTTTATTACTAGGTGAAAATAGCTATTAAACTAGATTAGGATTTGGTGAGAAACATTGTTCATTCAATTACAGAATATTTTTAAACCATAAAAATAATTTTCGAAACGTTTATCTTATTTGATCTGCAAGTCACAGAGTCAATGATTGATATAAGACAACAGCCATTGAGAGTGTAAACACATATAGAAACAACAGGGCACTTCAGACATAATCAGTCACTAATAGGATCATCAAAACTGACTAATTCGGGACTTGAAATAGAGGTTGATGAGTCCGTGTAGAATGACAAAGTAAACCACCACGCTTATAACTAATTTCACTAAAGTTATAATATTTTCGTTAGATGAATCCAATTTATTTATCCTTCACTAGTAAACTAAATCCAACAGTCAACTGTAATATATGTCTCCACCTATTTTTAATACAAATACAAAACCCAAATCTAAACAGGCATCATTTGAAAATCGAATCATATTAATGACAAAACAAAATATCATACCATCATTCAAATTGAATAGATCGGCTTGTTTTCGCAGGAATTCTTGTTTGATGGTTTCGTGCAAACTGAACACATTCATCGTCTGCAAATATGATCTGAATTTATTGTATTCAGAAAGTAGAGAATAGAACAATTATTTGATAATTGCTGGGTGTATTTAGTAACGACTATTAGATAACACATTATGAATAATATAATCACGAATGCTTTCCACATTATTCCTCATCCATTCTGTATAATTATTCAAGCAATTATTAGAGACTGATTTGTGAAAGTAAACGAAAATGTTGAATTAGCTGAGAAATTTAATTTTTCAAATGGGGATAGGAATCGAAACTCTTTTAACACCGAAAGAAAATATATGAGTCAAGCCGCTTTCTTCCTTTAAAATAACTTATTAATAATAAAAAGGAAATCGAAATTTTAGAAATCTCAGCGTTTCACATGAAAATAACTCCAATATCTTACTCGACAGTTCAGTACGAGTACAACAGATTTTTACGAATGCAGTGTAGTTTTTGATATTTTCTATTAACTGGGCAACCAAATGTTTGAAACTTTCTTATCAACAGTAATCTAGATCTCAATATCACTAGACTGAAGTTGGGCAGATAATGACACATTGTATGGCGTAAAACTGTGGGTCTGAGTTACTGATACGATCATACAGGACGAAATAACTGTCCCGTATTCACTCATTTTTTAATAGTTCCTTGGCTAAAATCAATCGATGGTGTTTACCGAATCAAAAGTAGTTCTGTTGTTTGACGATTGCAAGTTTGTTGCTTAAGTTTTGCTATAATGTCTAACTATTTCTTTCTTTATTACAAGGAGTGTATAACTTCAAAATATTGAACGCCTAAATAATCAAATCATACAGATTTTATACACTGACAAATAAATTTTCATAAACAAATGTAACATCACTAATTACAACATTTTTTTAAATACCTAATTGGATGTATGGTATCTAGTTGAATGAATTATTCGGACTAACTTAAATTATCATTACTCAGAAACTAAATTTTGCAAGGTAGGCAATTATTTCAACTATATTTTGCTGTTTTCCCCTCTTTATGACTGTTTGTTAACAATATCAGTAAATTGTTCAATGTTCACTCTTTCACTGTATCTTTGTACTTAAAATCAGGACATCGGGATTTTCCAAATGTTTGCTTTAATCAGCACACACCAGCCAACTTTCATATACGACATTTATTCAAAGTAGGATTTCTTATAATTTGGACTGTATATGTATCATGTTAAACAGATATGTTACATTATTTTCTCATTATCTGTCGTTTGTTATTTTGACACTGAATAGTCCACTCGAGAAAACAGCAATTTAAAAGAAATTCAGTAGGTCAACCTCCGAAAATCTTTCTTCATTCGCAAATGATCGTCTGTGCAAATGTGTACGATAATTAAACTAATCGAATGTAACACACAGTGTGTGCGATTTATTTACTGTAATTAAACAAACAACTAATTTCTTTTCATAAAACCTGCTGATTTTTGAGAATCTTTATTATGTATAAGAATGATGAGAGAAATTTAAAAGAAAACACGAATTTTAAATGACCACAATATCTCCGTCAGATCACTGATTTTACATTATATCCCTTTAGTTACACGTTTTGACTTCGGTCAATGAACAACGTCTACACCAGTTTTATGAATACTATTTCTTAATTTTACAAAATTTAATTTACTGGCACAGATTTGAATAGATTATTTGCAGTGATTCATCAAATAAGTTCAGTTTTGTCAGTCGAACTAGTTGGTGCTTACTAACACGTACGAAATAGAATGCAGATCAATTCAGTCAACGAAACAGATATGAAATTTAATGCACGTCCAGACTCCTTTCTTTCTCATTAAAATTAGCCTTATATAGTATACCAACAACATCGTTTACTCACTGTCAAACTGATAATACAAAAATCTATACACTTTGATTTTTAAATGATATTAAGAAATTTTTAAAAAAGTTGTATACTTACTTCAACTGATCGTATGTTGTCGAAGAAGATACTTTAGTTGAACTTGAAAAAATAAAACAAATGAGGCAATGTTTAAAAACAATTTAGGATGTAAATTAAAACAAATCCTCATCACTTACTGACCCATATTGGTCTATTTGAAGTTAATGGACAAGGAAGTGGAGTTTAATAATCTTGAATGTCAAGCATTCAGATACTTTTTCACGGCTTGAAATATCTGCAGGGGAAATATGATTAAAGTGAATAGGTTCAGTGTCAAAAGATGTAGAAAGTAAGTATTGATGGACACATACTCGGCTTATGTTGATCAATGATAAAATTCATATTTTCTTGATGTGAAATTTTAATAAACAACTGTACTGAAGATTAAAACAAAAGTTAAATGCCCTAGTACGATCTCGTTTTGAAATAAAAGAGAGAAATGAATTTTGTATAAGCCTCAAGAGTGCTAGATCTAAAAAAATGGTAAACAGGTTGCTAATCCTGTCTCTGATTAATAAGCAAGTGTTAATAAAATGTCAACTGGCAAGTTGGTAAGAAATTATTAAAGCGACAGATAAGAATTAAGTTTTACTGTTGAAGTAAAAGGAAAGGAATGTAAGAATTTTCGATCGACACATTATTTGATAACCATTCGGTTCTTCCCAACTAAATTTTTCCTTTGATAAATTAACAACAGTGATAACACTAGCGACTTAAAAAAAAAGAAAAAAAGAAGTACTGTAAACTGTTGTCTTCTCAAGAGCTCACATATGCCAGATTTACACAAACGAATTGTGACATTCAATAACTCATCTTCAACAACTATTCAATCAGTAAATAGTATTGATCACAACAATGATGGTAATCATAAGTAAACTGAAAATATAATTTTTTCACTTAAACCATTACATCTCTTATCAGTCTTTGAAGATTATAAATTTCGTGATTCTCTTTTGACATCGTCTGATTTGTGCATTTCAGGTAGAATTAAACTCGCATTGATAATGATAGCGCTGACACACCTTGTATTCATAATCGAAGGGGATATATATAGCAATAATAATTGAAACTGTATAAATTAAATTCAAAAAACATTTCGAACAGATTAGTTCTAGTCACATCTTAATATCGATCCAGGAACAATCACAAATCAATGAATACGCAACTGTGCAACAGGGAGCTGACAATGACTTTCATAGAAATAAAATCCAAAATTTATTAACTTAAAAATGAGTTTGTTAGCTGCTTTAACCAGCAATTGGTTTTCCTAATTCATTTTGAGGGACCGCTTGAATATAGTTACTTTAATCTTTAGATCTTGCAAATGATAGACTGTATTTGAATAATGTTAAACCACTTTTTGCCCTGAAAGGATAAAATAGTGTCATACTATAATATAATTAAGTTAAGGAATATGAGCTAAAGAAATTCGGGTTTACATTACAAGCAACAACTGAGTTTTTCTACGTTAAAAATTGAGCACAAATCAGTATAACAGAGCTCTAGCGCTAATATTGTAACTATGAAGCAATTCACTCGAATGTGTATTTAAGTCTATTTTTCGTCATCATCAATATAGACATCAAGTTGTTCACCACATTACTTATTAATGAGTTAAGTACTAACAACAACCCTGGCGGTATGCTAATGGTGATGGTTTGCAACTTAAAACCAAACGACTGTATGATTTACCCTTATTTATTTTAAACGAAATCGATTTATTGTGTTAAATGTTGATAATTTGTGAATAGTCACAAAAACAATTTGTATTCTGACTTTTATCAATTTATATACATAATATCTACACAAATGATTCACAGTTTGTTGAGAATTAATTTCAACTAAAGTAATTCAGCTCATCGGTTTAACTTGAGAATTGTATGTGTGATGACGTGCATCTCTCTGAAATAAGGTGGGATGGCCTTGCGAACTGATCTACACTTGACTATCAGTAGGATCTTTTCTAGCTTTCACTGTCAAATTAAGTCCATCGAATGGAGTGCACAATAATGTTACTAGAAAAAATTTGTCGTTATCGTACTCTATCAATGTTTGGTTTGACGATTATCAATCTGTGTACTTGTATTGAATATTTTTAAGAACTAATTAAGATAGATAGGGTGACTACAGAGTGTTCGACCGCCAAACCGAATAATGGAGATTTTAATCTTACGAAAAATGAGTAGCATATCTGTTGTTTATGTTGTAAATGTTATCAGTTCTTCTCATGTTAAAAGCATGAAATCTTGATCCAGTCACACAAGATGCATAATGATCCGAATTGATTTTACTGACAGCAGCATATAAAATATATTATACACAGCGCCCTACTAGCTAAACATAAAATACAGAAGAATAAAGAAAATGCTGACTTATATCGCGAGTTGTTTGCGTGTGACTACAACGAAACGTGGAAAAAAATCTAAAAAAAGTGCTCAAAACAAAAACTAAACATGAGTTAATTGTTTGGCAACAAACGTTTTTTCCTCAGAATATCACCCAGGAGAAGTTAGATGTTATAAAAATACTAGAACACTTATCTTTACCTTAGATTACTAGTCACCTGATTAGTTGAATATCAGTTCTGACTACACAGATCTGTTGATATTTGCTTAGATGTAATTAATTTGGTTAATTAATTTCCGTCTACATACATTACGAATTTATTTCTATTCCATAGTCATACATGTTTGAAAATAAATTAAGTTTTAATTAAGACTACGATGTATTTATATTACTGGGCATTGATGAAGGTAAACACACACAAAATCTATTCAAGGAAAGAAAGATAGTGAATAACACTATAATAAATCAGTCTCTATCACGGTCAAGGACATTGTTACTTTAATTTTAGAAAATAAAATCACATTTTTCAAAATATCTTGAATGAAAATTTTAGATGGAAGTTTCATATCTTTATAACTCTTAATTGTATAATTAGTTTACTTAGCCTATAATCAATATAGAACAAATACATTAAATCAATATAATCCGTTGAAAATACGTCAACTGTATATATATATATATATATATATATATATATATATATATATATATATATATATATATATATATATGCATGTAGGTACGCAAGTAAGTACATTGGAAGATAGGTATTTGTTTGTAAGTTGTTAGTCAGAGTAGATAATAACTAATAGTCTGATTGAAATATTTTTACTAGTTCCGCCTTTTTATCCTCTGGTTACTAAGCTACAGGTTATGTTAAATGGGACCTTTACCAAACTAGTATTTGTCCTTAAAGTGTTGGTGAGGTAAATGTTTTAATAATAAAAATCTATAATGATGAAGATCTCACGGAATTAGATCAGACATTTCACCCGAAAGGGAACCTGACAGCGCATTTGGAATTTCATATGTACACAGCAAATGTTTCGTATGGTGACTACTTAAACTAAATCGATTGCAATATTCTATGTTGCTACTAGGCTGAGTGCAACTGGAACTCGATACCTAGCAACAATATTTTGAAAACCAAAGAACCATGTCTTCCTCTTGTTATAAACCATAATCTAGATAGATTTTTTACTGATTGGTAAATGGATGTTCAGACTGAGTTTAAAGAAGACTTACTACTTTCAAAGTTCCAATTAATGACAAATTCTATCGGCAGTTTGAATCACAGAGTTTGGTCGTATTTATTCTTTCTGATGAATTTAATATACAGAACATTAATATAGAACCATTAGGATAACTCTTTCTAAATTTTTAACAATAATCAGTGAACGAGACATGATACTGAAATACCTAGAAAGTTCGAAATAAACTTTCAACAGGATATTAAACTACGCTATCTTAATTTGTAATATTGAACAAATTTCTTTGATAGTAAAAAGAGACATAACAAGTAGGCTGTAACTTAACACAATAGCGAGTCACATTTGGCAGGCCTCAATGAAGTAGACTATTCAAGGTTATAGATTTCGAAACTTCGACACAATCCTGTTAGTATATAGGAAACCTAAGTGTAATAAATACTGAGATATCTTTTTGTGAAATTTTGAAGTATTACGGGCTAGAAGCAGTCACTAAATAGTCTTGAACACCTTTATGTTAACTGCTGATATGTTACAACTTTTACTATCTAAATTAAGAGCAGGCATTTGAGCGATAATATACTAAGTAGACACTGTTACTTTATAAAATTAGAGAAACAAGTCCTGACTTTCGAAAATATTTGGTGTAGTATATAAATAATGAGTTTAATTAAACCCTCTATTAAATGAAAAACCATATCGTTTCATACTTCCCAATTTTTATTCACGAATTTGTGTACTATGACCATGAGCTAAATGATATAATTATGGTGTATATATTACTGGATTTCACAGTAATTGAATGGCCGCTTGTAATAAAGGCTATAATAAATGATGAGTTCATTTCAATAAATGAACAATGAACCAAGCCAAAGACATATTAGATACAACTAATTAATACCGGTTGAATTTTTTATTGAAGTAGTGAAATTACTTAGGATTTGATAATCCATTGTAAAATTCAAATTAGACATAATTAAGTGTTATTCGACTTACTCATATGATGATTCCTCCGCCTTTGAACGTGCCTCCTGTAAAGATTGGAAAAAGCAGGCATTCCAAAACCTTAAAGATTGCCAAATTGGTTGACTTTTGATATACACGAAAATAAAGGTTCGATCCGTAGATACCGATGGATCTATGGGTTATCACAAAAAACGAATATATGGAACGATTGGAAATATAAAAAGCTATGTCGTTTGACATTACATGTAATTAGTTCAAGATTGAATAAATGAAGTCAATCAATAAGCTCTGTTGAATGTTTCAAGGTAATACCAATAAATGTAAATTGGAATGCATAGAAAATCAAACTATCTGCACAAAAAATGATACAAAACGTCAGTAGTTTATCGAAAACTTACCGTAAGTATAAAACTTCAGTGATATAGTGAGAAGTTTCTTAGCTGGTTGAAAGTCTTCAGCGTTTTGACATTCCACAAGTAATAAACTTATTTGATCAAGCAGTTTTGGTAATGCTTGTAAATCAACCAAACCTTGTGTACGACGAGACTGATTTTAGTGAAAAGAAATAATAATAAGCGAAAAAGTATATCAAGTGTCGATTTAAAACCAAGCCAAAAATATTTAATAACCTTTCATAAATACTGGTCAAATTATGATAGATGAATTAGGTACGGTAAATATTTAAACAAAGTCATTTACCTCATATATGGTTTTGTTAAACATTATTAAAATTGGAAAGCTAATCGATTTAAAGGGGTACTAAGCATGTTTTCAGTCTTAGAGCATTCTAAATCTGAATCGTCACAAGTACAATATATTTTTCCATTGAAAGTTATCACAGATAAGCATGAAAACTCACCACAAATTTGGGTGTTTAATAACAATTTTTGCTCTTGTTTAAAAATGTATAATCGGTTATCACTTGATAATTACTTAATGCAAATACCTCAGTATTATACACACAAAGGAAACTTTCATTACAGACTGATATTAGCAACAAAACGTTTGAAAGTAGTGAGAATTAGACAGATCTTTTGTTCTAGTTTGGTGCTCCTCTAGATTGGTCGACCACCATCCTAAACACCATCATACCAAGGAATTTCGACGATGTATGTAAGTTCAATAACTCTAGACACCAATTGGGATTCAACATTTTAGATTTAAAACTCCATTCAGCTTATCACATATCTAGGTGACTATGTGCCTTATGTAATTACTGTCTTATTCAAGATAAGATAAAACATTTCAAATTGAACTAATGTTTACAAGCTATCCATTTAAATGTGGATAAATTCCTCATATTTGAATATGTTAGGCAAGAAATTTTCAATATTTTTTTGTTCATAAACTCTAAACAGATGTTAATATGCAAAATATACTTCAGTGACTGCCTACTGTATTCGTTATCCCTTTTATCACAAATATAATCAAAACTGAAAAGAGGAAATATTATTTACGAAAGAATTCCACTAATGAAATGAAAAATAATAGCAATTTTGATGAAATTATCTACTTGTGGAATATGCCAATAAGGAATGCAGGGAGTGAATTGGATTCTAACTAGTGAATAGTTTTGTTTTGTTTTTATCATTTACACAATTAAAATAATGTGTTACTCTTACAGTAAGAAAATACAAAAAGTGTTATTAGTAAGAACAACAATTTTCATTATTCTATGATAAAACAAAATAAATAAAAAAAAGGAATAATTTACTCAATTTGTTGTCCTCTATTTTCATTACATATTAAGATTATACTTTCCTCCCAAAGATAATTTTGCGTTCGATAGATTGTTTTTTTTCATACTTTCACTTGACTATTAAATATAATGTAATTAAGTAACTTAGTAACAGTTTGGATTGTAACTCTTTGAACATTAGATGAAAAATGATAGGAAGATTTCATTAAACATATTACGTAGTTCAAAACTGAAGTTTGAAGTACCACCAAGAATATATCCGTTTAGAGCAGAGTATATTAACTTGAACCACAATGCTTATAACTAAGACTTAAAATAGCACTATAAGTATATCATTGTCGTACAAAGTATCTAGTCAAAACCATCAAGTGATGAGAGCATAGAAATGAAGTAGAAAGTTGAATTACGGGTGATCACTCTTCTGAATTTCGAAAAGACGCCCAATCGAATCGTTAGATTTTAATATGGTCTACATTTGAAAATTCTTTCTTTAAAAAGTTAAATAGTTTAGTCAGTGGTAATCCATTATCACTAAGTCATGAAGATACCATCAAATGATCCAAATCATCTTCAGTAGTTTGGTCGGTTACATATGGAGTCGTATCTAAATGGTTATTAAGATAGATCTAAGATTATATTGGCTAACAATCAATATGAACATAGAATGACAAAGACTCTATTAATTCCATTTTCACTGAGGATTAACTACAGTTTAAAAAAAGAACTCACGTTAGTGTATATTCAAAAATATTATCTTCACGTCATTCAGGATATGATCGAGTTCACAAAAAAAACTGAAAATACTATAATTAGAGCCCACAACTGCCTATACTGTTAAGAATATATCCTCTGTGTGGTTTGCTCTAGAGTGCTTTAGTTAAAAGCTTGTGAAAAATATCTCTAAACAGAATATTGATCAACACTAGTTGAAATCTTAAAAGAGTATATATACTTTTTTCTTAAGTTGAATGGAATGCATTTTGTTAAGTATCAAAAATATTTAAAATTCGATCAGTGAACTAACATCTGTTTTACTACACCATAAAACCAGGTAATTATTTCAAAATTTAGTATCAATATATATGCTCATATAGACGACCAAGACTGTTGATATTTATCTAATTAAAAAAGATGTATCTAAAAATGAATTTATTTCTCATAGAATAAAGTTTAGATTTTACTCATTTTTATACAGAAATAAGAACAATCAATTGGATGATATTCTTTTATACATCACAGTAGCCATTATATGTTGTATCATTCAAATGACAATCGAAAAATAAAATGAAAATACCAACTAAATTCATTCAACATTTTGATCAACTCACCTCTTGTTCTAGCGCATTAATAAATGCAATTCTCCCAGATGGCATCTATCCATAAATAGATGCGTAGAAGTATGAAAACAATGGTGAAAGGAACAAAGTGGTCAAAAATTAATTAGAAGTAATATCAGTTTTATGGAAATATTATTATAAATAAATTGGTAAATATAACATACCATTGAACATCAAGGGCAAAAAAATATTGTTTGAAAACTAATTTATTGCAATTATTCCCATGAAATAAGCATTCAGTTAATATAAAGCGACAGAAACTAAGCCAGGAGAATGTAAATATTGGTTTCTTAACACAGAAAAAGTACTAATGTTAAGTATCACAGTGTCAAATGTTCAAAACTTTGATAACACTGCTGGAAGTTCCTTCATTTACCATAAGCTCTGTGCTGTTGAAGCTTAGGCTGCTATTCGATTTTTTGGACCAAGGGAGGTAGAAATAGATCTGACCACAAAGACAAAGTGAAACCTATAAAATGTTATTTATTTTAATTAGCTGTTCTACATGAAGGATTTTCATATGATATATATGACAGTCATATCAAATCAGTCCTTAAAAGTTACTGTGTTAAAAAGTCAATCACGTTCTATTTGCATAATAAGTAGTTAAATTTACATAATATGGAATAATACTATAGTGATACCCATACATTTCAATCTAACAATATAGACTGCTGAATCGAAACTAGGTGAAAAATTATAAACAGACAAGGTAGAGAAATTTTATTACCTTTATGAAATAATTAAAATATTGTTCACTTAGTTTTTCAAAAGTACTAGACACCGTAACATTCACACACCAGTTTTGTGTCAATAAAGTCACCAATTGGTGATATAATTTTACTAATCAGTTAATCAGGGAAAAATAGGAAAAAAAAGTAACTGCGGGTCACTGGTTAGAAACATCATATTCTTTTACTTGGAATTCAGGTTTTTAACACAAAGCTTCACAATACATGTACATTGATTAACTGCAAGTCAATGGAAATAAAAATCGGCAGGAATTGCATTGACAACAAAATTTCTGTTTCGGAAGACAACTTTTCTTCAAAGCTGTAACGTTATTTTGACGTCCGATAAAAATTAAGTTATGATAGTAAACCTTGTGAAGGAAAAGTATGTTCTAGTTGGGAAATTTAGTATAAAACTGATAAATGAATTATGTAATAGGAGATGAAGTGAACATATTTAACAATTGATAGTTTAATTAAAATGGACATAAATTACGAGAACAGAAAAATTAATCGGTGTTGTTGCTATGATAGGACAAGTACATGTACACTGTTTTTGTAACTTAATATCAGGTTGAAAGTTATGACTGTGAAAAGTTCTTGCTACTTATGGCATGGTGAGGTTGCCAATGATGATATGAGAAATGAAATATTCGATTCTATATAGGCAACATACCACCACGGTTATTTTTAAAAATAATGGTAACAATGGGATAAACTGTGAACAATCTTTTTTAAGTATGACAACAATTCTGTAACGAGTACACGAGAAAAACACTTTTATCAGCTTTCATTTTATAGAGCTCAAAGATAGTTCCGAATGAATAAACTAAGATATTTTCAAAATATTAACAAAGCGCACAGAATGAGTTGATATTTCTCAAACATGTGTAATCGTTCAGACTACTTAACAAAGTTGACAATCACTTTCCGAAAAGAAACTCTTCTTTCATCATTAAAACTATAATCTGTCTGGTAAAACTACTACTTAGTAATAGAGTATATTGAATAACTATATGTTGTGTTTAAAACTTAATCTTGGATATTTCCGTATCCCCAAGATGGATGATCATTTATCAGTAATTGAAACAATTTATTCCTCTTACTTGCATCAATTCTGACACGTATATCAGGCAAACACCAAAACGCAAAAATGTTCAGTATTCACGCTCTTCTATCTGAAAGGCCCGTACAGAAAACACGTATTACATAGATATTAATCAAGTACATATTTATACTTTATTAACTCGATTGTTCAAGATAAGTCGATTTTCAAGAGACTAATTGCTGTCATTTCAAAAGTTCCTAATGTAACCAATTTAAGTGACCTGACAATCGTAGTTTGTGTGAATCTAGTTCCATTTTTCTATTTTAGTTATTCAGACCAAATGATATCACAAATAATCCCTGTTATCAATTTTGTGCATAATTTTCTTAAAGAAGAGAAAGAAAGAAATTACCCAACATAGTTAACTTACAATCAATAGTTCTTGTAATTCATTTTCTTTACTCTTTAAGTAATCCGATCTAAATTTATAAAACAAAAGTAAAGTACAAAGGATCAATCATCAAACAGTTTGTCTCAAAATGATTTGAATCATAAAATGAGTTCTTATGAAGTAACAGCATTAAGAAATAAATTATAGTAGATAGTTTATTTCATATCACAATCAGTGAAAAAGTGTAGATTGGTAAATAGTTTAATAAAGAATCTTTTAGTAAGGTGATGTATCTCAGGCAAGTCATTTTAAAGACGAATACAATTTTCTTAACTTGATAAGCCACTGGAACTATTACTTAGTTTCATCAGAAACCAAGCAATTTCATTTCATGATTTTAAATAGTTTTTCAGTGTATTTTAAACATGTAGACAGAATTCATCACGAACTGACATCAGCTAACATTAATAAAACTAAGATGAACCAGAAAATTGACTCAGATTATTTCGTTACTTCCTAGGAAGGTGTGACTTAGCATATGGGATGAATCTCAAGATCTATAGCTTTAGCTGCTATCGCAATACATTTGGACTATTCATTTGAAATCCAGTCTTTCCCATTTCTAACCTTCATGTAGTGAGGTCATCGTCATGCGTTGTGAATGATAACTGTCATGATTGAATTCTTTTAGTCACGACTTATTACTAAAACTTCGTAAATTAGGCTCAAAGCTAGTTACGGGTGAACATAGAACTACTACTTAGTTGGATACTATAAAGTTACCAATATACATTAATTTTATGCACATATGTGAACCATTAAGAACTTGGTCATCAGAATCGCTACACTTAAGCAAAACAAAACTCTTAAGACAAATGGAGAATTATGATGATGAATTATTGTTGATTTGATTCAATAAAATATTGAATAACCTTAAATCAATTCGATGGAATAAAAATTTCACTTATTCAGACTTTTAAAGAAGACATAACTTAGAGTACCATTATACATTGAGTTAAATAAACTTACAGGTTGCTATTCTGTCTAACTCTATTAAGATGTTTGTCTCGAAAAAGTTAAATTCCTTTAAGCCTATCGAAAGTTTGTAAACTAATTCACAAAATCCCATGGTGAAAAAAAAGCATTTCAATATGCCAACGGATGGAGAAGTAATCAATATTGTTTTTAGCCGAGGACAGAAACTACTACTAGTTTTTCCTTATCACAGTAATCAAATTACGAAACTTCCTTTTGTATTTTATAAAAGAGCTCTTTCTATCTCATCAGTCATACTAGCTCTAAGTACGGTAGGGAATATTTCAACAGCATCTTTTGTTTAATACGTGGATAACGTTATAATTTTCTGACCATCAGTCAAAAACAGTAAATGACGCTGCTTTGTATTAGGTAGGAGGTTGGTATGGCTTGTTAGAAAGTTTCTTTGTTCACAATTCTTTATCATACTACTTTATAAAAGTCTTTTGTTTTAGGAAAGTAAGTTACATGTGAAATCAATATCCAACTTGCCTTGTTTTGTATAATTACTACTGACTGGCCATGATATCAAAATTTACTGAGAAGTAAATTTCATCTGAAATTTTAACACTGATGTATACGTATAGTACGTAATAATTTCCTCCACTCTTTTGTAAACAAGAGAGTTACCAAAATGAATAAATTCCTTCTTATGCAATCATTGTGTAGGTTATTTAAAGTCAAGTTTTTTTCATAGAATATGTTCAGTTCACTAAAATTCTAAAGTGAGATGCTGAAAATTAAGGTAACTTTTCTCACTAAACTACAAAACATTACAACATTAAACTTTTTGAATCATGTCATTTTGAGCTAGGTTTGATAACTTGTGCTTTTTCCTTAATCGACTCGAATCTCTTAAAACTAAGGGGATATTCAAGTGTGAATATTTTTGTTAAGATAATACTACCAAGGGTAACTTATACTGAAATAATTGAGAAACGCATTCGTAGCTGAGATAAGATGAATGTTCAAGGCATATATGTGTCAGTGATAAATTATATCGACCATAAAGTATGAGTCTTTTAGAAATAGTATAAAAAGCTGTTTGTTTTGTCTAACATAATTCTAAATCCGTACTAATAATTTTTGATAACAAATGACACGTAACCAGATTAGCTATACGGTTAAATATTATTCAGGTTTCCAAATTGTCAATCAATTGTTTTAATACCATAAATGTACATTAACCTTGTATCATTTTAAACTTACCGGCCTATTATCAAAGCTGATGTATATAAATCCATAAATTCTTGAATTTTTTCTATACTAGGAGAATCTGGTACAGTTGGACATGGAGGAGCAAATGTTTTATCTTCTGTTGACATATTCTCAGCTTCATATGACTTCGTTGTGGAACTAGTTTGATCGCTTGCGGTAAGTACTAAGTCTCTTTCCTGTTTATAAATTGGTTGATCACCATTTTCACCATATTCAGATGCTGAACTGTTTTCCTCCTCCTCAATCACAGATGCGCTAGGTTGCTGTAGTACACGTGGTTCGTCTATTAATTTAGACGGTTGACTACGATCCTTTCCAAGATATTTTAATTTTTGATCAACTGGCTGCTCATCTATTGACTGATTTCTGTCTTCTTGGAATGAAGATGATTTCATTTGTGCAGAAAGATTCGTTTCATCCAAGCTCATAGCTCTACTCAATGCTGCAGTACTTGGAGGGGGTGGTCTAGGTGGACGTGGAGTATTTTGTGTACTTTGTCGTCTCAATGCACTACCACTTGATGTTAAGTGGGATTCTTCAGATCTTTGGGAATCACAACTTGGTGAATAATGTACATAACTTGTAGACTTTTCTTTCTGTGATTTATCTAAATCCACTATAGATCTATTATTAGAAGGTGCCTGTGAAGAAAGATTTGAAGTCGAATCCCTGACATCTTGATCGAAATAGGACATCCTAGGAATATTTTCTATAGTATCGTCTTTCTGAGTCTCATCTTTACTATCTGATCGATTCACAGAAGGCCCACGTACAACATGTTCCAGTTTACCAACCGAAACTTGTTTAATCGAGTCGAGTTTGCCACTGATATCTAATTTCTGATTTAAATCTGATACTAGATGACCTGTTTTTGCATTTACACTTTCGAATATTCGACTTGGTGATGTGAAAAATGAATTCATCCCAGGTGGATCATTACCTTCAGGAGTTGATGAGTCGGTATGAACTTTTTCACTGTCGAATGATATGCGTCTCAAGAAATTCCCAAAGCTCATAATTCTTACTTAATTTTTAAACAATGAGATTCGATGTAGTGACAAGTGGTAGTCCAAAACAAATAAAGTTTATTGATTCACGTTACGATAATGATATAAATCAAAGTTCTTGGGCTTTTTACCAAACCTAGCTATATTTTTACGTGAGATGACTTGTTCTAGTAACCAATTAAATTAATCCAGTCAAGGTCAAATTTTCATCCCATTCTCTTAAGTTTGAGTAAAAATCAATTAGTGAACGGCGAACATTTTGTTCCCTTTATACAATGAACGACAGAGATGGTAAATAAGAAATAATAAGAAATAATTTCTCCCCTTTCTCAATCGATACACGAGATAATTTAAACGTATGAAAGAGATTTCCTTTTCGTCTGTCATTTATTCAAGAAAAATTTTGCAGTTCATATTCATATCTTTCCACTCACTTTGAAAGACTGAACTACTGCAGATACGACTTTTCATTCTTCACCCAGATGTCCTTTAGCAACAATATAATGAAACATACCCATGTAAATAATAGCTATCATCATCCCAACATTAAGACTCTAGCACAATAAGTAAATATCCTATTTAAATCCTAAGGAAATAATTAAATTACCGGATTATGTATGCAGTTCATTTTTTAATCAATCAAAATCATACTCAAGTAATGCTTATTTATTGAGGTGTTTGACGTGGATACCGCAATTTTATTAATTTATTAGAAATAAATGTGAAATAGAATGTCATCCTACAATTTTGGTAGATTGTAACGGAAAATTATAAATCAATCGACGGTACCACCATTTCTGTACAAAAAAACACAGTAGAATGACTTTTAAGATCATAATCTCTGTGAGATTGTATTAATTTCCCAGTGTTTTCTTTTTCATACTAGTCCAATAGTCGATCATTTGGACTAAAATTGTATATATCATTTTTGATTTGGCCATATAAAGTAAAAATATGTCTCCCAGATCAACCAAATGAGGTAGAGATAAATACAATTGCGGTAGGAGTTTCGGGTACAAGGACGAAGCAGTTACCTAGTTCTTCTCATTCCAACCTAGATCGATTCGTAAAATCAATAACCTTCGATAATGTCCTGTTCTCACCAGTATCTTATTTCAAGAGGTAATTCTGGAAATCTAGGTAGAAGCAGTGATCAGTGTGGTTCCATCATGTCGGGTATGAGGCAGCTACTCACCCACAGTTTGGAGGGATGTTTGAGCAATGTTGCGAATTGATTGAAGTTAAGTATATACATCACTGAATTCTGGGTCACTGGTCTAGATGTTAAACACACATGAAACTGGAATTCCCGGATCCGATTTCCTGTGGTGGAGTCGTGATGTGCACTACTGAGGAGTAACATACTAGGACAAAACAGCTATCCGATGGTTTTTCGGTTTTCATTGGATATCTAACTTAGGTCAGTTTGTGATATCAATAACAATCAGTAAATGTTTTCTATAAAGTAATATATATTGAGCTCAGCTAAGCTTTCGTAACTATTGTACCGAAACTATTGTTCATAATTTTAATGTATAATTATTAAATACCCGGATTATTGTGTGTTTGTATTCTTTTAGTTGCAAGCTCCCATTTGATACATAAATACATGCTGAATGTTCTACTGGTGGCCACATTGCAACATGGTCGATAGCATTCGGTCTGCACTAATAATAAGGACTAGACAAGCATGACATTGGTCACCACCCAGTGATCAATCAATTGTGAATGTTCTACTCTTCTCGAGTTGGTGTTAACTAATTTTGAACCTATCACTTTATTCTCTTCAACTTATATTATAGAGGTATCCATGTTGCACTTTCTTTTTTTATAATGATGTGTAATAAAGAATTCATTCTATATTATTGTATTAGTTGTGTCATCAAATTGAACTGCACAATGAGAAATTATCTACTATCTGCATTGTATTCCGTTTTGGCCAACGAGCACAGAAGGACTGAATTCTCGAACAATAGTCGTTTAGTATTGACCTCAACTTTTTTCTCACTATCATTTTGTCATTGGTTAACAAAAGGTCACTTGTTTTATATCCTAAAAGATATCTTGACGAAGTAATCAGTACTTGAATTAGATCTTATGACTGTTCTTATAACTACGGTTCGACTTACAGGCATCAATACAATGCAAGTAATCTGTTCTTTTTAGTGTCATATCATTATTTTTCATAGGTTTGCAGATATACATTGTGCAGGAGTAATAAAAAACATTACTTGTAGTCCGGAACTCCATCTGATGTTACTTTTTAAGATCTGAATCAATAGATGTATTATTAAATTAGTTTATCAGATCAATAAAAAAGAAGTAATTATTGGTTTGATGGTTACTTTCACGTAGAAGACGAACTGAAATCATACTTGGCACCCAAGGCTCTACAAGCTTGTCAGTGAACTTTTTGGTGTGTCAAAAGACATAGTCACTTTGGTAGTCGTAATTTACTTAAATAGATTTGGTACATTAAAAAGTTTCATTAATTTGGGAAGAAACAAGTCGTATAATTTAAAAATCTTGTGGAACTAAAATGTCCGATATGTCAGCATTACGACGTGAGATTTCGATCAATTTAAGGAAATAAATTAAGATATTAGCACTAATTAATGACTATTTCGGTCGATTCAAGACGGGTTTTCATTTTTGAGTCTTATATTTCCACAATTCTTTGATGAATGGAGTTAATTAAGTATAATGTTACATAGCACAAGGGAAGTAAAGTAATTAACGCATAGATGAATCCTAATATGGCTTTCATGTTTTGCTGAATTTATGGATATGTAGTCTCCTGAACTAACCTTCTCGCTTAATAATAATAACTTTATTCAATAGTGCATGTTATTCCATTGTCGCTACAGACCCACAAGGTTAGATAAGTCGTTTGTATCAAATCAATAGGTTTTAGAGATGATTTTAAAACATAAATTATGACAAATGAAGGAAAAAAATAAAATCAAAGTAACTAATAAGCGATGACGACAGAATACTGCGAGACGAACTTTGGTGTTTGTGTTTAGTGATAGTTTGTGGTGTTTGTATGAAGTAATGATTCTTTTGTGCTTGGTGTCTGCCTGATTTTGAATTCTAAATACAATGTGTTCGTTTGTGCTCATCTAGTTGTGCTTGGTCTAGATTGCGCTATTCCAGGGATTCTGTTATATCTGGAGGCCGCCAAGTAGATGAGAGTGAGGGCAGAGAATTATCGATCGGACCAAAGACGTGTAAAACACGTAAGAACAGCCTAGAGTTCTGATTGGCCCTGCTTCCCTGTCTAGCCCAGCCAGTTGAGTCCAGAACGCAAGTCTCAGCCTCTGTGATATGAATCGTTATATTTCAAACATACACTGTTTATATACCAAACAAACAGACTACATCGTACCATAAATAGAAAGTAACATTTGTAAAAGATTTGACCTCCAGGAAATGACACAAATAAATATTGACCAATAGGGAAATGACACCATTTCTCATTCAGGAATAGCATCAGATAATTTCTGGGGTATTTTCTGAATACCCCAACAGATTCCCAGTTTATGCAATAATTCAAATACTTCGAATTATCACATAGTTCCACTGTACCATATTACACGTTTCACTCAGAATCCAAATAAAATACTTTCTATTGTACTCACGTAGTTCTACTCAACTTGTATACTGGTTCATACTTCATTACTAAAGCATTAGTTTGACAGTTCTCAAATAACAATATTTCACGTGAGGCATGCCAGATTACGAGGAAGATCAAATTGTTACGGATAATACAGTATTCACTGTAATACGTTAATCAGATAGATTTATATGTTATAAGGCACACTGGTCATAGAATCGGAAGAAAGCACTTCGGTGGTGTCCGTATGAACTAGTGATTCAATTGTACATGATGACTGCCTGAGTTCGAATTCCGAATACGACACGTTCATTCGTGCTTATCTATTACTTCTTGTTTAAATTGCGTTGTTTCTGGGATTCCTATTTTGCACTATACTTAAAGTACTTCAAACTATCACAACTTCTCAAATATGAATACGAACAATCTTAGTAAGACTCGAATTACCAATAGAAGGGTTGACGGCGTTCAAATGCTGGTCAACGATAAATCTATGTAAAGTTGAAAGCTTCTAGAAAACTCAACCTTTAATCCTTCCGGAATATCGGAGGTATTAATGATTGCGCAGGACGAAGGCACATACTTCATATGTGTTTTCGGTGGCACATCACGAGGAAGCTGAGGAGAATAGCAAAAAATCAAAGGAGGAGAAGAAGAACGGACAGTAATCGTGGCTACTGAAGTTGAGTCATTTGTGATGGAATAACTAAGGTATGACTACTTAGATTTATTCTTTTTTATTAATTAATTTTTAAGCACGTGCTTTTTAACAGGTCGAAGAAATCATGCCTAAGTATGGCGATAAATAGACAAAAAACCCCATAAATGGATTTGATTCGAAAAGAAGCTGAAAGTTTGGGATCATGTTCAGTTTCAAATTCTAGTATGGGAAACACAGAATTCGGACATACAAATGGCCCTTATTTTCGTGAGAGTTATAACGGCTCATTTTTAATATTATAGATTTTGTAGTGTCATGAATGGGTTTTGTTTTGGTGTACTAGTCCAGTCTTGCTTGTAACGGGATGTCTCGGTGGGAATTGAAACAATTCCAGGGTTACAAACATGGATCAAAGAGGTTCTTGGTATAAAAAAGACAACCAAAACCATTTGGTAGTTACATCGCGCTAGACCATAAGGAGCCGTAACTTAACAAAATGTCTTGCCCTACAGACATGGGTAGATTGAAGTTATCCCTCCAATACAAAGTTTCCTGGTCAGTAACGCTACCTTGTTTCCTTTTGAGGTGTTGCGCTCTCTTATGTTTGTGTTATCTAGGAATATTGCTTCAAGCCGTGCTCCATGTTGTACTCCTTGTTGGGATACACTGCGTCTACTAGTTTTGTGTACAAGCAAAACAGATAACCAAAGCTTTCATACTGATGGTTAGATTTCTATTTAGTATGTAGTGGCCTACTTTTGTCAAAAGAACGCGATCGGTTCAGTGAAAACATTTATTATTATAATCAATTGTACCAGTGATTGTTTTACTGTGCCCATTTGTTTAACTGTGCTAGTGACAGCCATCACTCTATCTCTCCCGTTGACTTTGAACTTATACGAATTCGGTTACGCTTAGCACTTACGCTTGTACTCCTTTGGCACGATCTCTGTATTCTTTCGATACCACGAGATCGCCAGCAAATACATCTCGACTACAGCCATCATCTGCCTTCTGATATTGACCTGCTGGGATCTTATTGGTTAACTGGCACGTAGTCTTCTTGTAGTGGTGTTCATAATCAAACGCGACTCGACTCCACGCTAAAATTGGTGAGCCGAATTTTGGAATACGCATAAACCTCTGGACAAATCATCCTAAAAGTCAATTCGGTGAGTCTCTGGTTAATCTATCCACGTCTGTCGTATATTTTCATATAAATTTGTAATATATAATATACTCGACATGACGGATAGCGACAAAAGCAGCAATAATATTACAGACTCAGACGTACAGGCTATCTATTTTCGACCTGTACCATTTATTCCCGATGACCCAGAGGTTTGGTTTGCTGCAATAGAGTCTCAATTCGAGACTCGCTTCATTTTGAGCCAAAAGCAATAGTACACTTTTGCTCTTGAATCAATTCCCGGGGATCATATTGTAGCTGTACATGAGGTTGTCCTTAATTCAAATGCTTGTAACGCTTACGATCGCCTCAAGGAGGCGATTCTTCGACATTTCCTCCCATCGAGGGAGGAACGATTAAGGACATTGTTAGCACGTCAACCTCTGGGTGATGCTAAACCAAGTCATCACCTCACGCGCCTGCAATCTCTTGCAGGACCTACAGCTGCCGACTCAGAAATAGTTAAAGAGCTATGGTTCTAGTCGTTACCTGCACATATCCAACCAAACATCACGGCTCTGCTCGAGGACGCACCTTTCAACCAGGTGGCCCTCATAGCAGACAGAATATTGGCAAGGACTGGCAATCGAGACAACTACGTAGTTGCCTCAACGTCACGTTCGAACGTGGATATCGACGCTAGTCACTTCCCGGCTCAAGGTGATAGGGGCGGCCGTATTCATACACGTCTTAACTCCCGAGACCGTTGTGATATACTCCAACCCTACGTCTCTCGAGCCCGCTCACGCTCTCGAAAAGCCGGCAATACCCGCCCAACGAGGGCATCTTCCAAGTCACGCCGAAAGGCAGCTTCGGGAGCGATTGTAGGTTGGTGCTGGTTCCACCGATCCTTCGGGACTGGTGCCCGCCATTGTCGAGCCCCGTGCTCATGCAAGGCGGGAAACGCCAAACCTGGCGAGTAAAAGCGGCCGTACTCGCCGGCCCTGCCCCCCCTAGGTTGGCCGTTTATTTTACGTGCACGATTATCGCACAAAGGCTAGGTACCTAGTGGATACGGGTGCCCAAGTTTTTGTCGTACCACTTGGTAGCAACAAGTCACAAGCCACAATGCTTCGACTACACGCTGCGAATGGCTCAGCCATTCCTACCTACGGTACAAGACAACTCGCGGTCAACCTGGGCCACCGACGACGGTATCTGTGGACGTTCATCATTGCCGATGTTCCCACAGCCATACAACAAACTCATGGACTTCAAAGCTCACACAAATGCGTACCGAATCCTTGGCACTTTTCATTCGCGTGACGATAAATTCCACGCCTTATTCGAGAAATTCCCCAGAATAACTAAACCACTCGAGGAGATTTCATCGGTGACCAATCGTGTGGTACACCACATAGTCACCCGCGGACCACTAGTCACGGCGAGACCACGCCGACTGGCACCGGACAAATTAGCCTTCGCTAAACGTGAGTTTGACAATTTAATATCTACTGGTATCATTCGTCCCTCTCACTGTTCCTGGGCCTCTCCTTTACACATGGTGCGCAAAAAGGATGGGGTTAGTTGGAGACCACGCGGCGACTACCGAGCATTAAACGTAGTTACGCGCTTTGATAGTTACCCCATCCCCCACATACACGACATCACGGCATCGCTCAAGGGCACGACCATCTTTTCTAAAATCGATCTGGTACGAGCATATCACCAGATCCCAGTCGCTCTTGAAGACATCGAAAAAACTGCTATCACGACTCCGTTCGGTCTGTTTGAGTTCCTACGAATGCCATTTGGATTACGGAATGCTGCTCAGAATTTCCAAAGTTTTATCGATAGCATAGTACGAGACTTGGATTTTGTTCACGTCTATATTGATGACCTGCTGATCGCATCATCAAGCGTAGATGAACATTATCAACACCTTACACTATTATTCCAACGTCTTTCGGATAATGGAATAATAGTCAACCCAGAGAAATGTGAATTGGGTAAATCAGAAATAATATTTCTGGGTCACATCATCAGACAAGAGGGTATTCTGCCTTGCGAGGACAAAGTTCGAGCAATCAAGGAGTACAATGTGCCGTCCTCAATCAAGGAACTGAAGGCTTTTCTCGGTTTGGTTAACTTCTACAGACGTTTCATCCCACACGTGGCAGAACGGTTACGACCATTAACGGATTTACTTCGCGGTAATCCACGCAAATTAGAATTGAACGATACCGCACGTACTGCATTCTCAGAGATCAAAACGGCTCTCGCTGAAGTTACGCTCCTCGCTCATCCTGACCCATCAGCCACGCTTAGTATAGCGGTTGATGCATCGGATTTTGCTATAGGAGCCGTTATGCAACAGAATATCTCCGGTAGTTGGTAACCGCTTGAATTTTTTTCACGACGCCTTACTCCCACGGAGACGAGGTATGGCGCTTTTCGTCGCGAACAGCTAGCAGCCTACTGTGCCATCAAACATTTCCGGCACGCAGTAGAAGGACGCCAATTCATTTTATTCACCGGCCATAAGCCCTTAACGTATGCCCTGCATACCAAGTCTGACCGCTACTCACCACGAGAGTGCAGACATTTGGACTATATCTCCCAGTTCACGACAGACCTTCGTCACATTAAAGGCGAGTCGAACTATGTTGCCGACGCTCTTTCACGTATCCGAGCGAATGCAGTTACTTTACCGGTGCTCGAGCTTCCTGCTATGGCCGCCGCACAAGCAAACGATCCTGTCTGTACAGAAGCACCACAATCTTCGTCCCTTCGGTGTCAGGAAGTACCCCTAGCTACTAGCTCAGGTACTATCCTATGTGATATTTCTACCGGTCTTCCTCGACCCATCGTACCCTCTGCCTATCGCCGTCTCGTCTTCGATGCCTTCATGGATTGTCTCATCCAGGTATCGCAGCTACCTTACGTCTTATCGCTGCACGATACGTCTGGACGTCCATGAATAAAGATGTCCGTATGTGGATAAAGCAATGCTTACAGTGTCAACGATCAAAAGTGCACGGACACGTAGATGCCCTCATTGGCACGTTCGCTACGCCTGATGCTCGCTTTGATCACGTTCATATAGACATTGTAGGACCATTGCCAGCATCGCATGGGTATGATCACATACTCACGTGCATTGACCGTTTTACAAGATGGCCCAAAGCTATTCCCATCACGTCTATCACGGAGGGGACAGTTGCTCACCGCTTCGTAGAACGATGGATAGCATTGTACGGTTTTCCCTCGACTGTCACGACTGACCGAGGACAACAATTTGAGTCCGCATTATTCTCCTCACTGACCCGGCTGCTTGGTACGGAACGCATACGCACTACCGCCTACCATCCAGCATCGAATGGTTTATTTGAAAGGTTTCATTGACAACTAAACAGTGCTCTCCGAGCACACGAAAACGACAATTGGTACGAAACCTTACCGCTCGTTCTCTTAGGCATCAGAACGAGTTTGAAGGTAGATATCCAATGTTCCGCCGCTGAACTTGTATACGGCACGACATTGCGTCCTCCTGGAGAATTCTTTACACCACGGAACAGTAACGATTTCGGTATATCAGACTACGTCCATCGACTGTCTGCATTTATGCGAACGCTGTCTCCGGTGTCAACTCGAATACAACATCGACAGGTCGATCTCCCTCGAGAGTTATCTACCTGTTCGCACGTTTTCATACGAGTAGATTCGGTACGCAAACCTTTGCAACAGCCTTACGAAGGACCTTTTCACGTGATCTCTCGTCACGAAAAGACCTTCAAGGTTGATCGACACAGCCGCGTCGACATCGTCAACATTGATCGTCTCAAACCAGCACGCGTCGATGACAGTGCCCTACTCGATAACTTGAGACTCAATGCTAGACCTATCAAACCTTCTAGCGGGATCTCTACACCTACCTCGGATCCCACGCTAGATACATCAGAGACCTCGTTCTCACGTCCCGGTCAACAGCACGCGTCATCTGCACCATCTACGGACGAGACTTCCGTCTCACGTCCAGATCGGCAGACCACGCCGCCCTTGACATCGGATGAGATCGCAGGCTCACGAAGTACGAACGAGACTACCGTCTCACGTTCCGGCCGCCGAGTACGCTTACCCGTACGCTTTCGCTACTAACCGCACGGTCAAAAACGGATACGGTGTAGGGCTATTCCTATACTACATGCATGCTACACTTTCTTTTTTTGATTTTTTGTATCCTGAGCCCACGCTTCTGACCATCGCTCGTTTGGTAACGTCGACTTCACTCGACCTTGGCGAAAGCTGGCCTGATCATTCACGCTCTTCTCAACGCACTCAGTCGATAATCTGGTTTTGATACCACCTGGCATACGCTTGGTCGTCATGGTTGCCTCTGGTTTCTTGGCTCAACGTGGTTTCGTCTTACGTCTGCAACGTTCCCTGGCCCGCATCCCTGCGAACGCAATCTTCAGATCCTAGATACAAACCACTCTGATGTGGTATGCTAACTAGAGCAACAAATACAGCACGCTTCTTCTGGCACCGTTCTACGCAAAAGTCTTTCGTTGTTAACTTGAGGATCAACAATCGCTTCCTATTTCGACAATTCTTCCGTCCTACAAGCCGTGCTCCATGTTGCACTCCTTGTTGGGATACACTGCGTCTACTAGTTTTGTGTACAAGCAAAACAGATAACCAAAGCTTTCATACTGATGGTTAGATTTCTATTTAGTATGTAGTGGCCTACTTTTGTCAAAAGAACGCGATCGGTTCAGTGAAAACATTTATTATTATAATCAATTGTACCAGTGATTGTTTTACTGTGCCCATTTGTTTAACTGTGCTAGTGACAGCCATCACTCTATCTCTCCCGTTGACTAATGGTATAAATTATAAGATACTGGTCAGTTATTTGAGAAGACGTGATTCTGAAATCGTTTAGACGAAATATTTGTCACAAATGTGTCTCAGGTAAAATGGGTCATCGCAGGTGACATTTGTTTGAACTGCAGAATTGTTATCGAAGTACACATAATAATGGTCTTTAATCTCGCTAGCACATATTTGTCTTTAATAAGCTCAGTAAGGTGAAAAATTGAGCTAAGAAAGTGGCATAGTTACAATGTCATGATCGATTAGCAATGACATGTATTTGGTAACCCACAGTTTGTTTGTAGAAGGATTGGGACGTCACTCCTGTAAACGAGTAGTGTAGATGAGGTATTATATCCACAGTTTTACTGATCATACTTGGAGCACGGTAACCACTGTAATTCTCATGACTCAACATAGGAACACAGAAGACTGGTGCGAATGAAGACTCAGTGACTCAATGAAACACGTCCCCAAAACGAATCTCCATTAGACCGAAGTTTGAGATGATGGATTGATACTTTGCAAATTAACGATTTAATATATGGTTTTCAGATTTTATTGAGATGCTCTGTAATTATGTGCTCAAATACATTCGATTACTCTCACCCGTGTTCGTGTTCACTACATGTGAACAAGACACTTGAATGCTGTTTAAAATTTAAGAAAATTAACTTGTAGAACATGAATTAGCAGGAACTGACGATAATGTATGATATTATGAGCTTCATATGACCGGACTTAGTTGGGCAGCATCCATAGGATTGGTGAGTTATCTGTCTGCTTGAGATAAAAACTAGAAACGGCAAGTGGCACTTCATGGGAAAAATGATGAAACTGAACATAAAAGGGGTAGGAACATAAACTCATGACAAATAATCAATGAAAATGGGAGAGGTTAAACCATGTATTCCATTATTGGGTCATATTCAAATTGATGACAATGGGGTCCGTTATATTCATGATCGGACTAGATATTTGACGGTCCATAATAAAGTGTCTCATTGATGGGCGGAAGTTCAGAGAATAGTTGATGAAGTTCTTTAGAGTCAAGTAACAGGATTATTACTCTTTTGAACTTGATGATAGTGTCACAGCTACGGATAGGTATTGACAATGTGTTCCACAATAATTTATACCGCACTGCAAAAACTTACATCGTGTAGGTTTTTGGTGTTTTACAGCAAGCAGTGTAAACGCTTTGTTTCTGAGTCTCTAGACTGAGTCGTGAATCATGGTTAAGCAGGATGTTAAAAATGAGAGTTCATATATTGCTTTGTAGAGAAATATTAGATTGTTCGTTAGCCGACGGTGCCACAGATGCTCTAAGAAGAGGTGCTTACATCTATCTGTGTAGTCAAGAGTGGAGTCACATCCTAGTGCTTACATCTATCTGTGTAGTCAAGAGTGGAGTCACATCCTGTACTCTTATCTTGACTGTGGTAATCGTTTTTGAGAAGATAAATGAACGATATGTAAGGGAGGGTCGTATACATATTTTGTAAGCGATAAGCTTAGCCTCTGTTGTGAAGAAAGTTTTTATTATGAAGCCAATTACCCGTCTATGTCTAGAAATAATGGAGGAAGCATGCTCTTCAAACTTTAGGCTCCCTGTGTAATTAATACCTAGATCATGTGCTGATTTGAGTGTTGAACTTCCACTTTTATTTAAATCAATTTGTGGTTCATAAGGATGTTTTCCAAAAAGGCATGATCTCACACTTGTTGGGATTAAACGGTAATTGCCATTTTTCGCTCTAGATGTTTAGGTTATTGAGGTCACTTTGAGTCCGGGACACACTTTCACTTGAAACTTCAGGCTTAAATCTGTATACTGTTTTGAGATCATCGGCGTATAGGTATGGTTTCCCAAATTTTATGGTGCCACATATACCGTTTATATACATAGGAAACAATAATGGACTTAATACACTCCCCTATATCACTCCACTAGCTATTGGTCTATGTGATGAGTAAGAGTTATTGTACTTCACCATTTGTTTACGTTCTGTTAAGAACGAAACAAGCTATGTATAAAGTGGGTTGTTGATTCCGAAGGTCTTTAGTTTGACGAGACGTCTTTTGTGTGAGAGCATATCAAAGACTTGCTTAAAGTCTTAGAATAGGATTGATACGAGGAGCCCGTTGTTTCGTTTCAGAGTTATGTCATCCATGTAGTCTACTACGCCTATACTGCATAGGTCAAGTTTCCTCTAGTGGGACTCCTGAGAAGTCGCTAGGACTGGTCAAGTTGGCAGCGAATTCCAGCGTTTGACAACTCTTAAGGAGTAGAAGTTGTGTCTACAGTCCGTTCTGCTATGTTGTATCTCCAATTTCTGGGTGTTACCCTTTAGGTTTGTATTAGGACTAAGCTTAGGTAGGTGTTTAAGAGGATGTCCAGAAGTGTTAAGGATACTGCAAGCTATCAGAAGGTCGCCTCTAAGACCCCTTTACTCTAATGGGTAAACGTTAGGTGATTGGAGGCGCCATTCATAAGGTTTTAATTTGAGTTCACGAACTGGTTTCGTGGCTTGCCGTTGGATACGCTCCGGAGTGTCCTTATCCTTATGGAGTGAGGGAGGAAATACCATGTTTCGGTATTCTAAATGGGGACGAATAAAGCTATTGAAGATTATGTGGAAAGCTCTTCCGTCAAACAGGCCAAAAATGCGTTTCATTGTTACCAGTGCAAGGTTTGCTCGAAAGGCATTTCTGTCACAGTCGGAGTAAGACTTTAGGTCATTGGGCACAAGGACACCGAAATCTTTTTCGACTCAGGATACTACTAGAGAAGAGTTTCCTAAATTGTAACTGTAGTCTACGACGTGTCGCAGATAGACTACTTACACTTTGAAGTGTTAAAGGTAGTGTAGCGGTAAATATTTCCAAAAAATCAAATAGCTCTGTAAGATTTCGACATTGGATGCTGACCACAGTTTTAGTGGACTCATCTAGCTGAAGGCGCTCGGTCATGCATCCGCACCAGATCACGTGTGGGAACGCCGTACTCAACATCTGCCGCAATCGCTAGCCAGTTTAGATCAAACGATCCTCGATATATTGATAGCTTATCAAATATATCTTCGATCTCCTCACTTCTGCCTTTTGATTTTACTTGGTGGGTGCGCTTCGTATTAGAAGGTGTTACTGGTTAAAGCGTTGTCAAACTCCGAATACCTGTGGCATCTTCATTGGTGAGCCCGACGTGATCTGGTACACCATATTGTAAACTGTCAGTCTGTTCCTTTTTGTGATTTTATATATCATTGTCTTATTTTAATTTTTTTAACATTGTGATATTTTTTCTCCGTGTTTTTGGGCTTATATATATATTTCCCACTCGTTCACTTTTCGTACTTGATATATTACTATGACTGAACAGACCCCTAAAGTATTTAAGTTAAAGACTGTGTCCCCACCCTCTTTCCAACTTATGCCTTTCTGGCCGGACAATATCGAAGCCTGGTTTTGTTACGCAGAAGCCGACTTCTTCGAGCACGGTGTGAACGATGCGCGTACACAACTCCTCGCAGTAGTCAAGGCACTACCGCGCGAATTCAACAGGTACGTAACACCTAGTATGTTTACTAGTGATGTTTCTGATCCATACCAAACCCTCAAACATGCCATCCTTAAACGCGGAGATCTAACCGATCGACAAAGATTAGACCAACTCCTCAACAACATCGACTTGCAACACGGTTCTGCCACAGACATGTTGCAAAGAATGCGAGAAGTCATTGGCCAAAGAACCTTCGATGACGGCCTATTCAAACGACTTTTCTTATCCAAACTTCCAAAACAACGCCGTAGACGAGCTAGCTGCATCTGCCGACCGCATTCTCGAAATCACTAGGTCTTCTAACGCCGAGGATTTTTCAGTCAAAGAAAAGCCTCAAACGACCCTGAATGACATAACACAGTTATGTCATACACTTACGCGTTATCTCAAACTCTGTAACGACCGTAAACGATCACTTACCCCGCGGAGAGATGGATAATCCTGATTGGTGCTGGTACCATAATCAGTACGGAAAGTCCGCCAGAAATTGCAGAAAACCCTGCAATTTTCCCAACGCGAAATCCGTCGACGCGAAGAACGTTTCGGGAGACTCCTAATCCGGCACGCGTTAACAGCGACCGTAGCCGGCGAACATAGCCGTCTTTTATATGTCACTGATGTGATAACGAGAGTTCACTACCTCGTAGATACTGGCGCAGAGGTTAGCGTTCTCCCAGCGAATTCCGACGACCGGCTACACGAGCCCTTTTTAAATCTACAGGCGGCAAACGGAAAGCCTATCGCTACGTATGGCCAAAGGTATGTTTATCTTAACGTGGGTTTACGCAAACCCACTCACTGGATCTTTGTTGTTGCAGATGTTTCTATGCCAATCATTGGTATGGACCTTCTACAACACCACAACTTAATTATCGATACGCGCAAACGGAGGTTGGTAGACGGAAACACTAATTTATCTGTTTGCCTGACTTCTTTTTCTGGTTGCAGGTTATCTCCAGTCACTATTAAGCACACTATAGACCCCTTCTACCAACCACTACTCGATGAATATTTTGGCATCTACCAATCGCAACTGAAATTGCCGTGTGTACCCAGCAATGTTACACATCACATCACGACTACAGGACTACCTGTTTTCTCGAAAGCACGCCGACTGGCCCCCGAAAAGTTAAGGTTGGCGAAAAAGGAATTCGTCTTTTCAAAAATCGACTTGGTAAAAGCTTATAACCAAATTCCTATGGCCAGTGAAGACATTCCAAATACCGCTATTATAACTCCCCTCGGACTCCATGAATTTTTGCGAATGCCTTTCGGTCTGAGAAACGCGGCACAGACTTTCCAAAGGTTCATAGATGACGTTTTTCGAGGTCTCAACTCCGTACATGCATACGTTGATGACTGTCTAATAGCAAGTCCGGACAGAGAATCACATCTCCAGCATCTGGACCTTGTTTTCGACCGACTACAAAAGCATGGCATTACCGTAAACATTGAGAAATGCCAAATCGGAACCGATTCCTTAGACTTCTTAGGACACACTATCTATGCGCAAGGTATCCGACCCCTTAGAACAAAAGTGGCGGCCATTCTGGATTACCCAGAACCGACCACCATCAAGCAATTGCGCACGTTTAACGGTCTGGTAAGTTTTTATAGACGATTCATACCGAAATGCGCGTTACTTATGAAACCCCTTACCGACCAACTTCGTGGAAATGCGAAATCCATCAATCTGGATGACACTACCCGTAAAGCATTCTCCACGGTTAACGAACATATCGCCCGAGCAGCAATGCTTGCTCATCAGGACCCTAAAGCGCCCATTAGCATCGCAGTAGACGCATCCGACTCAGCAATCGGAGCAGTCTTACAACAATGGGTTAACCACTCCTGGCAACCTTTCGCTTTTTTCTCTAGACGGTTGCTAGACACTGAATCGAGGTACAGCACATTCTGTAGGAAACTCCTAGCTATGTATTGCGCTGTCCGGCATTTTCAACACTATATCGAAGGCCGAGAATCCACCCGCCCAACTTCAAAAGAAAGACTGTGATCTTCAGCACGAGTTGGCCTCAACAACACTTAAACTGCGCATTAAACAGATGGGAACAGGTAACGAAACCTTACTTTGTGACACATCTGCAGGTAGGGATCGCCCAATCGTGCCGAAACAATATCGACGCAACGTCTTCAATACGTTGCACAGACTTTCTCATCCAGGAGTTCGTGCAACCATCAAGCTTATAGCAGAACGGTTTTGCTGGCCTAATATGAATAAAAACGTGAGGGAGTGGGCACGCTCCTGTGTAAGCTGCTAGAAATCTAAGGTTATTAGACACAACAAATGTCCCATATGCTTGTTTAAAACTCACGATGCTCGCTTCGACCATGTTCATTTGGATTTGGTAGGACCTTTACCAGATTCGAATGGATATTCTTATCTTCTAACATGCGTAGACCGTTTTACCCGATGGCCAGAAGCAGTACCCATCAAAGATATTACTGCTGAAACAGTGGCCCGCGCCTTCGTCGAGAGGTGGGTAGCAAACTTCGGCTTCCCTACAACCATTACAACAGATCGTGGACGTCAGTTTGAATCTGAACTGTTCCGTTGTCTGACCATGAAACTAGGAATCACTCGCTTCCGAACGACGGCCTACCACCCACAAGCAAACGGGTTAGAAGAACGTTTTCACCGACAACTAAAAGCGTCACTATCAGCATCAAACATTTCTCAGTGGACTGACGTTCTTCCACTCGTCATTCTAGGCATTCGCAATGCGGTGAAAGCTGACATCGGATACACTGTGTCTCAACTCGTTTATGGTACGACCCTTCGACTTCCAGGAGAGTTCGTGGATCCTTCATCCTCTTCGATGAACATGAATCTAACCTCCTACACGAACAGGCTTACCAGCGCGTTGCATTCTGTTAAACCTGTTTCCACTCGACCACAATCAACTGATGTTTTCGTTCAACCTGACTTAAAACATAGTACACACGTTTTCGTGCGTCGAGACTCGCATCGACGACCTCTCGAATCAACATATGAAGGACCTTTCAAAGTTCTTCAACGCGAATCTAAGTACTATATAATCGATAAGAACGGAACCAACGAAAGCACCAGCATCGATCGCCTCAAAGCAGCGTATTTAGAAGGAAATCCTATTCACGTCGATTTTCCTTCAATACAATCGCACGACACAACTCCTGCCCTTATAATACCTCAATCGACAGCCGACACACACGTTGATACTTCGACAGTATCCGAAAATAAACTCAAAACAACGCGTTCTGGAAGAAGAGTAAGATTTCCAGAACACTTGAACGATTACTGCACGTATGACACAAGTTAACATTTTATATCCTCTCGATTTTCCCTGGTACTATATGTAACTTTTTTTAAAAAACCCGAATTTAATATGCTTATATATTTTTATTATTTTTTTATTTCAAAAAAGAAAAAACAAAAAGATAACAATATTATAAAAATCCTTTTTTACGCTACTAAGTGAGCATGATTTTGTTTTCCTTTTTCTTCACCCGTTTTGTGTTTTCACGCGCGTACGAGTTAATTCCGACATGCACTTACATATTTTTCTTTTCGTTTCCAGGACGACTGGAAAAGACGATGAAAAGAACAATGAAGTTGAGAGAAACGAAAATCTGCATTGTACCTTTTTTTTTTACTTTATTTTGCATCGTGGTGCATTATAGTAAGGAAAGACGACCAGATGCTGCTAAACCTAGCAAGCTATCAGAAGAGTGTTTACCAACGAAAAACTCTTCGGGTTTAAACTTCTGGCTGGAAACGTCTTAGGGTCATCACTACCCCACTAGGGGAGGAAGGATCTGAGAAGGTAAAAATTCCCACAAAACAAATAGTTCTGTAAGATTTCGACATTGGATGCTGACCACATTAGTTCTAATGGACTCATCTAGCTGAAGGCGCTCGGTCATGCATCCGCACTAGATCACGTGTGGGAACGCCGTACTCAACATCTACCGCATTCACTAGCCAGATTAGATCAGACGATCCTCGATATGTTGATAGCTTATCAAATATATCTTCGATCTCCTCACTTCTGCCTTTTGATTTTACTTGGTGGGTGCGCTTCGTATTAGAAGGTGTTACTGGTTAAAGCGTTGTCAAACTCCGAATACCTGTGGCATCTTCAATAGGTCCGTTGTCGTCTGCCCAACTTTGAAGTCGAGTCAGATCCTCCTGAAGTGCCTGTATATCCTCTTGGTTGCATATCTCTCTCCCCAAAATTTTACATCATCAGCAAAATGTAATAACTCTGACGATACCTGTCGTAGGAGATCATTAATGTAGATCAAGAAGAGAAGAGGTCATAGTATTGAGCCCTGAGGACTCCACTAGGACATTCCATAGCCTGAGATAAAGTGAAGTTTACCCTGACCTTAAAACGTCGATTTTTCTTATATGAAGTGAGTCAATGAAACAGAGGCGGTTTGATTCTGATGTGCGGAGTAGAATGATCATGATTGGTTGTCTGCTTAGTCAGACATGTAGACAGTCTGACAAATATCAGATAAGTTATATATTCCCTTATCCTTATTATTGTGACACTTACCCATTATTAATTGTTCATTGTTGTGGATTGTGTCGGTTTTTGGTGTGAAAATATACTCACGTTGTGGTCAGGCTAATTACGTGTTCTTCATCTGAGTTGTGTTGACGTCCTGTAGAATAGACACTGGGAGGGATCTAGTGTAGATAATCGTTTAATCGTTATAACATTAGACGAAGTAATACCGAGCGCTATAACAATTGGCGACGGGGTGAAAAACAAAGAACCTAAGGTACAAACCACAAGTTATAACATTGCCGACGGTTAATAAAACGGATCTACGCCTATATATTCGTTTAAAGTGGATTTTATAACATTAAAATGGATGATCTGAAAACTTTATTGCATCAGCAAAATTCTCTTAACGAATTAATGGTCAAAATGTGATAAAATTCTCAAGAACCAATGTATCCAATTCAATGAATGAATTTAGATTTGATCCAGAATGTGGAATTACATTTGAGGCATGGCTTAAACTCCATGAGTATTTACTTATTAATGATTGGAAAGAGTGGGACGAAGGTTTAAAACTGTGATTATTATTACGGAAGCTCGGAGTGTCTGAACATGAAAAGTTCTGTAATTTTATCCCCCCAAAAAGCCGACTGACATAACCTTCACAGAAACAGTTGAGTGCCTGACATATATATTCGGTGAACTATCATCCGTTTTTCAAACTAGATACCAGCGTCTCCAGCTTGTGAAAAAATCACAGGACGATTATATGTCGTATGCAAGCATCGTGTACCGGGAGTGTGAGCGGTTCCGTTTGCAGGAAATGTCCTCAGATCAATTTACATGCCTTATTTTTTATGCGGGTTACAATCTTCAGTAGATGCACATATCGAAACACGTATTTTAACGAGAATAGAACAAGATCCTAATATCAGCCTACAATCAGTATCTGAAGAATGTCAAATAACGGTTTATTTGAAGCATGACACAAATCTAGTAGAAAGGGACAATGAACATGTGGAAGTTAAAACTTTGCAGAAAGCTTTTAATGGAAATAAGGATCAGTACTCTCAGCAAATCCCAAAGCAAATAAAACCCAAAACGTGTTATTGGCGATGTGATAAGCGTCATTCTGCTAATGTTTGCTGTTTTAAAAAGAGAGTTTGTTTCCGTAGCAGTGAATAAATCCAAAAAATAAATAACTCTGTAAGTTTTCGGCGTTGGATGCTGACCACATTAGTTCTAATGGACTCATCTAGCTGAAGGCGCTCGGTCATGCATCCGCACTAGATCACGTGTGGGAACGCCGTACTCAACATCTACCGCATTCACTAGCCAGATTAGATCAGACGATCCTCGATATGTTGATAGCTTATCAAATATATCTTCGATCTCCTCACTTCTGCCTTTTGATTTTACTTGGTGGGTGCGCTTCGTATTAGAAGGTGTTACTGGTTAAAGCGTTGTCAAACTCCGAATACCTGTGGCATCTTCAATAGGTCCGTTGTCGTCTGCCCAACTTTGAAGTCGAGTCAGATCCTCCTGAAGTGCCTGTATATCCTCTTGGTTGCATATCTCTCTCCCCAAAATTTTACATCATCAGCAAAATGTAATAACTCTGACGATACCTGTCGTAGGAGATCATTAATGTAGATCAAGAAGAGAAGAGGTCATAGTATTGAGCCCTGAGGACTCCACTAGGACATTCCATAGCCTGAGATAAAGTGAAGTTTACCCTGACCTTAAAACGTCGATTTTTCTTATATGAAGTGAGTCAATGAAACAGAGGCGGTTTGATTCTGATGTGCGGAGTAGAATGATCATGATTGGTTGTCTGCTTAGTCAGACATGTAGACAGTCTGACAAATATCAGATAAGTTATATATTCCCTTATCCTTATTATTGTGACACTTACCCATTATTAATTGTTCATTGTTGTGGATTGTGTCGGTTTTTGGTGTGAAAATATACTCACGTTGTGGTCAGGCTAATTACGTGTTCTTCATCTGAGTTGTGTTGACGTCCTGTAGAATAGACACTGGGAGGGATCTAGTGTAGATAATCGTTTAATCGTTATAACATTAGACGAAGTAATACCGAGCGCTATAACAATTGGCGACGGGGTGAAAAACAAAGAACCTAAGGTACAAACCACAAGTTATAACATTGCCGACGGTTAATAAAACGGATCTACGCCTATATATTCGTTTAAAGTGGATTTTATAACATTAAAATGGATGATCTGAAAACTTTATTGCATCAGCAAAATTCTCTTAACGAATTAATGGTCAAAAATGTGATAAAATTCTCAAGAACCAATGTATCCAATTCAATGAATGAATTTAGATTTGATCCAGAATGTGGAATTACATTTGAGGCATGGCTTAAACTCCATGAGTATTTACTTATTAATGATTGGAAAGAGTGGGACGAAGGTTTAAAACTGTGATTATTATTACGGAAGCTCGGAGTGTCTGAACATGAAAAGTTCTGTAATTTTATCCCCCCAAAAAGCCGACTGACATAACCTTCACAGAAACAGTTGAGTGCCTGACATATATATTCGGTGAACTATCATCCGTTTTTCAAACTAGATACCAGCGTCTCCAGCTTGTGAAAAAATCACAGGACGATTATATGTCGTATGCAAGCATCGTGTACCGGGAGTGTGAGCGGTTCCGTTTGCAGGAAATGTCCTCAGATCAATTTACATGCCTTATTTTTTATGCGGGTTACAATCTTCAGTAGATGCACATATCGAAACACGTATTTTAACGAGAATAGAACAAGATCCTAATATCAGCCTACAATCAGTATCTGAAGAATGTCAAATAACGGTTTATTGAAGCATGACACAAATCTAGTAGAAAGGGACAATGAACATGTGGAAGTTAAAACTTTGCAGAAAGCTTTTAATGGAAATAAGGATCAGTACTCTCAGCAAATCCCAAAGCAAATAAAACCCAAAACGTGTTATTGGCGATGTGATAAGCGTCATTCTGCTAATGTTTGCTGTTTTAAAAAGAGAGTTTGTTTCCGTAGCAGTGAATAAATCCAAAAAATAAATAACTCTGTAAGTTTTCGGCGTTGGATGCTGACCACATTAGTTCTAATGGACTCATCTAGCTGAAGGCGCTCGGTCATGCATCCGCACTAGATCACGTGTGGGAACGCCGTACTCAACATCTACCGCATTCACTAGCCAGATTAGATCAGACGATCCTCGATATGTTGATAGCTTATCAAATATATCTTCGATCTCCTCACTTCTGCCTTTTGATTTTACTTGGTGGGTGCGCTTCGTATTAGAAGGTGTTACTGGTTAAAGCGTTGTCAAACTCCGAATACCTGTGGCATCTTCAATAGGTCCGTTGTCGTCTGCCCAACTTTGAAGTCGAGTCAGATCCTCCTGAAGTGCCTGTATATCCTCTTGGTTGCATATCTCTCTCCCCAAAATTTTACATCATCAGCAAAATGTAATAACTCTGACGATACCTGTCGTAGGAGATCATTAATGTAGATCAAGAAGAGAAGAGGTCATAGTATTGAGCCCTGAGGACTCCACTAGGACATTCCATAGCCTGAGATAAAGTGAAGTTTACCCTGACCTTAAAACGTCGATTTTTCTTATATGAAGTGAGTCAATGAAACAGAGGCGGTTTGATTCTGATGTGCGGAGTAGAATGATCATGATTGGTTGTCTGCTTAGTCAGACATGTAGACAGTCTGACAAATATCAGATAAGTTATATATTCCCTTATCCTTATTATTGTGACACTTACCCATTATTAATTGTTCATTGTTGTGGATTGTGTCGGTTTTTGGTGTGAAAATATACTCACGTTGTGGTCAGGCTAATTACGTGTTCTTCATCTGAGTTGTGTTGACGTCCTGTAGAATAGACACTGGGAGGGATCTAGTGTAGATAATCGTTTAATCGTTATAACATTAGACGAAGTAATACCGAGCGCTATAACAATTGGCGACGGGGTGAAAAACAAAGAACCTAAGGTACAAACCACAAGTTATAACATTGCCGACGGTTAATAAAACGGATCTACGCCTATATATTCGTTTAAAGTGGATTTTATAACATTAAAATGGATGATCTGAAAACTTTATTGCATCAGCAAAATTCTCTTAACGAATTAATGGTCAAAAATGTGATAAAATTCTCAAGAACCAATGTATCCAATTCAATGAATGAATTTAGATTTGATCCAGAATGTGGAATTACATTTGAAGCATGGCTTAAACTCCATGAGTATTTACTTATTAATGATTGGAAAGAGTGGGACGAAGGTTTAAAACTGTGATTATTATTACGGAAGCTCGGAGTGTCTGAACATGAAAAGTTCTGTAATTTTATCCCCCCAAAAAGCCGACTGACATAACCTTCACAGAAACAGTTGAGTGCCTGACATATATATTCGGTGAACTATCATCCGTTTTTCAAACTAGATACCAGCGTCTCCAGCTTGTGAAAAAATCACAGGACGATTATATGTCGTATGCAAGCATCGTGTACCGGGAGTGTGAGCGGTTCCGTTTGCAGGAAATGTCCTCAGATCAATTTACATGCCTTATTTTTTATGCGGGTTACAATCTTCAGTAGATGCACATATCGAAACACGTATTTTAACGAGAATAGAACAAGATCCTAATATCAGCCTACAATCAGTATCTGAAGAATGTCAAATAACGGTTTATTTGAAGCATGACACAAATCTAGTAGAAAGGGACAATGAACATGTGGAAGTTAAAACTTTGCAGAAAGCTTTTAATGGAAATAAGGATCAGTACTCTCAGCAAATCCCAAAGCAAATAAAACCCAAAACGTGTTATTGGCGATGTGATAAGCGTCATTCTGCTAATGTTTGCTGTTTTAAAAAGAGAGTTTGTTTCCGTAGCAGTGAATAAATCCAAAAAATAAATAACTCTGTAAGTTTTCGGCGTTGGATGCTGACCACATTAGTTCTAATGGACTCATCTAGCTGAAGGCGCTCGGTCATGCATCCGCACTAGATCACGTGTGGGAACGCCGTACTCAACATCTACCGCATTCACTAGCCAGATTAGATCAGACGATCCTCGATATGTTGATAGCTTATCAAATATATCTTCGATCTCCTCACTTCTGCCTTTTGATTTTACTTGGTGGGTGCGCTTCGTATTAGAAGGTGTTACTGGTTAAAGCGTTGTCAAACTCCGAATACCTGTGGCATCTTCAATAGGTCCGTTGTCGTCTGCCCAACTTTGAAGTCGAGTCAGATCCTCCTGAAGTGCCTGTATATCCTCTTGGTTGCATATCTCTCTCCCCAAAATTTTACATCATCAGCAAAATGTAATAACTCTGACGATACCTGTCGTAGGAGATCATTAATGTAGATCAAGAAGAGAAGAGGTCATAGTATTGAGCCCTGAGGACTCCACTAGGACATTCCATAGCCTGAGATAAAGTGAAGTTTACCCTGACCTTAAAACGTCGATTTTTCTTATATGAAGTGAGTCAATGAAACAGAGGCGGTTTGATTCTGATGTGCGGAGTAGAATGATCATGATTGGTTGTCTGCTTAGTCAGACATGTAGACAGTCTGACAAATATCAGATAAGTTATATATTCCCTTATCCTTATTATTGTGACACTTACCCATTATTAATTGTTCATTGTTGTGGATTGTGTCGGTTTTTGGTGTGAAAATATACTCACGTTGTGGTCAGGCTAATTACGTGTTCTTCATCTGAGTTGTGTTGACGTCCTGTAGAATAGACACTGGGAGGGATCTAGTGTAGATAATCGTTTAATCGTTATAACATTAGACGAAGTAATACCGAGCGCTATAACAATTGGCGACGGGGTGAAAAACAAAGAACCTAAGGTACAAACCACAAGTTATAACATTGCCGACGGTTAATAAAACGGATCTACGCCTATATATTCGTTTAAAGTGGATTTTATAACATTAAAATGGATGATCTGAAAACTTTATTGCATCAGCAAAATTCTCTTAACGAATTAATGGTCAAAAATGTGATAAAATTCTCAAGAACCAATGTATCCAATTCAATGAATGAATTTAGATTTGATCCAGAATGTGGAATTACATTTGAGGCATGGCTTAAACTCCATGAGTATTTACTTATTAATGATTGGAAAGAGTGGGACGAAGGTTTAAAACTGTGATTATTATTACGGAAGCTCGGAGTGTCTGAACATGAAAAGTTCTGTAATTTTATCCCCCCAAAAAGCCGACTGACATAACCTTCACAGAAACAGTTGAGTGCCTGACATATATATTCGGTGAACTATCATCCGTTTTTCAAACTAGATACCAGCGTCTCCAGCTTGTGAAAAAATCACAGGACGATTATATGTCGTATGCAAGCATCGTGTACCGGGAGTGTGAGCGGTTCCGTTTGCAGGAAATGTCCTCAGATCAATTTACATGCCTTATTTTTTATGCGGGTTACAATCTTCAGTAGATGCACATATCGAAACACGTATTTTAACGAGAATAGAACAAGATCCTAATATCAGCCTACAATCAGTATCTGAAGAATGTCAAATAACGGTTTATTTGAAGCATGACACAAATCTAGTAGAAAGGGACAATGAACATGTGGAAGTTAAAACTTTGCAGAAAGCTTTTAATGGAAATAAGGATCAGTACTCTCAGCAAATCCCAAAGCAAATAAAACCCAAAACGTGTTATTGGCGATGTGATAAGCGTCATTCTGCTAATGTTTGCTGTTTTAAAAAGAGAGTTTGTTTCCGTAGCAGTGAATAAATCCAAAAAATAAATAACTCTGTAAGTTTTCGGCGTTGGATGCTGACCACATTAGTTCTAATGGACTCATCTAGCTGAAGGCGCTCGGTCATGCATCCGCACTAGATCACGTGTGGGAACGCCGTACTCAACATCTACCGCATTCACTAGCCAGATTAGATCAGACGATCCTCGATATGTTGATAGCTTATCAAATATATCTTCGATCTCCTCACTTCTGCCTTTTGATTTTACTTGGTGGGTGCGCTTCGTATTAGAAGGTGTTACTGGTTAAAGCGTTGTCAAACTCCGAATACCTGTGGCATCTTCAATAGGTCCGTTGTCGTCTGCCCAACTTTGAAGTCGAGTCAGATCCTCCTGAAGTGCCTGTATATCCTCTTGGTTGCATATCTCTCTCCCCAAAATTTTACATCATCAGCAAAATGTAATAACTCTGACGATACCTGTCGTAGGAGATCATTAATGTAGATCAAGAAGAGAAGAGGTCATAGTATTGAGCCCTGAGGACTCCACTAGGACATTCCATAGCCTGAGATAAAGTGAAGTTTACCCTGACCTTAAAACGTCGATTTTTCTTATATGAAGTGAGTCAATGAAACAGAGGCGGTTTGATTCTGATGTGCGGAGTAGAATGATCATGATTGGTTGTCTGCTTAGTCAGACATGTAGACAGTCTGACAAATATCAGATAAGTTATATATTCCCTTATCCTTATTATTGTGACACTTACCCATTATTAATTGTTCATTGTTGTGGATTGTGTCGGTTTTTGGTGTGAAAATATACTCACGTTGTGGTCAGGCTAATTACGTGTTCTTCATCTGAGTTGTGTTGACGTCCTGTAGAATAGACACTGGGAGGGATCTAGTGTAGATAATCGTTTAATCGTTATAACATTAGACGAAGTAATACCGAGCGCTATAACAATTGGCGACGGGGTGAAAAACAAAGAACCTAAGGTACAAACCACAAGTTATAACATTGCCGACGGTTAATAAAACGGATCTACGCCTATATATTCGTTTAAAGTGGATTTTATAACATTAAAATGGATGATCTGAAAACTTTATTGCATCAGCAAAATTCTCTTAACGAATTAATGGTCAAAAATGTGATAAAATTCTCAAGAACCAATGTATCCAATTCAATGAATGAATTTAGATTTGATCCAGAATGTGGAATTACATTTGAGGCATGGCTTAAACTCCATGAGTATTTACTTATTAATGATTGGAAAGAGTGGGACGAAGGTTTAAAACTGTGATTATTATTACGGAAGCTCGGAGTGTCTGAACATGAAAAGTTCTGTAATTTTATCCCCCCAAAAAGCCGACTGACATAACCTTCACAGAAACAGTTGAGTGCCTGACATATATATTCGGTGAACTATCATCCGTTTTTCAAACTAGATACCAGCGTCTCCAGCTTGTGAAAAAATCACAGGACGATTATATGTCGTATGCAAGCATCGTGTACCGGGAGTGTGAGCGGTTCCGTTTGCAGGAAATGTCCTCAGATCAATTTACATGCCTTATTTTTTATGCGGGTTACAATCTTCAGTAGATGCACATATCGAAACACGTATTTTAACGAGAATAGAACAAGATCCTAATATCAGCCTACAATCAGTATCTGAAGAATGTCAAATAACGGTTTATTTGAAGCATGACACAAATCTAGTAGAAAGGGACAATGAACATGTGGAAGTTAAAACTTTGCAGAAAGCTTTTAATGGAAATAAGGATCAGTACTCTCAGCAAATCCCAAAGCAAATAAAACCCAAAACGTGTTATTGGCGATGTGATAAGCGTCATTCTGCTAATGTTTGCTGTTTTAAAAAGAGAGTTTGTTTCCGTAGCAGTGAATAAATCCAAAAAATAAATAACTCTGTAAGTTTTCGGCGTTGGATGCTGACCACATTAGTTCTAATGGACTCATCTAGCTGAAGGCGCTCGGTCATGCATCCGCACTAGATCACGTGTGGGAACGCCGTACTCAACATCTACCGCATTCACTAGCCAGATTAGATCAGACGATCCTCGATATGTTGATAGCTTATCAAATATATCTTCGATCTCCTCACTTCTGCCTTTTGATTTTACTTGGTGGGTGCGCTTCGTATTAGAAGGTGTTACTGGTTAAAGCGTTGTCAAACTCCGAATACCTGTGGCATCTTCAATAGGTCCGTTGTCGTCTGCCCAACTTTGAAGTCGAGTCAGATCCTCCTGAAGTGCCTGTATATCCTCTTGGTTGCATATCTCTCTCCCCAAAATTTTACATCATCAGCAAAATGTAATAACTCTGACGATACCTGTCGTAGGAGATCATTAATGTAGATCAAGAAGAGAAGAGGTCATAGTATTGAGCCCTGAGGACTCCACTAGGACATTCCATAGCCTGAGATAAAGTGAAGTTTACCCTGACCTTAAAACGTCGATTTTTCTTATATGAAGTGAGTCAATGAAACAGAGGCGGTTTGATTCTGATGTGCGGAGTAGAATGATCATGATTGGTTGTCTGCTTAGTCAGACATGTAGACAGTCTGACAAATATCAGATAAGTTATATATTCCCTTATCCTTATTATTGTGACACTTACCCATTATTAATTGTTCATTGTTGTGGATTGTGTCGGTTTTTGGTGTGAAAATATACTCACGTTGTGGTCAGGCTAATTACGTGTTCTTCATCTGAGTTGTGTTGACGTCCTGTAGAATAGACACTGGGAGGGATCTAGTGTAGATAATCGTTTAATCGTTATAACATTAGACGAAGTAATACCGAGCGCTATAACAATTGGCGACGGGGTGAAAAACAAAGAACCTAAGGTACAAACCACAAGTTATAACATTGCCGACGGTTAATAAAACGGATCTACGCCTATATATTCGTTTAAAGTGGATTTTATAACATTAAAATGGATGATCTGAAAACTTGTTTAAAGCGTTTTATAACTTCGAATACCTGTGGCATCTTTATTGGTGAGCCTTACGTGATCTGGTACAACAAATCGCAAACCGTGAGTTCGTTCTTTATTGTGATTTTATGTCATTGTCTTAGTTTAATTTTTTCTATATTGTGATATTTTTTCCATGTTTTTGGATATATATATTTCCCACTCGTTTTTTTTTCGTACTTGATATATCACCATGACTGAACAGACACCTAAGGTATTTAAGTTGAAGACCGTTTACGAACTTTCGTTCTAACTAATGCCCTTCTGGCCAGACAACATCGAAGCCTGGTTTTGCTACGCACTGCGTGAACGACACACGTGCACAATTCCTCGCAGTAGTCAAGGCACTACCGCGCGAATTCAACAGGTACGTGACACCTAGTATGTCTACTAGTGATGTTTCAGAACCCTATGAAACTCTTAAACGATCCATCTTTAAATGCAGAGATCTAACCGATCGACAAAGGTTAGACCAACTCCTCAACAACATCCACCTGAAACACGGTTCTGACACAGACATGTTGCAGAGAATGAGAGAAGTTATTGGCCAAAGAACTTCCAATGATGGCCTATTCAAACAACTTTTCTTATCAAAACTTCCTCAACAGGTGTAAGCTGTTTTCAAAACAACTCCGTAGACGAGCTGGCTGCATCTGCTGACCGTATCCTTGAAATCACAAAATCTTCTAATGCCGAGATTTTTTCAGTCAAAGAAAAGCCTTTAACGACTCAGAATGACATAGCAGAGTTATGTCATCCACTTACACATTATCCTGAATTTCGTAACGACCGTAGAGGGTTACACACTCGGCGAAGAAGCACTTTACGTAGGCGATCTGTCTCTAGGCCTCAAGAGACGGATAACCCCGACTGGTGCTGGTATATAACCATTATGGAAAGTCCCCCAGAAATTGCAGAAAACCCTGCAATAACTATATCTTTTATTGTCTGATTTTTTTATTTTTATTCTCCATCGGATGCCTGCCACAGAGTCCTAATGTAAAAGTCCGAGTTAGCATGTTATAGGCTGTCTTAGTGGAATATCTAATTCAGCATACAATTAGAAATATGGGTCTGAATAGTGAGCATAGGAGAACAACCTCAATATCACAGATTGATTGACTTGTTCTCGGTCATAAAGAGCTTGATACATACAACATGTTCTGACCCGCACACATTGGCGGATTGAAATCATAGCCTTCATCATCAACGCTTGCTAGTCAGTAACTCCATCCTCCCTCCTTTTGTGATGTTATGCTGATTTAAGCTTTTTTGGATATACACCATACCTCACACAATGCTCTGTGTTTCACATCCTGTTGGAAAACACTATCTCTATAAGTACCACTTTACAAGCTTATCAGGCAGTTAAAAATTATGGACTGTGGGTAAGTCATCGATGCAATGCTTTGATTGACTATAGTATCTAGTATAGGTTGCCAATCGGAGTAAAGGCTATAAGAAGGGTATATTGTAATATAGTTTTTTTCCAAAGTAGGCGAAAAAGTAAAAAAATATTTGAGTTATAGATAGGGTAACGAGTGGTGAAATAATATTAATGATAAGTTAACATAATGTACAGGAGAGTAAAAAGATGATAAAGAATAAACAAGAAGGAACCCACATTAACTTCGTGCTGATGTTATTTTGTTCTATCCTAACCGGTTGATGAGTAACAGGTTCCCTAGATGCAAGATGACTGTTAGTAAGGGGTCGATTGTGCAGTTCTTCTGACTTAGGGTAGTAGTGAGCGTCTCTTAATGACCCAATATCCATAGGTCCAGTGAGTTATCTGTCTACTTCAAGTAAAAGATCAGGGAGAAAAAGTATCTAATACGACTACAAAGAAGAAAAATAAGGCAAGTTAGTCTGCGTATGTAGATAGCTTATGATGTCTGAGTGGGACGCAGATGTTTTCGTTTGTGCTAGATCTGTGCAAGTGAGGGCTTGATCGATAAGTCTTACAAACGCATGTAATTCATCTGACGTGCGTATTTCAGAGGGAAGACTGTTTCATATTAATGCAGACTTGGTGAGGAAGCAGTCTTTCCAAGTGTTCTGACCCTTATTTACTATAGCTGAATAGTTTCCCTGTGCCTGTGAGGCGAATGTGTAGTGGCATCGGGCCATAACCATACAATACTGAAAGCTGAACACGAGACAACTGGGAAAATACGTATTCAATATTTAACGCGGGGAAAACCCAACGATGGAGAAAGTGAGAGCGAAAAATGGAATGAATTCGAATCCATCTGACGACTTGGCCCGGCCTTACAGGCGTGGTCAATGTTAACTGTTATCTTATATCTTTTGTTCATATTAAATATATTGTTCTAGCTCTAGCCTAGGTGTGTTCTTCATCATATATTGATGATTGTTACAACGCGATGAGTTGGTGCAGATAATAATGTAACTTCCATGTAAGATCTCATAGATTAGGCAGCTACATCATTACAAATCTACAATTTTTGGATTAAGTCTATTATTAGAGCGATACTAATATCATAATAGACCATAATTCTACAAATGCAAGTTCATTCGGGTTATTTTATATAGCAGTTTTAGGAGGACTACTTGATTAAGTTAAATCGGTTGCTTATCGTCATATGGCTCATATTCAATTAGCTTACTATGCAAACAGTCTGGATTATAATTAAGAATGACATTATGGTTTTTAATGTCAGTTGGAATCCTCATATCATTCACAAATATCTGATCTCTAGACTCATCTAGGACTATAAAGTGATATATCGTCTAGATATTCACATCATACTCATGATGAATGTTTCGGAAATCGTTACATTATTGGAAATTGTCCCTAGTTGTTTATTAGGTTCAACTTGCACGTATGATCCTGTCGCTTCACGTCCATTTACACGGCATTCTCAAGGTGTTTATTTCTGAGTAACCTCTATATTTTAATATGGAATCAATGAGCTAATATTTTTGCTCGAATTAATAAACTTTTAAGTATCCCTAAAAGAGCTAAATCTAAACAGAAAGGAACATGTTGATCAATCCGATTTTTTCCAAGGCTGAAAGTCTTAACAGTTGTCGTTGAGCATACCACATGCTCGACGGCAAATATTCCCTAGCTTAGCCACAAGGTCTAAGACACACTCAAGTTTATTCAGTTGTCCGAGAGTAAGCATAAACCGCATGGAAAAGTGTTGCCACTTTCAGAGATCTCTGAGAAGGGTCAAGACTAATAAGATGTTAGTGAAGAATGACTAGAAGGTCAAAGACATTCTGCCCAAATTACAAAGCAATATAAAACTTATATAATACGGTGCTTAACAGTGGTCTTCCTTCAGATCGTGTTGAATATTTTCAAGTTGTTCCAATCCTCGTATTTATTCTTCTAATGTACACTTTGTAGTTACTACTGATGCCCTATCTGTAGACATTGATGCAGTCTTAGAACAGGTAGGTAGGACCGTAACGTGCTTAACGTAAACGTACTGATGCCAAACAATGTTATTCATGAACTCAGAGGGGAACATCAGCAGTATTTTGAAGCACTTAACAACTTTATAAGCATTTGTTTTGAAAGAAATTCACTAATGTTTCGTAAGGCTCTAGAGTCTGCTTATCACCCTGAAAAATCCTAGTTACAATGCCTAAACAGTAAAGAAGTGCTCCGAATACATTTAACTGTATTATTTGACAAAGAAAGGCTTAGGAAATTCAACGTATACACTACATTTCCTGACAGTCATTTAAAGATAGACCTCTAAATACAGAAGATGGTTTAAAAAGAAGATCTTACCGGGAAGCCACTTGAATCTCATTGGAAAACATCGTCTATACCTTCAATATATATACTACATGCTATGTCAAGAGTTTGAAATGACAATCTAGAACGTAGATTTTCACACTATTTCGCCAGGCCTGATCAATAATGTACCACTCTGATGGTACTTTGTATTTAAAGGATCATATTGTTATCCCGCATTTGTCGCGTGGATCTGTCCTTGGAAAATTACAAAGTGGATAATTTGGTTTTGAGAAAATGCAATCTTTGGTAAGGTTCAGATGTCGATTTCTGTGGATAAATTAAGATATATTTTGTACAGCAAACAATTATGATAAATGTCACGACTTAAAAAGTCATCCCTCAAAGTGAGCTCCATTGACACTATAGTCTGAAGTCTGGCAGAGAACCTATGCAGAAACATATATCTAATTGCATTATTGGGAAATAATCCAGTCCACCAGTTCATCGTCATGTGCAATAGCATATGAAGTTAGACGAAGCAGCTGAAGTTAATAAAGTACAAAAAACAATGTAGTCATTTTTTACTTACACACTAAGAGTACTATTTAATTACTGTGTAAACTCCATTCAGGACTGTTCCGAAAAGTTGATATTGCATATTCGAACGACTACATAAAAACTTCACAAGAAAGAACTACTATATTTATTCGTTGTTATGATGATTATTAAAGTTCAATGTCACCGCGATTGCTTATCCTCTTTGTTTAAATCAGGCATTTAATATAAAAGCCAATATGTGGGTAAATTTTAGTTAGTGTTTCTTTGGCGTGGTTTCGTGTGAACGGAGAGTGTGGCATTTGTTGTGATCCACCTACGAGTTCACTTATTCGTATGGTATTGTAAAATCATTGTTTTATTATACTAGTGATTCGGGAGTACTCATGTGTAATAATCCCCTAAATGACACACCTAATTTTATCTCAAGATTCTATTTTTTCATGTTAAGCCATAAAAACACGAGTCAGATAATCTGTCTGGAATTATTCCCAAGATCTACAATAAAATGTCTGTATAAAAACGTTGACTGTACAAAGGTGAAGATTGTAAGTGAAGGCGAAATACATAGACACTATCCGACTGACACGGATATAAGTCACTATTATTTTGGCTTTATCAGTCCTTATTAGTTTTGATAATTTCTGGTCTGAAAACCCTTTGTAGGTACATATGACCACATCTCAGGGATATAAACAGTGGACTGATAAGTCAGTGACTCCGTGCTATGGGAAGCAGTCATCGTACTTGTATATTTAATCAATAGAGCTACTAGATAACATCAATAGTTTGGATGGTAGTACCTTTTGAAAGGTAGTATTAAAAGCCTTCTAGTGGTGTAAAACTAGTCAAACTTTAACTTTGTATGGGAGCATTCAGATGTTCTTTGTTGATTGATAATTTAAAACTGCTCCTGTATACATTTGTAATTCAGAATTGTGAGTGCTTGTATGCTTGATGCTCCTGAAATCATACATGCGATGTTGAAAGGAAAAAACAGTATAGCTCTTAGTTAAAGATAAGTTTTACAACGAAACCATACTAGCTGTCGCTTTGGAATTATAGATTCTATACCAGAACACTCGTGAATGATACTAAAGAAAAAGCACCCCACTTAGTTGGAATTAAATCGACAAATATGACGAGCATTTTTGTGGCTATTATTTACGGAGCTCAAAGTTGTCGATCTAGTCATTGTGATGTTGGAATGATTATTTATTTCATTGCACATTATTTCTGTGTTATTTTTCATTCCTGGTCGCATATTCAAAACCACTTATTGCATGTTTGTAGATTTTAAGGAATCAGTGAATCGCCTATCTGATTATTTGTTCGTTTGTCTTTCTGGTACTCGCAATATATCGCTGCTAACCTGAAGCACGTTTTCCTCGCTGCCAAATAACCTGTCGGGAGAATAAATACGAGTCCGTTAACAATTCGAAGTTGCACCATGTTTTCTGTATTGGTGTCTTGTGGTACATATGATGGTAGTGTCTTTGCGTTAGAATATCCCCATTATACTATTGATATTGCTGGTCCGAAACTGTTAAAACCACTATTCATCGACCCAACAGCACATCCTTCGCCAGTCACAACAGTAGCTACGAAGGATGATGTGGTTATTTCTGGAAGTAGCGATGAAATTATTCAGGTTAGTTCACAAGGTTTTGAATTTTTATGTATATACACTGAACCATGTTTTAAGACTATCCCACTCTCAGTATTTGTTGGAGTGCACCAAAGTAAGAAGCGACCGAATAACTGTGACCTATTATTTCTCTGCATCGTACCTTTGTTTTCCCGGTTACAGAGCTATAGCTTTTACCAGTACTACTATCTGGACACTATAGTGGGATTGGATATGTGGCGATCTACAAGTCTCTTCTCCAATAGTACCATCCTCATGTTAACTAGATATTGTTGTGGTTGTATTTGCAAACCAGTCATAGTAACTATGAGTTGTTTTCTGTTTAGGGAATATAAAACATTCCTCACATTTATGCTCACTTAATGTATTAGCGTCGCCGAAATAAACAAGCAAGCAAGTTGCTCTCTGGTTAGTATAGTGGCAAATTAACATTTGGGAGGAAAAACAAGTTCCAGTGATCGATAGTAGGCTAGTTCTCATCAAATCACTTAAGTAGTTAGTATTACGCAGTGATTTTTTGCAATAGTGACAGAAATATCCTCAATTTTGTTTTATTAGGTATTTTCGGTACTCACAAAAACTCGTGTAGGTGCACTCGAAATGCATGTTGGGACCATAAGACAGCTTCAATTTATTACAGAATCGCATGACTCGACCCACTCTCATTTCTTCAGTGCTGGTGATGATGGATGTATCGGCATCTGGCGTTGCGAAACTCCAGGAGGTAAACTTACCAAATGCCCACATCCATCGACTTGGGAGTGTATTCGTCAACTTCGTCGCCATAAAGGGTCAGTCCAAAGTATAGCAGTGCACCCTTCCAATCGCTTTCTTTTCTCCATCAGTGCAGACAAAACGTTTCGTGTATGGAATCTTCTTCGTGGTCGACAGGCTTATGCTGTTAGACTAAAAAATCTGGCAAACGAGGCGAATAAAATCTCAATGTCACCTACTGGTAATCGTCTTCTCTTTATTTGGCCGAATAAATTTGAAATGATTGATCTTGTAAGTGAATCACAGACAAGTTCCGATACTATCGAAAATGAAGCCTTTATCCTTGGCAGCGTCCAGTTTTCTAATCCCCCTACATCAGACCCTACTTTCTTCAGTGAAGATGATGAACTCAGTAATCAAAAGTCTTCAGACCCCCTGTTTGCATATGTAATGGTTGGCATCGACGCATCACTTACTTTGATTAAATTCAACGTTCAAAATAACGCGTCTGAACCATGGACACCTAAAATTACAAGCAAAGTAGTTTTGCCGGGTAAACGAATCAAATTCATTCAAGTTCTACATTGGCCATCTCATCTGGCAGAGAAAGAACCAATGTGCTGTGGACGTAGTCGGTTGGTAGTAGTTGTTACAACAGAAGCCGATGGTAGCCATGTACGAGGTTATGCTGTAAACCTAAATTCGACAGACATCCTTGAGCCAGGAAGTTCATTCATCCCTTTGTTCACATATGACATCCCAAGTGCTCGAATTACCGCTTTAGCTGCCACATGGACTTCACCTAGTTATTTGCATCATCCGGAAGTATGAAGACAAAATTACTCCTTAATGAGATTTATTTTGAATTACATCTACCTGTACATTTGTTATGTAAATAAAATCTCGTAATTTTCCAATTTCATCAGTATTAATTACATCCAATTCACTAAACATGTAGCCCGATAACGACGTAGATCGCCGAACTAATAGGTAAGTAAAGTACCCACGCAAAAGTCGACCCATTCTAACCACATATATGTTACAGCGAAAACTCCTGTTTTGTATGTTGTAATGATCCAAACACTTCGAACCCAAACAGATCTGTAGCTAAATCACTCCTTGTCTCTCAGGATTGGGTCACACGCAATCGTCTTGCTGACGATTCTCTAAGCTAAGTGCAATGTTTGCTGCAAAATCAAGGCTTTTTTATAGTCAAGCCCGAATAGATGTATTATGCGTTTATTCACCATACACAACACCTTCCTTTAATCATGAGCAAATGTCAAGAACCAGATGGAATATGCACGTGTTTCTGTTATTGTACCATGTTTCCCGCACCAGTTTACAATTGTTTTTAAAAAGCATCAAAGGCGTTTCTAACATATATTTGTATCGAGGATTAATAAATAAAGAATCCATTGTTGGCGTTATTCTGTGTTATAGTAAAACAAACTACTTTGGAAGATTTGTAGCTTTTCTAAATTCATACAAGGTAGACCCAACTTTCCATTCTGGGAACTAATTACCCTAAAAAAGAACTACAGATTCATACACTCAAAGAAATATAGCTATTATATTTAGCTATGTTGCGTTTCAAAATATCTGAACACGGACCCATGACACGCTCAAATCGTTTGCGATCAAGTTTCACGCAGCGTAGAGTACTTTGGGCAACAACAGTCGCTGCACGTGGTCGGTCAAGCAGTAAAGCAATCTCACCTATGTAAAATAAATTTGAAAAGTTAAATAATTAAGTGCGTAGAAAATTGGCAATATATTCTAACAGAAACTGCTAACAATACTGTATGAAATGTAGGCGTATTGTTGGGGAATATGCCAACGTATGTATCAAGGGAAATAGTAACTGACAGCGGTGTGTTACGATTTCTGAGCTAAAATCCCTCCGACTATTCAAATGTTGGATTCTAGAAATATACCACTTTCCAATATTTACATCACTTGGTTTGGGTAGGGGCTTATGTCACAAAATGGGCGAATTCAGAACTAGTTACAGAACGATTAGATGTAATATTATAGCGAGTGATGTAAACAAGATAGCACAAAGTGACGTGTCGGTTTGCTGGAATTTCTCTTTAGTGTGCAAACAGAAGAAAAAACTGAAAATGTTACTAAACAACAGCTTGACAGAAGTTGCAACCAGCTTGCTAACGTCAATCCTTTGGTGGCGGTCACTTCGTTGTCCACTGATGATTTTGGCAGTTCGAACTCACCGAAAGAGATTTTATGCTTTTTCGATTACATATAGTTTATCATATTAACTGGAATAACGTGTTCAAAGGTTTATTAGAACGAAGACTTTCTGGCTTCGTCAGAATACACAACACATGAATGGCTCGATAGTAAATAATAACTGGTTTATTTTACATTCAAGGTGATTAAATTATGAATGAGTATCAATACTTAACAAAGATAAAGGTGGACAGTAAAATATTGGCTGATCCGAAGTAGTTAGTCAACGATCAACTAACAAGACGTGCGCAGAAAAATTCCACAATATGTTAGGTACGTGTCAGTAACATACTTTAGATTGCACGAATCTAAGCCCTTTTTGACTTGCACCTTACCGTAATGGAAGACGCACTTTCTAAAATACCAGTCCATAAACTTTTATACATGTCAATGTTTACTCCACTTCGTCCCAGCATTTTTGAGTGCATTTACAATTTACTCTTCAAGATTCACAAATGAAAGGATAAAAACTATTGAAACTCGTTTATTTTTTTAAGCGTTGAAAGACCTGAAATGTTGACTTCCAAGATTATCTATTTACTTGAACACATAAATATTGGTACAGGGAGGGAACAAATATATATGCGCCACACAAAAATATGAGAATTTAAGAAGGGAAGAAAAAGTAAGGAACGTAGGGAATTGTAAAATAAAAAATAAGGACAATAATGGGGGGAGACGAAAAGGTACACTCAGAAGAAATCTTACAGTTAAGGAAGGATCAACAGAAGCCAGCCCTTTGCACCTTTCTTTCATACCACCAACTCTCCGCTTTTTCCAATCAGTTATAGCATCGGCAAATAATGCATGACGAGGAATTCTTTGAGATGACATTCGTAGAACATGTCCAAGCCACCGAAGTCGATGTTTCAAGATGGTGACACCAATTGCATTATCGTCTCTGTGCCCGAACACACGATGCCGAACCTGTGCATTACTAACATGGTTTTGCCACTGGATGCTAGCAATCCTTCGGAGACAGTGATGATCGAACACAAAGAGTCGTCTAACATCCTCAACTCGGAGAGGCCAGGTTTCACAAGCATAGAGCAAAACTGCTTTCACCGTCGCGTTGTAGATCCGACCTTTTACAGCCAGACTAACATCACGAAGGCGCCAAAGATGGCCCAGATTGGCATAAGCCGCTCTGGCTTTCACTATACGTGCACTGATCTCATCACTCACACCACCACCAGCACTTATGCAGCTACATAGATACACGAACTTCTCGACTACTTCAATCTGCTCACCATCCAGAGTGAGTACAGGATTAGAATCCTGCCAGTCTTGTAGAAGAACTTTGCACTTCGAAGGTGCAAAGCACATACCATACCTACGGACACTGATTGACAACTGATTAAGTGCGGATCGCATGGCTTGAACATTCTCGCACAGTAAGACAATATCATCCGCATACTCAAGGTCGAGAAGTCTTTCTCCAGGCAACAGATCTACACCACCATTACTTACATCCGTCAGAGCTGTTTCCAGAATGTCATCGATGGCAAAGTTGAAGAGGAATGGTGAAATTGGGCAACCCTGCCTAACTCCACTACTTGAATGGAATAGTGGAGAAAGGTGGTTGTATGCCCTCACTCTGCCTGAGGTGTTTGTGTATAGGGCTTTTAGGATGTTAATAAACTTCTCAGGCACACCCTTCTTCAATAGACAATCCCAGAGAACAGTTCTGTCCAACGAATCGAAGGCAGCCCTGATGTCAAGAAACACTACGATTGTTGGCCTTTGATAAGTATGGCGGTGTTCTATTATTATTATTTTAACACATAGGTATTGGTACAAGGAGGCACCAAATACATATGCGCCACACGAATCTCAATTGATTTGTGTGAGGGCTGTGATACTGCCCGGTTGCCCAAACCGAAGCAGGTATGAGAGAAGGTAAAGAATGGACTGCTTCTGAGCCATGTAATCATTTGTTACGATAGTTCTGCGGACACCAACCAGGAAAACTAAACTCAGGTCAGTTGTCAACATCTTTGTGAATTTAGTCAATCATAATCAACATAGAGCTTAACACATATATGACCTATTCTTCCATAGCAAGAGTAGTGTACAAATGTGTTCAGTCTCTGATTGGAGATATTATGCGGACTCCAACTACTTCATGCACTGATGTCACGTCTGAGTTTAGCCATGTTCTTTTATTTACTAGTTTTCTATTCGGAGTTAATCTCTTCACCTAAATTATATCGTATATTTTGCATTAGATTAGTCAATTACACCAAACTTATTTTCGAATACATACCTGCACAGTCTTGCATGACAATATTGTAGAGTTAATCCGCCTAATTCACTTACAGCTGATGAATTCAACAAATGACTACTTTTCATTGTTGATGATGATGTCACTGGTAAACCAAGGAATGTCTGCAAATTAATTGGTTTTTCACGTGGATAAGAAAACCTTGTTGTTACCAAACATGTTACGCCTAAATGATCAGCTATTTCATTTTGACATAACAATGGTGGATTAACTGATTCATTTTGGGTTATTCGCGTATTTTGTGAACATCCACACCACCATTACTTAAATCCGTCAGAGCTGTTTCCAGAATGTCATCGATGGCAAAGTTGAAGAGGAATGGTGAGATTGGGCAACCCTGCCTAACTCCACTGCTCGAATGGAACAATGGAGAAAGGTGGTTGTATGCCCTCACTCTGCCTGAGGTGTTTGTGTATAGGGCTTTTAGGATGTTAATAAACTTCTCAGGCACACCCTTCTTCAATAGACAATCCCAGAGAACAGTTCTGTCCAACGAATCGAAGGCAGCCCTGATGTCAAGAAACACTACAATTGTTGGCCTTTGATAAGTATGGCAGTGTTCTAACACTTGGCGGAGGGTGAAGATATGATCAATACATCCTCGACCAGAATGAAACCCAGCCTGCTCCTCGCGAGTCAATCCTTCTCGGGTTCTGAACAACCTACGAAGTATAACGGAAGCCATGACGTTGGTACACTCTCTAGCTCCCAGACCTTTGCAAACAACGTCGTCAGTTCCTTAGTCAGAAAGTTACCACCATCTTTAAAAAGAGCCGGAGGTAAGTCATCTGGGCCCGGTGATTTGTAGCGCTTCAAGAGCTGGAGTTCCTTGCGGGCTTCCGCCTCATTTGGTGGATCAGTCGTCACCGGCCATGGAGAGCAGTACAGTCTGACCGACGTTGCCGGAGCAGCAGGCCAGTTGAAGTGCCCTTCAAAGAATTCTGCCCATGGTCAAAGACGTCAATGGATGTTAGTGATTGGCGTTCCGTCATCCTCGCAGATTGTTTCGCTCACACCAGACTTCTTGCTGCCAGTGGCTCGGATGAGTTGGAAGAGCTTCCGGTAATTACCAGATGCAGCTGCTGCTTCCAGCTCATTAGCACACTCCGACCATCAGGCTTCTCGATCCTTACGCAAGCTTTGCCCGATTTCATCACGTAACATCCTTCTTCTGTGGTCAAACTCACGGTCACCCGGAGTAGACCGACGGGCTTCAATCAGTTGTAAGGAACCAGAAGAAACCCAGTGCTTGTAAGCGGGACGTTTCGCGAACCCACAACAGACTGTACCCGCCATTTTCATGGAGTCATGCAACTGCAACCAATACTCATCTATACTTTTCGGTGGAATGGTAGCTAGCCTAGAAGCTAGCTCGGTTCTGTACTTACTAGTAACAGAAGTTGCAACCAGCTTGCTAACGTCAATCCTTTGGTGGCGGTCACTTCGTTGTCCACTGAAAAAGTAAGGCAAGATTGGCGCAGACCAGAGCATGATCAGATTCCAGATAGGTACTCCGAAAGGAGCGGCAGTCTTGTACACAACCACGCCAGCGGTAGCTGATCGCAATGTGATCAATCTGAGTCCAGACTTGAGATGCAGAGGAAGGACGCCAGGTGGCACATCGGCGATGACTGTGCCGAAAGTTAGTGCTAGCCAGAAACAGGTTGTGGTCTGTGCATAGTCGCAGTAGACGTCCCCCGTTATCTGTCCTGCGACCAACAAGTCCCCATCGGCCACCTAAACGACTCTCTTCTGTGCCTAGACGCCCGACCTGAGCATTCAAGTCTCCAGCTAGTACTACAATATCTGTCAAACGCACTTTCTGGAGAAGAACAGTTAGCTGGTGGTAGAACTCGTCCTTGATTGCATCCGGGCTGCAATCTGTCGGGGCATAGGCGGAGATGACGAAAATAAATCGTTTCTCACGCCGATTTCTTCTCACTTTGATGGAACTTTCTAATCTAACAGCACATAACCGACTGTTAATGGGGATCGAAAAATAAGGATAGACAGAGTGGGAATGAGAGGGAATAAATGACGTGGAAAATAATAATAATAATAAGGTAATTTGTGTGACGATAAATCGCAGCGTGAACAGAGTTTTCAGAGATCATCATTTTCACTATATTTGTGTGACCAAACCGAAGCAGGTGGTTTCCTTAGGGAGCCACACCAGGAGCCTTCAACCTAAAGCTTCAACCCACAAGGCAGTGGAGCATCGTGAGGAGATGCAGTCCCATGGAAGCCGGTGACCAAGAAATCGGTTCATACGCCATTTGTTCCCGTAGGATACTGGAGCCCATGTGCACCATTGATTTGAGATCCGGTTATAGCGCCGGACATTCGCTTTTCGTCCTCTCATTTTCGTAAACAACACCCCCGCCACGAGAAGGCAATGAGTAAGACTTCCCTGGCAGAGGCTATATACGCGTGGCCGTGTGAGAGTATTTCGAGAGGGAGGGCGAACCCACCCCACTCTCGGCCATACCAGGGCATTTGGGGGCTAACTCCCATTCAATTAATATAAATTAAGTGTATGATTGCTTTTACATAATAGAGTAGACATGGTGATAGTCTAAAGACCTAAATAATTATTAATCTCGTTTAATGAATTCGAACTAGATTGTATTCTAATTTCGTACATTAAACTCTGCAGATTTATGGTAAAGAAAACTAAGTTGATAATGTCCAGGACTCTAGATTGCAATTAAAATAAATTATTTGTGGTGAGCACTAAGTTTTTAGTGTTTAATGAGGTGTATAATTCACTGTTAAGATATCAGCTTCACGAAGTGACAAAGCGTTAAATTGATACCCTATGTCAAGCTAACAACTTATACAAATTCTTCAGACAAATAAAACACTTACCAAAATAGTCTGATGGTCTTAATTTACCGACTTCAACTTGTTCACCGGATTCAGACGGCCTTTGCAAAACAGCAGCTGTACCCTAAGAAGCAATTAATCAAAAGTAGTAATTATAACACAGCTTCAGCTTATTTAAATAAAGCAAGAACAAATATTGATGCAGAATAGTATGAATTCATAATATTTCGAGGTTTCTCGTCAGCTGCTTACAAGCAAATATGTGATAAAAATTTTACATTGAGATTAAGGAAACAATTAAAGATGGGTAATGTAATAGTTGAATGGAGTTTATGCATTGTGTGATAATTATTTTAGAGGTAATAGAACAGTGATAAGATAGGTTACGTAATCATTGAATAGAATTAGAAAGGTTAACATGATATAAGAGGATTAGTGGGCGGAAATGTGTGAATGGAAAGTTGGTTTAAGAATTAGGTAATGGGGGTAATATAACCCAAAATGAATATTTTGAAAATAAAATAAGTGAATAAAATAACACAACAAAAAAGTTACCAGGGTAATGATAACTTTATTAACGTCTCTTTTTGAATACATAAATCCGGTTTAAGTTTTTTTATCGCAATCGCTTCCGCGAACCGGAGAGTAGTACTTGGTTGTCTATTGATAATTTTGAAAGCGTGTGAGATATCAATGGTATGCCCGGTGTCCAGTAAATGCCGAGCTATCGCACTGTTAAGAACCTTCGTCCCTCGCAGCCTAAAGTTCTTTGGAACATGCTCAGAAATACGAACATGTACTCTTCTCTCAGTGATAGGATGGATCGCGTGACGATTTGTCCTAAAGCTTAGATTTTTGGACGATTGTATATTCAGTTCCTCCATGAACAAACTTATCTTCAAACCAGAGTACAAACTTTCCTTATGCGAGTTGCTTCAATGCAAAAAGTGAATACAAATGGTCCAGAAAAATTACCAACCGCTTAGTGATTGATTCCGATGGTGACAAGTAACGTTACCATATAACTATGTATAGTCCTGTTTCAGAATTGTAACAAAACGGAAACTGTCTTTGACCAAGCAAAAATACGGTCCCTGGTCACATTAAAACTGTTGATTAATACTATCAGATCTTTAGACCAGTACAGTCTAGCTTCTGCCATTTTTAGATTCGAGAACACCTGGCTGTCTATACAAAAATGCTGAACCACATCACACCATAAGACAGAAAATCAATTATACGCGAACAAGCTAAAAGTGGATGTGAACAGGATGAGCTGGTGAAAAATGATTGGTAATAAATTAGAAACCATAGGCCGCATAATAACAGTTCCCGGGCCAGACGGAATATAAAAATAAGGTCATTCGGTCACTCAGTAATCATTCAATAATGACATATATATATATATATATATATATATATATATATATATATATATAATCCATAAAGCAACTCCACCTTTAGGTCTCCTAAAGCTATTGCTGGTCCCAAACCCGGGTAAAGCAGGAGGGTATGGCATGGGGTCGGCAACCACATCGCGTAGAAAACAACCTTGCTAACAAAATTGCCAAATAGATCAAACAAATTAAAACATTTAAGCTCTGTCCTCCGAGTTGAATGAAGAATTATGACGTCTCATGATGAAAACCGAGATACTTCGAGAGTTACATGGCTGATGTCCCTTCTAATAACCAGAGCTACAATTTTTATAGGTAAATGGTACATTCACACAATGTGGGAGACCGGAAGGACCAGTCAAATAGCAACGGAAATGAGGAGATACAACTTGACAGTACTCAGAATCAGTGAAACCCAAGCTGGACAGAAAAGATTAAATACAGTAAAGATGCAGCTGCACTCTGCTCACGAAGAGGAAAATGCTTCACACACTCAGAGAGTTGCTCTGATGCTGTTCAAAGAAGCATGTATTGCACTTAAAGGATGTGAATCTCACGAATCCAGGATCATCAATGCATCCTTCAAAACAAAGCTGAAGGGAATCACGAGAATGTTGTGCACCCAAAAATGATAGCAACGATGATAATAAGGATCAGTACTATGAGAGAATGTAATCATTCATACCGAAGTGCCCAAGAAAAGATCTCACGATCCTAATGGGAGACCTAAACGCCAAAGTCGGAATGGACTACAGCAAATATGAAGATATCATGGGATGACATGGATTGGGAGAGAGAAAAGAAAATGAGAAAAGATTTGCAAACCTATGTGCACTCAACAAATCGGATATAGGTGGCACAAAGTTCCCACACTAACGCATACACAGAGCTACATGAGTCTCACAGGAGAACCAGATAGATCATATTTGTATCATTGAAAAATTCAGAAAGACAATGGAAGACGTGAGAACCAGGAGAGAAACTGACATAGATTCAGATCACCACTTGGTTGTGGCTAAGATGAAACTGAAGCGAAAAAAGCATTGGATAGCTAGGGAAACAGTAGTACAAAGGTTCAATACAGCCTCCCTACGAGAAACTTACAAACACAACCAATTCAAAATAACTCTCAACAACAGGTTCTAAGCCTTGCAAGATCTATTGAGAGAAGAAGAAACTACGATGGAGGACAACTGGAAAGGGATCAAAGAAGCATTAACTTCAACGTGCCAGGACGTGCCGGGCCGCAAGAAGCACCATCATATGAAACGGATCTCTTTGGAAACCCTGGACAAGATTCAAGAAAGGACGTACAGGAAGACATCAATTAACAGACGATCAAGAACCGAGAAAGTCAAGGTACAAGCTGAATACACAGAGGCAAACAAGCAATTGAAGAGGAGCATTAAAGCAGACAGGCAGAAATACGTGGAAAAAGATGCAAGAGAAGGAAATATGAAACGACGAATAAACTAGCGGGGAAGCATAGTAAACCCGAGAGACCGGTCAAGGACAAAGAAGGCAAGACAATCACCGACATTCAAGAACAGAGGAAAAAATGGATAGAATACTTCCAGGAACTCTTGAATAGACCAGCTCCATTGAATCTACCGGACATCGAAGCAGCACATACAGACCTTCCTATAGATGTCACTCCACCAACGACTGAAGAAATCAGGATGGTCATCAGAAAATTCAAGGACGGGAAAGCAGCAGGACCTGACATTATACTACCTGAAGCTCTGAAGTCAGATATAGAGGTAACTGCAAGTATGCTTCACGCTTTATTCAGGAAAATTTGAGAGGAAGAATAAGTGCCGACAGGCTGGAAAGAACGCCTCATTAAAATACCAAAGAAAGGAGATCTGAGCAAATATGAGAACCACAGAAGCATAACATTACTGTCAGTACCAGGATAGGTTGTCAATAGTGTTGCTGAACCAGATGAAAGACGCAATAGATACCCAACTTCGAGCTCAACAGGCTGGATTCCGTAAGGACCGGTCGTGCACAGACCGAATCGCGACACTACGGATCATCGTTGAACAATCAATCGAATGGAACTCGTCACTACACATCAACTTCCTTGAATATGAGAAAGCATTGAACAGTGTGGATAGGAGAACATTATGGAAACTTCTTCGACACCATGGAGTACCTAAGATGATCTACCGGGAAACATCATCCGGATCTCATACGGTGAACTACAGTGCAAAGTCGTGCATGGAGGACAGACGTTTTCAAGTGAGGACTGGAGTCAAACAAGTGTGCTTACTCTTTCCCTTCCTCCTTCTCCCGGTGATCGACTGGATTATGAAGACCTAGACACCTGAGAGTAAACACGGAATACAATGGACATCTCGCAATCAATCAGAGTGTATAAACTTCGCAGATGACCTGGCCCTTCTATCCCATACACACGAACACATGCATGTGAAGACAACCAGTGTATCAGAAACCTCTGCATCAGTAGGCCTGAACATGTACAAGAGAAAAACCAAGATTCTCAAATACATCACAAGACACCAACCCAATCACACTTGATGGAGAAGCTCTGGAAGATGTGGGATCTTTCACGTACCTGGTCAGCAGCATCGTCGATGAACGTGGAGGATCCGATGCAGACGTAGAGGCGAGGATTGGCAAAGCGAGGGCGGCATTCCTACAACTGAAGAGCATGTAGAACTCAAAACAACTGTCAACCAATATCAAAGTCACGATCTTCAGTACGAACGTCAAGATAGTTCTACTGGATATCGAGGTGAAACACACAGACCTACCCGTGGATGATACCCCACTAACAGTAGAAAAATCTAGAAAATTCATCAGACGAGTCAGGAATGGTAAAGCAGAAGGATCAGACAGCACACCAACCGAGGTGCAAAGTCAAGTATGTAGTAAACTGTGAATGTATTTTTTGTTCTTTCCAGAAAGATTTGAGGTGAACAACACATACCAGACTGGAAAGAAGGACACTTCTTTTACATACCAAAGAAAGAACGCCCTAATATTTATGAGAAACACAGAGAGAACACGCTATCTGTATCAGTCACGGATTTCAAAAGTGTTACTAAACCGAATGAACATTCAATAGACACATAAATTACAGGTCAACAACCTGGCATTCCCAAAGATGGGTCATATACGGATCAAATCGTGACACGTCGGATCATAGATGAAAAGTCTATTGAATGGAACTCGTTGCTACAAACTTACTCTCTCTACATTTACAAGGGAAAAAGCAAGATTCTGAAGCATAACACACAAAGCACCGACCAAATCACACTTGATGGAGAAACTCTGGAAGAAGTGGAAACTTTCACATACCTGGGCAACATCATCGATAAACTAGGAGTATCTGATGCAGATGTAAAAGCACGATTTGACACTGCAAGGGTAATATTCCCACAACTGAAGAATATCTGGAACTCAAAACAACTATCACCCAATACCAAAAGAAGAGTCATCAACATTAACGTTAAAACAATTAAATTGTATAAATCTGGAAATTAGAGAACTCCCACCACCATCACCAAAAAAGTAAAAGTACTCAAACAACTGTCGATATGAAGTACATCAAACCCAACAGCCAGAGACCATCAGCGATAACCTACAGTGGAACAGAACTAACAAGCTACCAGTTGACAAGAATAGAAAAGACACTGAATGTGTACAGAACACACTTTGATTAAACTATCAAACTGTATCAAAAATGAAACACCAACCTGGAATCTCCAAGACAAAAGAAGAGGAAGATCTAACGACACAGAGCCTGGAGTCGGACGCAGAAATCAAGATTATGAATAGCACTTGGTAACAATTGAAAAGGAAAACCCAGTACAGATTTAATTGGAGATCTCTGGTTGACAACCTATGGTTTAAGAAGGATTAACAAACTTCAGTTAGTACATCTGTACGGTTTATGATATTATGAACACTTTATGGGATTTTGCAGAGCATATCGCTCAGTTTGGAATGATGTTAGTAGGTTTGCAGATTCCAAATATCTAATATTATGTTAGTAACAACTGGCAAAACATATTAGCCACAACAAGAAACAAGTATCTTGTCCTAAGAAGTAAAGAACTGTACCTCTGTAATAATAAAGAAGTCATCACCATGTTCACCTTGACGTACAACAACTTCACCATCTTCGAAACGGACTGGTTCTAGAGCATCTGCTACAGTTAATCGTTCCCATTTGTCAAGATTATCTATAATAAAATTCAAAGATACCATATATATATATATATATATATATATATATATATATATATATATATATATATATATATATATATATATATATATATATATATATATATATATAGTGGCAGAACTTCGATATAAACATTCGTAAAAAGATAAATACTAGAGTACAGGACGTTTGTGGAAATTGTTTAGTTAATAGCTAGCATCACGAATTGACTTTGTCTGAGGAACGAAAACCAGCGAACACCTACAATTATTTTGCTCTTGTATGTGACTCCTCATGAGTTTTACCCTATGACGTATCAGGCCTTTAAGTGAGCACGTTGATTTCAGACAACAGATATAGCATGCAATAGCAAAGATCTTTAATTTCGTTAAGTTCACGAGCATCCGTTGTAAATTAGGAGAAGATATGATGCACATGGGTTCTAGAGTCCGGTAGGAAGGTATTGCTTATGAAACTATTTCCGGTCACAGTCTAACATGGGACGAAATCCAACGTTTTTTCATTTACTCGTAGATTAAACCTTTAGGTCAAGGCCCTCTGAGTAATCTAAGGAAAGCCCCTGCTTTAGCTTTTATACATTGAGAGTATCCCACTTCACACAAACATTTGTGATGATCATCAATAAATATTCGATTTATGATTCGAAATCACTCTACCTGTTTTCGAAGTTGCATAGATACCCTCGAATTTATTTCATCGTGTCTTCATTTCGTTCTTTATCCGCTTCTTGTGTATGTCTTTAGTTTTCGACTCACTCATCGGCACCCGAACTAGTTATAGGGAGTGAAGTAGTTGAGCGTGTCGACCGCTTCACTTATCTGGGAAGTCTCATCAGCCCTTGTGGTCTGGTGTGTGACGAAATCTCAGCACGGATACAGAAGGCTCGACTAGCTTTTTCCAACTTGCGTCATTTGTGGCGTAGGCGAGATATCCGTCTATCAACCAAAGGACGAGTTTACTGCGCAGCAGTTGGTTCCGTTCTACTTTATGGCTGTGAAAATGACCGGTAAGTGTTCTCTCAAACTCTAATCTTCTGAATTCTCCATGTCCTTTATTTTCTTTCCAAATATATTCCACTGGACTATACTCCTTAAATAACATCATCAAACCTTAACGCTCCCTGTCACTACTTATATTTTCACTACTCTACCACTACGGGATTTAAATCGATAACTGAATCTCTGTGCTAATGTGGTATGGCAACTCGAACTGATGTACGTACGTACGAAGTTCCACGTTGTTTCTGACTGACTGACCATCCCTCGATTCGAACAGCTTGTTTCATGTGCATTTATCCGGCAACCTTGTGGCTTCTTTGTTCGGTTTTTATGACTTTGGTGTCACCCTAAATGCCGTATTAGAATCAGCACCTATCGATTGGATCTCCATTAACACCGGGTTATATACTGTTAGATTAGAAAGCTTCACTAAAATAAGAAATCGGTATGGAAAACTATATCTTTTAGTCATCTCCGCCTACACCCCGACGTATTGCAGTCCCGATGCTATCAAGGATCAGTTCTACCACAAGTTAAATGGTCTCAAGAAAGCCCATTCGACAGATATTGTAGTACTAGCCTGAGATTTGAATGCAGAATCCAGACTTCTAGACACAGAGGAGAGTTGTTTGGTTGGCTAATGTGGACTCGGTCTCAGGTCAGATAATGCAAACTGTCCCCTACAGCTTTGCACAGACCACAACCTGCTTCTGATCAAGATCAGCTTTCAGTACAGTCATCCCCATTGTGCCACCTGGTGCCATCGCTCTGCAACCCAAGTCTAGACTCAGACCGATCACATCATGACCAGCCGCTGTTGGAGTGGTTGCTTTATACCAATGTTTCTATTAACTAATTCTTTCTTTCTGTATCATATCCTTATACACAATCTTCCCTTTATATGTTATTACCATTGAAGTAACTACTTCTATGAATTCGGTGTTCATTTTGTTATGCTAATGAGGTGTGACAACTTAGACCGATGCATATATATGCCTGGTCCTATGTTGTAGTTGACTGACTGGAGTGGCTATGTACAAGGCTGGCGCCCCATTTTGAGTACTTATCTGAATTATGGACGTTTCAGTGGCCGATAAATTCATTGTCCTAGAAGAGTTAATGTAAGCAAATTTACTGCAACTCCAATCGTAAAAAATATCAAACCTAACTAGATTCAAGTCTAGCTGTCAACCCACTGAAAAGTGTAGATGAGCACTGGCTGCATTTACATGATGCCATGAAAATGGCAAGTAAAGTCTCTTGTGGCTACGCAAAACTTCCCATGCATCGGCACTAGGTTTCTATAGGTTCCCTACAACTCATTGAGGCACGTCAGTCTACTTCAGCTAACTGCAAGTTCGACGATAAACGTAGATTCTTACGTAGTGAAATTGTGCAAAGTTTATGTAGGGACCGTGACGCCCGGTGATCTGGGTGCTCCAACGAGTTGGAAACAGCAGATCGATCCGGAAGCTGTTCCAACCCACCCGATGCACTGGTAACGAGAAGTCTGTTGTGAATGAAATAATCTGTGAAGCCGGTGATACTTCTGTTAGTAATATTCAACAGTATTTTGGACAGTGGACAGGGTTTTTCGAGAAATAATTAGGCTGGTCTGTCGCCCCAGCAGCATCGCTTAGATATTTGTCCTTCCTAGTCAGTGACGATTGTCCTCCCAACGAGGTGGATGTCTCCAAGGGTCTCCCGCTTTTGAACCGCCATAGGCCATCAGGGCCAAAGGATCTATCCCAGACTCTTTATGAGGATAGTGGTGAACTCCTGACTGAGTTGCTTAAAAATATATGGGAAACAGATTATACTCCTTGCTCCTTTTTTTACCCTACTATGTTATGTGTCTGTGTGGCGTACTCTATTTATATGCCCAGTCGTATTACAACTCTCGTTTGTAATTAAACACATAAAGTAACTGGAGCGTGATCTAACTTTCTACCTATAAAATGGACATAAGTGTGCAGATCATGCATACATTGTGATATAATGTCTGCGTAAATACGTTTATTTGCTTATATTTATATATGCATGTTAAAGTCTTGCTTATTCGACCCAATTACTTCGTTTGCCCAGTATTTTTCGGACACTAGTCTACTTAATTGGTTCTCGTATCAGAACACGGCTTGTACAGGAACGTGATTATGTTCTAAAGCAAAACAACAAGTTAAATAAGTTGATGTTACAATAAGAATTTATGTCTACGATTTTTACACAGGAAGATTCTAGAGTCTTTGCCACTCATCCACTAGCTCTGGTGGGCCCACTTTGTCCAATTTAAGTTAAAGACTTTATAAATTGGAAAAAACTACCCACCCAACTTATCTTTTACTTTGCAACTTTTTATTCGATTGACTGTGTAAAATCGGGCTTTACATTTATTTAGTGATATATTTGATGCCATGTTCCCTGTACATCGTAATTCAGGCGATGTGATTATTCAACAAGGAGATGAAGGTGATAATTTCTACATAATCGACCAGGGTGAGGTTGATGTAAGTTAAATATACTAATTTATGAAGTTATATTTTTTATCCACCTATACGGTTTCTCAGTTAACGTATATCATTTGTTAAGAGTTGCACGTTCATTACACTTTGTTAATAAGGAGTAGTGATAACCAAATGCGAGTAATCCATGTATGGAAAATGTTTTACTGCAATATTGTAATCACTATCGACTTTCTTAGATTCAAGTAGTCAATGATTTGCCTTGTATAGTTATGTGAAATGCAACATATCGTAAAAGTGACAAATTTAGTAATTAAGCAGATCAAAACTTAAATATAGTTAACTCATTTCTGTAGGACCAGGAGATAATATCAAGCTGATAGTATGTTAACCCATTTGGGTCTGATATCAAGGGATTTGGAGCGTCTTAGTTAACTGATACATGAGGGTCGGATAACTTTTACATGATCCTATCATTTTAGGATTATATATATTAGAATGTTTGTAATAAAAGTCACGAAAGCTTCGTACATATCAGTTCATCGTGAAAATGGAGCACTTTGAATATTGTATATCATTCCTTATTTTCGACCACATTTGCCTTAAAATTTGAATTGTAGTAACTTATACAGTCAACTTGTATTCACTAGAATGATTTTTTGTCAGTGCTTACAAGTAGGCTTTTTGTATGATTGTGTGAATCCACTTCCGTAGGGGTAATTTTGAATAAATTCCATGAAAATAAAGAATTTCGCGCAATGATCCAACGATGATTGACAGCCTCATCAGTCTTGGTGGTTTGTTGTCTGACAACATATTGACACAGATTCAGAAAAAACCTCTCGTACTGTACTAACTTGAATCACTTATGGAGTAGGTATGATATCCGTCTACCAGCTAAAGCACAAGAATACTTTTAGGTAGTGCGTTTTATTTTCCTTGATGACTGTGAAAAATGGTCTTTAAGATTATAGGTATTTGTAAATTATCACTATTTTGTCGTAGATGCCTTTGGAACATTTCTCATCAGTGTTCGGACCTTCAAGAGGGCGATGCTGAGATACGACACGGTATTACGTAAATACCACAAGTCGGTTGATGAAGTATGAATCTCTGTCGACTGATTCATTTGGCATATTTATCACATATATGCAGCCTTCACCTACCTGGATGCACTGATTGGCGGTGTTATTATTTATTATTTATTTATTTGAACACATAAATATTGGTACAGGGGGGCACCAAATATATATGCGCCACACAAAACAATGATAATTTTAAGAGAAGGAGAAAAGAGAAAAAAAATGTAATGAACGTGGGGAGTTATAAAAAAAAAAGAGAGAGAGAACAATGGTGGGGGAAACGGAAAGGTACAATCAGAAGAGATCTTTCAGTTAAGGAAGATACAACCACTTTTTATGAAGAAAGTAATAGAAGGTTACAGCACGATCGCTACTGGCTTCTATTCTGAACCATATCTGATAACTTCTCTAGCCACTGCGTTACACCGTCTCTCGGACCCCAACCAGGGAGTCGTGAAGGACCAACAGAAGCTAGCCCTTTGCAGCTTTCTTTCATACCACGACATCATGTCATATACTGACCACCTCTCCGCTTTAGTAACTTATACAGTCAACTTGTATTCACTAGAATAATTTGTTGACAGTGCTTACAAGTAGGCTTTTTGTATGATTGTGTGAATCCACTTCCGTAGGGGTAATTTTGAATAAATTCCATGAAAATAAAGAATTTCGCGCAATGATCCAACGATGATTGACAGCCTCATCAGTCTTGGTGGTTTGTTGTCTGACAACATATTGACACAGATTCTGATAAATCCTCTCGGCCTTTACTAGCTTTAATCTCTTATATAGTTACTTTTATCAACACGTTTACAGCAATCATCCCAAAGTTTTTCTGATTTTCGATAACCTAAATTTTAGAAGTGATACAGACAATGTGCTTCCTGAGCACGAGATTTTGAGCGTATGATTATGATGAATATTTTATCGACCCAGAATCACCCATCTTAATATTTCACAATATTAAAAAAGAATGTTTCATATAAGGATTATTGTGGATACGTTTCACATGCAAAATCAAAGTAATAAATAATAAAAATCTCAGAAAAGTAGTAAAAAACATACCTAAAATAGGTACACGACATAAGAATTCCTGATACACTTTTCGACGACGAATAGTACTCCCCATCAATATTCTTCTATAAGAATCTCGATCAATACCCCATAATTTAACTTCCGTTTTCGCTCTAACCGTAGCTGCTCTAGGCGTACCGTAAATGAGAGCTAATTCACCGAAACTACCTCCTTCCCCGATTGTACTACTATACTCATTATTGAGGAAGATCTATTTAAGAGAAATGATTACAAAATAAATTTCAGAAATACAAATAATACCAGAAAAAAAAGTAAGTATAATATCCTCATAAATCTAAAAACGAACGTAAAGCCAAACACTAGAACACAACTTTGGATTGAAATACATTAAATCAACGCTATTCTTTATAAGTAAAATGTCCTTTATGATCTGACTTGAATATGGCAGTAGACATAGTCGTATTCACCACTAACGAGTGAAGTTTTATATACAGTTGATGTAATTACATCAAAATCTAATGAATCTTGAAAAAATAAAAGGGGTGTAAAGCTAACCAAATTACTAAACTATAAACACACCGTAACAGTAAGGGGAAATAAACAGGGACGAAAACTCTACTAAGGTCAACAAAAAGATTTAGTGAAGAGCACACAGAAGCTGACATTTAATTTTCTACTCATAGAGGTATTACATATTTATGACTGCACCCGAATTCCCTCCTACGGCCGAGGGTGAGGACAGTTAGCTCTCATCGAAATGCTCTCACATGGCCGCGCGTATACAGCCACCGCCAGGGAAGCCTTACTAACTGCCTTCTCGCAGCCGGGGTGTTGTTTACGAAATTGAGAGGACTTAAAGCGAATGTCCGGCGCTTTAACCGGGTTGGTGGACACGAAGGACCCCCTGAGAAAACCACTTACTTCGGTCTGGATACCCGAGTAGTATCACAGCCCATACACAAATCAAGCAACTTGTGTGGTGCACATGTATTCGGTGCTTCTTTGTACCAATATTTATGAGTTCAAATGTTCTATGGTGGTCTAGATTCAATTGAATCATGACCTCAAGCACTAAAATTACTATAATATCCAGAAAAAGCCCTTCTGAAATAAATATATCACTATTTGTATTATTAGCGATCTATCCAATGATCAGTTTATTTGAAGTTATAAAGTCAAACACCAGTAATGGTACTTACAAACTTACTTATGTTACTTGAAAGTGAAATGCTATGCCTGCAATATGGCACACGAGAATCTCTTTACATACCATTAACGATCTATCAACCTAAAATTGATTATGCCTTTCTAGGCATTTTAATTTTTGTAAAATAAGTGTTTCATTCCGTTAAAATAAGACTACTATTTTTACAGCTATTTTTATTTGAGAAGTTATAAAAGTGTTATCCCTTTGAATGACTTATTCAACAACTTTCGATCCTTTTTTATAGTTCAACAAATGATTCTGTTTTTTTTTGTCATATGACAAGTGTGGGAAGAACTACCTGGTTTTTTGGGTTACGTTAAACCATATTCATAGGTATCCTAATTTTTATAATGACCCGTTCTGCGCAATCGAAGTGAACAATATATTAGTTGAGGACTTGTTTCTTCATCATGATAGTAATTAGTATTCAAATTTTGCGAGTGAACATCAGCAGATTAAACGAAGTGATTTGTGTGTATATGTATCAAATACTTTAAAATTTAAGTTGCATGTGAGTGTTAATGTCCAGTTATTAACTCTGACAGAAGCAACTTTATAATTTTCAGTTCATAATTCAAAACGGTGAAATAACTTGGTCATGTCTGGAGTTAAAATATTACTAACACGTCAGTATTTTGGAAATATAATGCAATAACATATGGTGAAGTAGAAAACTACAGCCGGTTAATGATTAACAACATAGAATATAGGAAATAAGTGTACCACTTCAGGTTGTCATACTATATTAACATGGCAAGATGAAATTACCAAGACAAATATCGGAGTAATGGAAGTAGTAACGATATCGGTGATAGTAGGAAAGACTAATGATAGACAATATGATTCAAGAATAAGGGATAGATTTGCAGAATGGTAAATACAAGATCAAAACTCAAAATCTAGGGAACGATAAATAGTATATCTATGTGAACTATTCCAACAGATTATGAGTAATGTCACCCAGTCTCTATTCATTGATTACAATAGTTGGGAAAATATCAACTTGATGATCTGAAGCAATCAGCATGGGTAAATACAATATATAATGACTTCATCAACCGGTCGCCCGTCTTAGTTTGTTCGCTCCTAGTTTTCTTCTACACCGTCTTAATATTGATGTGTGTTGTCTATCCGAGACCCGTATTCAAGACTCTGGTGAAGTACTACAAGTTCGCTCTCCATCTGTCGCTTCAAAAAGCTTGTTTTATGTGCGTTTATCCTAGGACCCAGTGGCATCTTCGTCTGGTCTTGCTGGCGTTGGTGTCGCACTAAGCGCAAGAGCTGAGGCAGCACTAGTCGACTGGGACCCCATTAACAGTCGGTTATGTGCTGTTAGATTAGAAAGTTCCATCAAAGTGAGAAGAAATCGGCGTGAGAAACGATTTATTTTCGTCATCTCCGCCTATGCCCCGACAGATTGCAGCCCGGATGCAATCAAGGACGAGTTCTACCACCAGCTAACTGTTCTTCTCCAGAAAGTGCGTTTGACAGATATTGTAGTACTAGCTGGAGACTTGAATGCTCAGGTCGGGCGTCTAGGCACAGAAGAGAGTCGTTTAGGTGGCCGATGGGGACTTGTTGGTCGCAGGACAGATAACGGGGGACGTCTACTGCGACTATGCACAGACCACAACCTGTTTCTGGCTAGCACTAACTTTCGGCACAGTCATCGCCGATGTGCCACCTGGCGTCCTTCCTCTGCATCTCAAGTCTGGACTCAGATTGATCACATTGCGATCAGCTACCGCTGGCGTGGTTGTGTACAAGACTGCCGCTCCTTTCGGAGTACCTATCTGGAATCTGATCATGCTCTGGTCTGAGCCAATCTTGCCTTACTTTTTCAGTGGACAACGAAGTGACCGCCACCAAAGGATTGACGTTAGCAAGTTGGTTGCAACTTCTGTTGCCAGTAAGTACCGAACCGAACTAGCTTCTAGGCTAGCTACCATTCCACCGAAAAGTATAGATGAACATTGATTGCAATTGCATGACGCCATGAAAATGGCGGGTACAGTCTGTTGTGGGTTCGCGAAACGTCCCGCTTACAAGCACTGGGTTTCTTCTGGTTCCTTACAACTGATTGAAGCCCGTCGGTCTACTCCGGGTGACCGTGAGTTTGACCACAGACGAAGGATGTTACGTGATGAAATCGGGCAAAGCTTGCGTAAGGACCGAGAAGCCTGGTGGTCGGAGCGAGCCAGTGAGTTGGAAGCAGCAGCTGCATCTGGTAATTACCGGAAGCTCTTCCAACTCATCCGAGCCACTGGCAGCAAGAAGTCTGGTGTGAGCGAAACAATCTGCGAGGATGACGGAACGCCAATCACTAACATCCATTGACGTCTTTGACCATGGGCAGAATTCTTTGAAGGGCACTTCAACTGGCCTGCTGCTCCGGCAACGTCGGTCAGACTGTACTGCTCTCCATGGCCGGTGACGACTGATCCACCAAATGAGGCGGAAGCCCGCAAGGAACTCCAGCTCTTGAAGCGCTACAAATCACCGGGCCCAGATGACTTACCTCCGGCTCTTTTTAAAGATGGTGGTGACTTTCTGACTAAGGGACTGACGACGTTGTTTACAAAGGTCTGGGAACTAGAGAGTGTACCAACGTCATGGAATGAGTCGATAGTTGTTCCTATCTTTAAAAAGGGTTCACGTCGTTCCTGTAACAACTATCGGGGGATAAGTCTACTTCCGATTGCGTCCAAGCTATTGGCTTCCGTTATACTTCGTAGGTTGTTCAAAACCCGAGAAGGATTGACTCGCGAGTAGCAGGCTGGGTTTCGTTCCGGTCGAGGATGTATTGATCATATCTTCACCCTCCGCCAAGTGTAAGAACACCGCCATACTTATCAAAGGCCAACAATCGTAGTGTTTCTTGACATCAGGGCTGCCTTCGATTCGTTGGACAGAACTGTTCTCTGGGATTGTCTATTGAAGAAGGGTGTGCCTGAGAAGTTTATTAACATCCTAAAAGCCCTATACACAAACACCTCAGACAGAGTGAGGGCATACAACCACCTTTCTCCACTATTCCATTCAAGTAGTGGAGTTAGGCAGGGTTGCCCAATTTCACCATTCCTCTTCAACTTTGCCATCGATGACATTCTGGAAACAGCTCTGACGGATGTAAGTAATGGTGGTGTAGATCTGTTGCCTGGAGAAAGACTTCTCGACCTTGAGTATGCGGATGATATTGTCTTACTGTGCGAGAATGTTCAAGCCATGCGATCCGCACTTAATCAGTTGTCAATCAGTGTCCGTAGGTATGGTATGTGCTTTGCACCTTCGAAGTGCAAAGTTCTTCTACAAGACTGGCAGGATTCTAATCCTGTACACACTCTGGACGGTGAGCAGATTGAAGTAGTCGAGAAGTTCGTGTATCTATGTAGCTGCATAAGTGCTGGTGTTGGCGTGAGTGATGAGATCAATGCACGTATAGTGAAAGCCAGAGCGGCTTATGCCAATCTGGGCCATCTTTGGCGCCTTCGTGATGTTAGTCTGGCTGTAAAAGGTCGGATCTACAACGTGACGGTGAGAGCAGTTTTGCTCTATGCTTGTGAAACCTGGCCTCTCCGAGTTGAGGATGTTAGACGACTCTCTGTGTTCGATCATCGTTGTCTCCGAAGGATTGCTGGCATCCAGTGGCAACACCATGTTAGTAATGCACAGGTTCGGTATCGAGTGTTCGGGCACAGAGACGATAATGAAATTGGTGTCACCATCTTGAAACATCGACTTCGGTGACTTGGACATGTTCTACGAATGTCGTCCCAGAGAATTCCACGTCGTGCATTATTTGCCGACGCTGGGACTGGTTGGAGAAAGCGGAGAGGTGGTCAGTATATGACATGGTGTCGTGGTATGAAAGAAAGCTGCAAAGGGCTAGCTTCTGTTGGTCCTTCACGACTCCCTGGTTGGGGTCCGAGAGACGGTGTAACGCAGTGGCTAGAGAAGTTATCAGATATGGTTCAGAATAGAAGCCAGTAGCGATCGTGCTGTAACCTTCTATTACTTTCTTCATAAAAAGTGGTTGTATCTTCCTTAACTGAAAGATCTCTTCTGATTGTACCTTTCCGTTTCCCCCACCATTGTTCTCTCTCTCTTTTTTTTTTTATAACTCCCCACGTTCATTACATTTTTTTTCTCTTTTCTCCTTCTCTTAAAATTATCATTGTTTTGTGTGGCGCATATATATTTGGTGCCCCCCTGTACCAATATTTATGTGTTCAAATAAATAAATAATAAATAATAACACCGCCAATCAGTGCATCCAGGTAGGTGAAGGCTGCATATATGTGATAAATATGCCAAATGAATCAGTCGACAGAGATTCATACTTCATCAACCGACTTGTGGTATTTACGTAATACCGTGTCGTATCTCAGCATCGCCCTCTTGAAGGTCCGAACACTGATGAGAAATGTTCCAAAGGCATCTACGACAAAATAGTGATAATTTACAAATACCTATAATCTTAAAGACCATTTTTCACAGTCATCAAGGAAAATAAAACGCACTACCTAAAAGTATTCTTGTGCTTTAGCTGGTAGACGGATATCATACCTACTCCATAAGTGATTCAAGTTAGTACAGTACGAGAGGTTTTTTCTGAATCTGTGTCAATATGTTGTCAGACAACAAACCACCAAGACTGATGAGGCTGTCAATCATCGTTGGATCATTGCGCGAAATTCTTTATTTTCATGGAATTTATTCAAAATTACCCCTACGGAAGTGGATTCACACAATCATACAAAAAGCCTACTTGTAAGCACTGACAAAAAATCATTCTAGTGAATACAAGTTGACTGTATAAGTTACTACAATTCAAATTTTAAGGCAAATGTGGTCGAAAATAAGGAATGATATACAATATTCAAAGTGCTCCATTTTCACGATGAACTGATATGTACGAAGCTTTCGTGACTTTTATTACAAACATTCTAATATATATAATCCTAAAATGATAGGATCATGTAAAAGTTATCCGACCCTCATGTATCAGTTAACTAAGACGCTCCAAATCCCTTGATATCAGACCCAAATGGGTTAACATACTATCAGCTTGATATTATCTCCTGGTCCTACAGAAATGAGTTAACTATATTTAAGTTTTGATCTGCTTAATTACTAAATTTGTCACTTTTACGATATGTTGCATTTCACATAACTATACAAGGCAAATCATTGACTACTTGAATCTAAGAAAGTCGATAGTGATTACAATATTGCAGTAAAACATTTTCCATACATGGATTACTCGCATTTGGTTATCACTACTCCTTATTAACAAAGTGTAATGAACGTGCAACTCTTAACAAATGATATACGTTAACTGAGAAACCGTATAGGTGGATAAAAAATATAACTTCATAAATTAGTATATTTAACTTACATCAACCTCACCCTGGTCGATTATGTAGAAATTATCACCTTCATCTCCTTGTTGAATAATCACATCGCCTGAATTACGATGTACAGGGAACATGGCATCAAATATATCACTAAATAAATGTAAAGCCAGATTTTACACAGTCAATCGAATAAAAAGTTGCAAAGTAAAAGATAAGTTGGGTGGGTAGTTTTTTCCAATTTATAAAGTCTTTAACTTAAATTGGACAAAGTGGGCCCACCAGAGCTAGTGGATGAGTGGCAAAGACTCTAGAATCTTCCTGTGTAAAAATCGTAGACATAAATTCTTATTGTAACATCAACTTATTTAACCTGTTGTTTTGCTTTAGAACATAATCACGTTCCTGTACAAGCCGTGTTCTGATACGAGAACCAATTAAGTAGACTAGTGTCCGAAAAATACTGGGCAAACGAAGTAATTGGGTCGAATAAGCAAGACTTTAACATGCATATATAAATATAAGCAAATAAACGTATTTACGCAGACATTATATCACAATGTATGCATGATCTGCACACTTATGTCCATTTTATAGGTAGAAAGTTAGATCACGCTCCAGTTACTTTATGTGTTTAATTACAAACGAGAGTTGTAATACGACTGGGCATATAAATAGAGTACGCCACACAGACACATAACATAGTAGGGTAAAAAAAGGAGCAAGGAGTATAATCTGTTTCCCATATATTTTTAAGCAACTCAGTCAGGAGTTCACCACTATCCTCATAAAGAGTCTGGGATAGATCCTTTGGCCCTGATGGCCTATGGCGGTTCAAAAGCGGGAGACCCTTGGAGACATCCACCTCGTTGGGAGGACAATCGTCACTGACTAGGAAGGACAAATATCTAAGCGATGCTGCTGGGGCGACAGACCAGCCTAATTATTTCTCGAAAAACCCTGTCCACTGTCCAAAATACTGTTGAATATTACTAACAGAAGTATCACCGGCTTCACAGATTATTTCATTCACAACAGACTTCTCGTTACCAGTGCATCGGGTGGGTTGGAACAGCTTCCGGATCGATCTGCTGTTTCCAACTCGTTGGAGCACCCAGATCACCGGGCGTCACGGTCCCTACATAAACTTTGCACAATTTCACTACGTACGAATCTACGTTTATCGGCGGTCGACACGCTCAAATACTTCACTCCCTATAACTAGTTCGGGTGCCGATGAGTGAGTCGAAAACTAAAGACATACACAAGAAGCGGATAAAGAACGAAATGAAGACACGATGAAATAAATTCGAGGGTATCTATGCAACTTCGAAAACAGGTAGAGTGATTTCGAATCATAAATCGAATATTTATTGATGATCATCACAAATGTTTGTGTGAAGTGGGATACTCTCAATGTATAAAAGCTAAAGCAGGGGCTTTCCTTAGATTACTCAGAGGGCCTTGTGATGTATTTGAGAATCTTGGTTTTTCTCTTGTACATGTTCAGGCCTACTGATGCAGAGGTTTCTGATACACTGGTTGTCTTCACATGCATGTGTTCGTGTGTATGGGATAGAAGGGCCAGGTCATCTGCGAAGTTTATACACTCTGATTGATTGCGAGATGTCCATTGTATTCCGTGTTTACTCTCAGGTGTCTAGGTCTTCATAATCCAGTCGATCACCGGGAGAAGGAGGAAGGGAAAGAGTAAGCACACTTGTTTGACTCCAGTCCTCACTTGAAAACGTCTGTCCTCTATGCACGACTTTGCACTGTAGTTCACCGTATGAGATCCGGATGATGTTTCCCGGTAGATCATCTTAGGTACTCCATGGTGTCGAAGAAGTTTCCATAATGTTCTCCTATCCACACTGTTCAATGCTTTCTCATATTCAAGGAAGTTGATGTGTAGTGACGAGTTCCATTCGATTGATTGTTCAACGATGATCCGTAGTGTCGCGATTCGGTCTGTGCACGACCGGTCCTTACGGAATCCAGCCTGTTGAGCTCGAAGTTGGGTATCTATTGCGTCTTTCATCTGGTTCAGCAACACTATTGACAACCTATCCTGGTACTGACAGTAATGTTATGCTTCTGTGGTTCTCATATTTGCTCAGATCTCCTTTCTTTGGTATTTTAATGAGGCGTTCTTTCCAGCCTGTCGGCACTTATTCTTCCTCTCAAATTTTCCTGAATAAAGCGTGAAGCATACTTGCAGTTACCTCTATATCTGACTTCAGAGCTTCAGGTAGTATAATGTCAGGTCCTGCTGCTTTCCCGTCCTTGAATTTTCTGATGACCATCCTGATTTCTTCAGTCGTTGGTGGAGTGACATCTATAGGAAGGTTTGTATGTGCTGCTTCGATGTCCGGTAGATTCAATGGAGCTGGTCTATTCAAGAGTTCCTGGAAGTATTCTATCCATTTTTTCCTCTGTTCTTGAATGTCGGTGATTGTCTTGCCTTCTTTGTCCTTGACCGGTCTCTCGGGTTTACTATGCTTCCCCGCTAGTTTATTCGTCGTTTCATATTTCCTTCTCTTGCATCTTTTTCCACGTATTTCTGCCTGTCTGCTTTATGTCCCAGTAAGCATAATGAATAGTAACTTTTGGGATCCATTTATGGACCAATAATATGCGTATATTTTTATCGTATGATTGTTAAATAACTAAATCGTTCATATTCATATCCCTCTTATTATGAGCTTTATTTTGACCTACGAACTAATACTCTACGATTTACTATTCTTGAATTATGCTCTGTTTATTAATCACTACCTCTCCCATTCACAGCCACATTTGGCTAATTCTTGTACAAATGTTGTTTCCTATTTTATGGTACGATGTGGTCTGCCTGGTTGGTATATATACCCATTATGCTTGAAATAAATGATTCATATTGCAGAGGCTGGGATTAGTGTCCTGGAATTAACTGGCTGGGTTAGGCGGGAAGCAGGACAAATTAGGACTCTAGACTGCTCATACGGGTTTACGCATCATTGATCCGATCGATAAGTCGCTGCTCTCTAGTTGGGGGTCACAAGCTATAAGATTCGAAGAAAACAATGACTAAGCTTTCTTTTTTATTTTAATATCATTTTAACACAAATATATTGGTACAAAGAGGCAACAAATACATATGCGCCGCACAGATCTCATTTGATATTTGAGTACTGTGATACTCCCCGAATGGCCAAACCAAAGCAGGTGGTTTTCATAGGGGGCTACACCCCGAGCCTTCAACCTAAAGGTCTGACCCACAAGGCAGTGGAGCACCATGAGGAGATGCAGTCCCATGGTAGCCGGTGACCAACAATTGGTTTATACGCCATTTGTTCCTTCAGGATACTGGAGCACATGTGCACCATTAGTTTGGGATCCATTTAAAGCGCAGGACATTCGCTTTTCGTCTTCTCGATTTCGTGAACAATACCCCCACTACGAGAAGGCAGTAAGAAGGGCTTCCCTGGCAGAGGCTGTATACGTGTGGCCGTTTGAGGGTATTTCGAGAGGGAGGGCCCTTCCCACTCTCGGCCGTACCAGGGCATTTGGGAGAGAGAGAGTCGTCTAACATCCTCAACTCGGAGAGGCCAGGTTTCACAAGCATAGAGCAAAACTGCTCTCACCGTCACGTTGTAGATCCGACCTTTTACAGCCAGACTAACATCACGAAGGCGCCAAAGATGGCCCAGATTGGCATAAGCCGCTCTGGCTTTCACTATACGTGCATTGATCTCATCACTCACGCCAACACCAGCACTTATGCAGCTACATAGATACACGAACTTCTCGACTACTTCAATCTGCTCACCGTCCAGAGTGTGTACAGGATTAGAATCCTGCCAGTCTTGTAGAAGAACTTTGCACTTCGAAGGTGCAAAGCACATACCATACCTACGGACACTGATTGCCAACTGATTAAGTGCGGATTGCATGGCTTGGGCATTCTCGCACAGTAAGACAATATCATCCGCATACTCAAGTTTTTTAATGATACGGCGACCACCGAGATCTACACCACCATTACTTACATCCGTCAGAGCTGTTTCCAGAATGTCATCGATGGCAAAGTTGAAGAGGAATGGTGAGATTGGGCAACCCTGCCTAACCCCACTGCTTGAATGGAATAGTGGAGAAAGGTGGTTGTATGCCCTCACTCTGTCTGAGGTGTTTGTGTATAGGGCTTTTAGGATGTTAATAAACTTCTCAGGCACACCCTTCTTCAATAGACAATCCCAGAGAACAGTTCTGTCCAACGAATCGAAGGCAGCCCTGATGTCAAGAAACACTACGATTGTTGGCCTTTGATAAGTATGGCGGTGTTCTTACACTTGGCGGAGGGTGAAGATATGATCAATACATCCTCGACCGGAACGAAACCCAGCCTGCTACTCGCGAGTCAATCCTTCTCGGGTTTTGAACAACCTACGAAGTATAACGGAAGCCAATAGCTTGGACGCAATCGGAAGTAGACTTATCCCCCGATATATATATATATATACTACATCCCTAATTATTTAAAATATCATGTGATTATTTTGTGCATAAATTAAGATATACCTGAATTTAGTACATTTACAGGTCGCATTTGATTACACCTTACTGAAAACACACTCGTCCAAAATGTTCAACTGCTCAGTCATATTCCTAATTCGAATCTTTGTTTGTTCCTAACACTAGATGGTTAGTTTCAGTAAACAAAACGAATTGTTAGTTGGGATTATTGGATAAGTTTGTTTAACTAAATATGAACTTGAACTTAACGTTACTCTAAGATTGTGCGTTTCACATTTTACTACCGGGTTACTTACCACCAATCGTAACGAAGCAAAAACGTGGTGTTCTTGAATAAAAGATCATAAAAGCAAATGGGTTACAAGGGTCGGCTACATATTGCAGTGTTTCTAATATGTACAAACTACTAATAGGAAGGTTCGTAGTTCACTTAATGAAAAATTGATTTGAAGGAGATTTTATTGACTGATTGAATGCAATTTTTTTAGCATAAGCCAAGCTAAGAATAAAAGTACATACCTCCTTTCCGTCTCATCTAAATGAGAAAATAGGACATTTTTGGCGATAGCCTTTGAAAGAGCTGTCATCGTTTTATAGTCCTTCGGTACAACCTTATTGAAACAAAACAATGATAATATATCGATAATAAGAATGAATTTAAACAGAAAAATCACAATCAAAAGAACTCAATATAACCACTACATAGTGACGCTTTTATGCTAAATATCTTGACGTCTTGATAATTGAAAAATGGTTTTGAGCATTTATTTTCCTAATTTTATTGGTTGATATACTGTCGCTAGTTTTTATACTATAATTATGACAGGTGTTAATGCATGTGGTTATCAAAGTTCGTTTGCTTTCGTTCTATTATCTTGAATTTCTGCCGGAATTGAATTTAGCTGTTTGGCTCTGTTATCCTTTTCTAAACTTTCCAGTTGTATGGTTACAAAGGCAATATGAAGATCAGTAAGTCTTGTTGGAAAGACTCAAATGGCTAGAGGAAGGTTTATTGTTGTTATACAGCCTACTATTCAAAATGAACGTAGATGACAGAACATTAAGATTTAAGTAGTTGAGAGTCGTGGTGATACACAATGACATTATTAAGTGACAAAATAAAGCACTAAAGTGTGATAAGACACTTCAATTATAAGCTGGAATTAGAGAGATTATGTTAAGATGTGAAGCTTTATAAAGAAACGACATTGAATAAGACACAATTACCTTCTTAACGTAAGATGCAGCATCTTCTTCTGTATAAACTTCACCGCTAACTGCTCCTCTTCGAGATCGACGTCTAGTTAAACTAACTCCAGGTGATACAGCTAACAAGCCTCTCGTCCCCCCACCATTTCCTCCATCATAACCACTTCCATCCTCATTCATATTGTTGGATTCGTAACTACTATCAACTTTCAAAGGAGATTCGGTCAAACTTTTTTCAAGATTGTTAGGAATAAGATTATCTGTATCACAGGAGTATCGATGGTTATTCATTTCTGAAGATTGCCCACAATTTTGAGAGCTTACGGAGGGAATAATAACACCAAAGCAACCACTTCCATGACTTTTACCTTCATTTTGGAAAGGGCGACTGGAGGTATTTGATATAGGAAATGTGTTTGAATCTTCATTGCGTTCTGAGTGTTTATGAAAAGCGAACCCAGTTACGTGACTAGTTGATGCTGCAGTACATTTCTCATTACAAACCTAAAAAATTGAACAAAATATAATAAGACAATAAAAAGTAAGATCACATTTAGACACCGGTTTATAGGTGATAAAATTTGCAAAGTAACCTAAAACCCTGCATAAACACACCAGTTACATTAAACACATTTTAGTAACTCGGAAGACAGAGAGCGGATTTTGCTATTTTTCATCCCAGACAATTGAACCAAATAATTCGCAACTTCCGTATATTTCCTATACTTAATAACTATTTTATGACTACCTTAGGTAAACTTTATCATCACTTTAAGTTACGAAAAAGGTATTAAAATGACAGTGTGTACACAGAACTATGTACGAGACTAGTGTGATTTTGGGTAATCATTCCTCACACACTATATAATATCCAAGTGCGAAAAAGAAGGCTCTTGAACACTATCCTCAGATAATTTAACGAACGTTTATATCTGAGTTTCATACCGTACAAGTGGATGCAACTAATAATACAAATCAGTTATGGGCAGGTGGAAAGTAGGGAGAAAGATTCTACTCAAATATTCTTAACTGATTACCTTATTCTTCCTTCATTATTATTACCACGTTTCCAATTAAATGTAAGCTACATAAATGCACTTATGTCTAGTAACCACTTAAAGCCTTCATTAAACCCATTAATATCCGCATTAATTTCAGAATTGAGCTACAGAACTGTTTGGGTACCTGATATCGAATGCAAACTATCTATAAAATACGGTACCATAATCTATGTGAAATAAACTTTAAACCACTAAATCTCTTGTGCGGAGGTATATGTAACGGCTAACTCGATATTAGAGCACACCTGTGTACTTTTGTTTTCACCACATCAACGTAATCATAATTACTGACCCTCGTATGACTACTGGTTGGGAATGCATTGAGTGTTTCTAATTGGAGAGATTTGTCTGTCTACTTGCTGGTTAGTTCTAACAATCATATTTAAACTCAAACATATCAAGACAAATTCAACACAGTGGTTGCAAGATAAAAATGAGGATCCACATTATTTCGTGGTTCCTCTCCTGCTGCTTATTGGTGTATTTATATTGACTTGTTTAATATTGTGCACAGTAAAAACAACATAACCTCCCTACCAAAAACAGGTTTCTGTGTCGCACCTTAGGACTACAAGTTTCTACCAAAGCTTTCATTCATATAACTAAACGAGTGGAATTTGATAGTCCCAGTCAGCAATTGATTATGTTGACCTAAACTACTAATTTGAGCTTTTAATGGTACTAACTAAGCGTTTCATGTAAATTTGGAGGTTTATGCGCATAAATATTATTGACCAATGGTTGCTATAGATATTTAATGTCATAACTTGCCTCTAGCTTCTCAAAATACTCACGGAGAAATGCAATTGGATTGCTAGGACGGTGCATGCACAAGTTAACAACGCAGTCCCTGAGAATTTCGTGCACATTATGCTGTTTGACATAATCCTCAACATCGCTCATAAACGACTCATCTTCCATAATACCCAACTTCTCGGAAGCATCCGCAACTCTCGTAATAGCCGCCCGTTCGGTGAGAAATTTAGGTATCCAATACCTTGTGAACGATCTTGTATCAAACGATTGATTTCTTTGCTCTCGCTTCCTGTTGTTTCGGTATACTTTCAAGTCTTCGTTAATGCTTATTGGGTGTTAGTCTAGCCACTCGACTGCACTAGTTCTAGTCAATTCGATAGGTATTTGTGTGTAGATCACCAACGTAGATGATCTATGTCGAAATGATTGGAGACCTAGTGGATCTGTTTCATGTAGTCTGAGTGGGTGTATTTGTTTCAGAGCAGTAGGGTTTCTGGAAAGCAGAAGCTGAGATGTCACGAGATAAGGGGTTGATTGGTTGAAATGAGGAAGGCAATAAAGAGAAAATCAGGATGTAGCAAAGCTCAGAGCAGACGATTGTCCGAAGTAAATAAACAAAAATGATCAGTTAATAATGCGGATGATGTGAGCTGTCCATAATCAAAGACTAAAGACGTGAACGCAGATAATAATGAACAAAATAAGAATGAGCTAATGACAAGTGATAATCATAATAGTCAATGGGTTATGAAACATACATTACCCACAGCTAGTCTAAGCGGAAGATCGTAATCCATGAGTGAGTGCATATTTGTAAAGTCTTGTCTTGAGGCTATCCACTGTGGAGAGTCTATGTTCTTTTAGGTTGAGAGAGCGTTTTAAACAGGAGGAACTGTAGATGAAATAAGCGAAAACATATCTGGATATGGTGTTTGTACTTGATGGCCCACTGATTGAGAATTTCAAAAATAATATGTTCATTCCTCCTCGTATAGTTCCACTTGCCGTAAAGTACACTATTTTGTGATTTCTTATTTAGTTCATTGGTTCGAATACTTTTAATTATCATACTGAGTCTTTGCTTTCTGATGTCCAGTTTTTCGGTGGTGACTTCCGGTAAGATGTTCTTCTTGAGGTGACCTGAGGCACTTAGTATGTTGTACGTTTTAATGAGGTCATATCTCGTTCTCCCGTACCTCAATCACGTTCATCTCAGGGTTTAAGGTCTATATTTTTAAGATTTGTCCCTCAGGTCAATCATTCACTTAGTTCCCTTTCTACGTGCGTGCTCTAAGAAGTTTATATATCTTTTTAGGGGATAGGATGCACCAAAGTGGGACCGTCTGTAATTTTCTGAGTGTCGAAGACAATGTTGGGTGGTTGTACTAAGCTGTTTTCGTTCCTTCAGTTGCACTATCAAAAGTTTGAACTGGCTTCCAAGATTACTGTGAAGTCAATCGGGAGAGGATTATCATGGACGGCGTAAGCTGTTTTTGTCCTGTGAGGCTGAGTGAGCGTGATGCGACAGTATGACAAATTATAATTAAGTCCATTTTAAAATTTTTGTTCCCTATTATTGTTGGTTTGTTTTTGAGCTCAAGAGATGTGACCAGTGCCTGAAGGTGAAGACTCAGGTTTATCAATACGGCAGAAATGTAGTGACTGTTGTTATTCAATGAGCTATTCTTAGTCCCGAGGAATATAATAAATTCTACCATACGTGACTACTCGGTAAGGACTTTGGACAATCCGGTCTTTGATGAACTTCAAAATATGACTACTCGCAAGCAACAGAAGCCAGGCCAGTGATTCAGCTTGCTACGTTTTGCCTCTGATTCGCCGTTATTCCACCTGACATTTACAATGGAAGTGATATTAAATAAGTATTCCAGAGTATGTCTAGCAACTAAAGATAATATTAAAGAATATATTAGTTAGGAAAGAAAACCTTTTACGTTTGTCAACCGTCTGTATACAGTAACTTTGTCACGATGCATCCGTGGTGTTAGCTTCTCGAATGTGTGCGTTTTGTACGGGATTGCCTGTGAGAGAATTAGATAGAAATGAATAACAGGATAGTAAGCACAGAACTCAATCCACAACTACTTGAGTTAATGAAATTAATCGCTAAGTTCCGATGATTTCAAAGCAAGAAATCAAAACAACCTATGAACTGAAATTGGAATTTAATTTGTCAAGTTTTCCATAAGCTACATTGCTTCAGTTTGTTTGGAAGCGGTCGTCAAGTGATCATTCCTATCTGGATTCTGCAGATATGAATTCGTATCATCAAACGAAAATTGTAATTAATTTTCTAGATACTTGATTATTCTGTCTAGTTGTGTTTCTCATTATTAACACTAAAGCAATATGCAGGAATAAAGAATAAATTCATTTCATGAGTCAAACTTAGGTTATTCAGTTAATAGACTTGATTTGTTTCTATTGATCGGAATGATGCGACTGCCTAAATTAAATACTTTTACACCAAAGTCACACCACTTGATGATTTTGCATTTTGCTCTACTCCATCCTGGTACGCTATTCAGTTACATTAGAGCATTCGCAAGATATGGAGAACGTTACCGTCGGAATGATTTTCTGAGTTAGACGCAATAATAAGGGCTATTATACACGGGCCTCAAACAAGCTGTTGTATTTACCGGAACGTTGTGACCGGGTGATTTATCCACGTTAGTCACCCACTTTACATATAACCGGTTTTTGTTCCACTACAGATTGGACGGGACTATAAATATGAGGTTTATGTGGCTGATGAGCCGAACGAAATGAAACCAATAGTAAGTGTGATTGAGCAAGAATGAAAGTCAAAACAGTCTGAGATTTTAAGCCAGTCATTGACGCGTGAAGTCGACAATGCTTGACTTATCCTTATTTGAACACCTCTAAGTCGTGTCGATATTTAATTGTTATCATGTTTTTCATGGGTTGCATAACTTGTAAAAGTCAAGCATTCTATAACTTATTAGGTTGACCATAAGAAGATATTTTTGATTCAGGACGATCCAAGTTGTAGAGAAACAGATGTGGTCATATGTAGAGGTTCAACGATCTAGAGTTTATAGACAAGGAAAGTTACATGTACCTGATTACCAAGAGCTACTCATCGCTCTGGTGAAATAATTGGACACAAAAATGTATGATTAAATACCAAGAATATTCCGTTCACACTAAAATACTTGGTGTGGGAGAATGTACTATTTATTTGGTGGAAAAGAGACAACGTGTAAACATGTTTGGGGTAAACATGTATAAAAAAGGCAAACTAACTAAATTCGAAATTACGAATCCTCTAGAATTTATCTTCATAATCTGACTCTATCAAATATGTGACCCTGCCTGTATGGCTATCGATAGGAATGATAACAACAATGATGAAATCGACCATGCATCAAATAAGACACTTAAAATATTTTGACTGCGAATATAGTGGTGGAAGCTTAGTATGTAGTAAATTTAGGCACCAAGTTGGATGCTCAGGGGACAGTTTCAGATTATGATGCGTATTATGGTAAAATACCCACAAAATTACAAATGCGATTGAACGTTGAGAGCGGTAATGAGGCATTTAATGCAAGTTATTTTTAAAGGCGGGAAACAAAACTTTAAGATCAAGAGTTCGGGTTATACATCAGGGTTGATAGTTTTTAATAGGTTTTAACGTTAAGAGTTAAAGTTGGTGCATTCATCATGAATTAAGATTAAATTAAATATGAGGAGGTCATGATTGCGAGCCAGGCTACAAAGCATTTCTGATGTTAGGCAGTTGCATCATTCCGATCAATAAAAGCAAATAAATATAATTAGCTGAACAAACAAATAAGGTTAACAGTACCACGTCGTGGATAATACATTGACAAAGCAATCAATAATTTATGTTGGTGTATGTTATTTAGGGCGGCTACAATCCTAATCGTAGCGAATTGCCCGAGAAAAGATCTCACGATCCTAATGGGAGACCTAAACGCCAAAGTCGGAATGGACTACAGCAAATATGAAGATATCATGGGATGACATGGATTGGGAGAGAGAAAAGAAAATGAGAAAAGATTTGCAAACCTATGTGCACTCAACAAATCGGATATAGGTGGCACAAAGTTCCCACACTAACGCATACACAGAGCTACATGAGTCTCACAGGAGAACCAGATAGATCATATTTGTATCATTGAAAAATTCAGAAAGACAATGGAAGACGTGAGAACCAGGAGAGAAACTGACATAGATTCAGATCACCACTTGGTTGTGGCTAAGATGAAACTGAAGCGAAAAAAGCATTGGATAGCTAGGGAAACAGTAGTACAAAGGTTCAATACAGCCTCCCTACGAGAAACTTACAAACACAACCAATTCAAAATAACTCTCAACAACAGGTTCTAAGCCTTGCAAGATCTATTGAGAGAAGAAGAAACTACGATGGAGGACAACTGGAAAGGGATCAAAGAAGCATTAACTTCAACGTGCCAGGACGTGCCGGGCCGCAAGAAGCACCATCATATGAAACGGATCTCTTTGGAAACCCTGGACAAGATTCAAGAAAGGACGTACAGGAAGACATCAATTAACAGACGATCAAGAACCGAGAAAGTCAAGGTACAAGCTGAATACACAGAGGCAAACAAGCAATTGAAGAGGAGCATTAAAGCAGACAGGCAGAAATACGTGGAAAAAGATGCAAGAGAAGGAAATATGAAACGACGAATAAACTAGCGGGGAAGCATAGTAAACCCGAGAGACCGGTCAAGGACAAAGAAGGCAAGACAATCACCGACATTCAAGAACAGAGGAAAAAATGGATAGAATACTTCCAGGAACTCTTGAATAGACCAGCTCCATTGAACCTACCGGACATCGAAGCAGCACATGCAGACCTTCCTATAGATGTCACTCCACCAACGACTGAAGAAATCAGGATGGTCATCAGAAAATTCAAGGACGGGAAAGCAGCAGGACCTGACATTATACTACCTGAAGCTCTGAAGTCAGATATAGAGGTAACTGCAAGTATGCTTCACGCTTTATTCAGGAAAATTTGAGAGGAAGAATAAGTGCCGACAGGCTGGAAAGAACGCCTCATTAAAATACCAAAGAAAGGAGATCTGAGCAAATATGAGAACCACAGAAGCATCACATTACTGTCAGTACCAGGATAGGTTGTCAATAGTGTTGCTGAACCAGATGAAAGACGCAATAGATACCCAACTTCGAGCTCAACAGGCTGGATTCCGTAAGGACCGGTCGTGCACAGACCGAATCGCGACACTACGGATCATCGTTGAACAATCAATCGAATGGAACTCGTCACTACACATCAACTTCCTTGAATATGAGAAAGCATTGAACAGTGTGGATAGGAGAACATTATGGAAACTTCTTCGACACCATGGAGTACCTAAGATGATCTACCGGGAAACATCATCCGGATCTCATACGGTGAACTACAGTGCAAAGTCGTGCATGGAGGACAGACGTTTTCAAGTGAGGACTGGAGTCAAACAAGTGTGCTTACTCTTTCCCTTCCTCCTTCTCCCGGTGATCGACTGGATTATGAAGACCTAGACACCTGAGAGTAAACACGGAATACAATGGACATCTCGCAATCAATCAGAGTGTATAAACTTCGCAGATGACCTGGCCCTTCTATCCCATACACACGAACACATGCATGTGAAGACAACCAGTGTATCAGAAACCTCTGCATCAGTAGGCCTGAACATGTACAAGAGAAAAACCAAGATTCTCAAATACATCACAAGACACCAACCCAATCACACTTGATGGAGAAGCTCTGGAAGATGTGGGATCTTTCACGTACCTGGTCAGCAGCATCGTCGATGAACGTGGAGGATCCGATGCAGACGTAGAGGCGAGGATTGGCAAAGCGAGGGCGGCATTCCTACAACTGAAGAGCATGTAGAACTCAAAACAACTGTCAACCAATATCAAAGTCACGATCTTCAGTACGAACGTCAAGATAGTTCTACTGGATATCGAGGTGAAACACACAGACCTACCCGTGGATGATACCCCACTAACAGTAGAAAAATCTAGAAAATTCATCAGACGAGTCAGGAATGGTAAAGCAGAAGGATCAGACAGCACACCAACCGAGGTGCAAAGTCAAGTATGTAGTAAACTGTGAATGTATTTTTTGTTCTTTCCAGAAAGATTTGAGGTGAACAACACATACCAGACTGGAAAGAAGGACACTTCTTTTACATACCAAAGAAAGAACGCCCTAATATTTATGAGAAACACAGAGAGAACACGCTATCTGTATCAGTCACGGATTTCAAAAGTGTTACTAAACCGAATGAACATTCAATAGACACATAAATTACAGGTCAACAACCTGGCATTCCCAAAGATGGGTCATATACGGATCAAATCGTGACACGTCGGATCATAGATGAAAAGTCTATTGAATGGAACTCGTTGCTACAAACTTACTCTCTCTACATTTACAAGGGAAAAAGCAAGATTCTGAAGCATAACACACAAAGCACCGACCAAATCACACTTGATGGAGAAACTCTGGAAGAAGTGGAAACTTTCACATACCTGGGCAACATCATCGATAAACTAGGAGTATCTGATGCAGATGTAAAAGCACGATTTGACACTGCAAGGGTAATATTCCCACAACTGAAGAATATCTGGAACTCAAAACAACTATCACCCAATACCAAAAGAAGAGTCATCAACATTAACGTTAAAACAATTAAATTGTATAAATCTGGAAATTAGAGAACTCCCACCACCATCACCAAAAAAGTAAAAGTACTCAAACAACTGTCGATATGAAGTACATCAAACCCAACAGCCAGAGACCATCAGCGATAACCTACAGTGGAACAGAACTAACAAGCTACCAGTTGACAAGAATAGAAAAGACACTGAATGTGTACAGAACACACTTTGATTAAACTATCAAACTGTATCAAAAATGAAACACCAACCTGGAATCTCCAAGACAAAAGAAGAGGAAGATCTAACGACACAGAGCCTGGAGTCGGACGCAGAAATCAAGATTATGAATAGCACTTGGTAACAATTGAAAAGGAAAACCCAGTACAGATTTAATTGGAGATCTCTGGTTGACAACCTATGGTTTAAGAAGGATTAACAAACTTCAGTTAGTACATCTGTACGGTTTATGATATTATGAACACTTTATGGGATTTTGCAGAGCATATCGCTCAGTTTGGAATGATGTTAGTAGGTTTGCAGATTCCAAATATCTAATATTATGTTAGTAACAACTGGCAAAACATATTAGCCACAACAAGAAACAAGTATCTTGTCCTAAGAAGTAAAGAACTGTACCTCTGTAATAATAAAGAAGTCATCACCATGTTCACCTTGACGTACAACAACTTCACCATCTTCGAAACGGACTGGTTCTAGAGCATCTGCTACAGTTAATCGTTCCCATTTGTCAAGATTATCTATAATAAAATTCAAAGATACCATATATATATATATATATATATATATATATATATATAGTGGCAGAACTTCGATATAAACATTCGTAAAAAGATAAATACTAGAGTACAGGACGTTTGTGGAAATTGTTTAGTTAATAGCTAGCATCACGAATTGACTTTGTCTGAGGAACGAAAACCAGCGAACACCTACAATTATTTTGCTCTTGTATGTGACTCCTCATGAGTTTTACCCTATGACGTATCAGGCCTTTAAGTGAGCACGTTGATTTCAGACAACAGATATAGCATGCAATAGCAAAGATCTTTAATTTCGTTAAGTTCACGAGCATCCGTTGTAAATTAGGAGAAGATATGATGCACATGGGTTCTAGAGTCCGGTAGGAAGGTATTGCTTATGAAACTATTTCCGGTCACAGTCTAACATGGGACGAAATCCAACGTTTTTTCATTTACTCGTAGATTAAACCTTTAGGTCAAGGCCCTCTGAGTAATCTAAGGAAAGCCCCTGCTTTAGCTTTTATACATTGAGAGTATCCCACTTCACACAAACATTTGTGATGATCATCAATAAATATTCGATTTATGATTCGAAATCACTCTACCTGTTTTCGAAGTTGCATAGATACCCTCGAATTTATTTCATCGTGTCTTCATTTCGTTCTTTATCCGCTTCTTGTGTATGTCTTTAGTTTTCGACTCACTTAAATATACGCGTATTGTGAATGTTCTGTCCTTTCCAAACGCCGTCAATTCGCTGATTGGTCGAAATCATGTGTGTTTCCGTTGAATACAATCCTGGTACAGCCTTCCTAAAACCACGTGTATCATCCGAATTAATGTCCAATATTCACACACTAATACCGATCGAACAATATATAGGTTTGTTTTTGCCTTAATTCGACGTCTGCTGTTCGTTCAAAACTTCATTGAAGTATGGGACACTCTGCATCTGTTGATCATAAAGTACTGTGGCAATGTCTATCATGGAAAGGCGTATCAAAAAAGTACTTCGACCTTACACAGGCTCTCTTTTCGAACACTGCTGGTCGAGTCAGAGCTTATGGAGAACCCAATCGGCATTGGTTACCTTAAGTGACATTCGTCATGGTTGTGTAGCTTTCACATTTTTAAACTTGTCATGGACGTTGTTTTATAGATAACACTCTTTTGAGTCTCATACGGTCTGATAGTCAGCTGCCTAACGATTTAGAAAGCTCGACCGGCTTTTACCAACTCACATCACTCGTGGCATAGGCGAGATATCCGTCTGTTAAAATGTTCTCGGAAATCGTATGTTCGACTTCAAAGTTCGTGTGGTTAGGAACCAATACCGCTACACTACTCTCCAACTGGGTCCAACATATTGTTTTTTAGTAACAAATCGTGTTGGATCAACGCACACTTTGCATCACAAACGAATAATAAGAATCCTTCAGGTATTGAGAGACTGAAAGATAAATCGTAGAGGCGACAGCAACCGATTAGAAAATATATGTCTTTTACACGCGCAAAATGATAATCTGCGTCAATGTTATTCAAGAGTTAAGCAAATTGGGATTATAGTAATTAGAAATGATCTTGTTTAGATACATTTTAGAGGGCTACCTAAAGGTGGTCATTAATAGCCGTCGGTTAATTGCCTAACTTATGGGCAGTACAAATAGTTTGTGCTTAATAATATAAAAGCTCAATATTGCAGAAATGTTGATATTGGTAGTACATATGGTTCAAATTATTATGTAAGCTAATGTTTATGTCAGCATGTTGTCCGCATGTGTTAACTTCCACCTGCATTTGCATGGGTAAACTAGATGAAGGAACAGAACTATAAACATGGAGAGGAAGAAACTCAATTAGTGTTCAGGTTAGATCGTTAAGCTTGATTCTGTTTATTTTGTTACAAGGAGATTTTCCCGGTCTCGTTATTGCCTAATCGTGATATGGTTGAATAATACCACTGTTACATATGAGCTGTTATCACTAATTCATTTAATGCGTGAAAATACTGGTAATTGGGAGGGTCTTGGACAAACGGCCGACGGTAGTTTGTTCAACATAAATGCATCCTTGAAAGACATGCTATGGATTCAATGTCCTCATGGGCAATAAACCAATTTTGGATATTCACACATAAGCATTGATGGTCTATACAATTCAGTTGCAAGTATAAAATTTGGGACAATACAGAGATCGGTTTGTATGAACTTGAGTGACTATAAGCTGTTAGCAGTCAACCAAACTTACGTGCCACAAAAATGAATGGCATGGTGTTGTACGATGCTTTCGACTGAATACGTTTCTATATGATGATAAACAGTAAGCGGTGTTCATGTGATTATCAACTAGGGCATAGGCTGTAAACAAGGGGAGTACCATCCTCAACTCATGTTTATGATAATAGCATGAATCTCTATTAGTGTTGTGGTAAATTCGAAAGTGATGTTTTTAGGTTGTAGGGGATTCGCTTCACTGATGATGCTGATGGTGTGTATCTGTTATTGTGTCGCTAAACTTACAATTAGATTGACAAGGTTCTAAGATGTTTACTAAAGGAACAAGTGATAAGGAAACATACTGAACTCGTAGATAACAGATAAAAATAACCACGAAAAGATAACACAATTTAATGGTAACTGTAAGCCAATATGCCGACAGAACTTGTTAATATATTTGTAGAATTATAATCTACCAGGATATTATCACTGCTCTAATAATAGACCTAATCCTAAAATTGTAGATTTATCATGATATAACTGCCTAATCGATAAGATCTTACGTGGAAGTCACATTATCGTGTACACTAACTCATTGCGTTGTATTAATTACCAATACATAATGGAGAACAAGCTTAGGCTAGAAATAGATCAGTATATTTAATATGAATAAAAGATATAAGATAACATTCAGCAGGGACCACGCCTGCATGGCCGAGCCATGCCACCCGATCAACTCTAATTCGTTCGATTCATTGTTCCCGCCGTGTTCATCGTTGGGTTTCTCTCCGCGTTAAATGTTGAATATTTATTTCACATATTGTCTCGTGTTAGGGCCCAATGCCACTACATAATCACCAGTATTATCAGTCATGTTACGTTATTTTCTGGTTACGATGATGCTTTACGACGATATCCAGAAACCATAATGAATAATTATTTATAGTGTTGATTGTGGATTAGTTAGTTGGAAACAGGTGTTGTTGTTTTTAGTGATTCTGAAGAATCAGAATTTTGTGGCATTAACTAATTTTTCTTAGCTGCTTCTTAGCTGCTAGTTTCTTCGCTACAGCAGCTTTCGGCTTCTTCGGTGTCTTGACTTTCGGTTTGGTGACCTTCTTTTCTTTAGGCTTCTTTGGAGTTGATTTGGGTTTAACAACGGAAGCCACTTTGGTTCTCGGTTTAGCAACCTTAGGTTTGACATCGACAATTTTTTTCAGCTACTCTGAAGCTACCAGACGCACCTTTCCCCTTATTCCCAACTCGTATAAAAGCACCTTTCTCAACACCATGAACTATAGAACGGCGAATATGGGCTGCCTCCTTTTCAACATCTAACTTGTAATTTGCGGCTATGTCGTTCTTAATGGTAGCGAGTGAGCTGCCCTTACGATCCTTAACCGTCAAAATTGCCGCTGTGATCATGTTGATTACTGGCTGGTTACTGGCCGGCACTTTAGGCTTTGAAGACTTGGGCTTCTTCACTGGGAGGGCTACTGAGGAGCTCATGACTAAATCTTCAGACAAAAAATTGCCACACGGAGATGAGGTTATGATTATACTACAAATATTGATCTAGAAATATTCTTTCATTCGGTGTTATTTATAATATTAAGCTCCAGATTTTTTTTATTTTGAACGCTTGCTTGACGAATAGCTACTTTGTGGTCTGCCTATTATATCAGTGCAATACAATAATATCTTATTACTGTTAGTTTATTATCATAGCTATGAACATCCAATGGATAATATTATAAATTAATGAATGACAATGAAACAAACAATTCTTTTGATTAGTGGACTATAAACCTTCAGATAAGGTAAAATAAATCGTAAAAAGTTGCCCTGAACCTAAACGTGAATTTCATCTACAGAAACGATATACGGTATCGCATGGATGCTTAGTCACTGTATAATTATTTAAACAACATTTGATAAATTGATGCGAACTTACAAAAGGCGATCAGTAGGATTCCATGGAACTGCTAAATTATTTTTCATAAGTTCTGTTACGAACGTGATCTGTCTACCCAATTATATAAAGGAAAGCATTTGTCTTGGCCTAGATTAAGCCCTTGACATGATGGACAAATAAGTTTAATCTTTAAGCTAGGAATGCGGGAATCCGAATTGAGGCCAACGGCCTTGAGCATACAGACAAAAATCTTTCCATCATGAATACAGTGTAGGGCTAGCGAAATTCCACTGAGCCCTAGCCAAATCATCCGGTAGTTGTGTCATTGAATATCGAACAAATCATCAATCGTCGTCGAGGTCAAGGACAGCCAACGCGCATCAGTTGATCGTACGCCAAGGACTGGCCTATGCGGCAGAGGTCTCACGTTCGCTTGTATCTACTTTAACTAATATATTTCTGTAATAACGTCCTTTGTGTCGTGCAGTCTTTAAAGCATATATAGTACGTCAATGGGGTAATCCACGTAGTGTGCTGACTGCGAAGTGTGACTTCGACGTTAGCTAGTTTGTCACACCACTCACGTCTAACTCAAGTAAGCCTCCGATCATTTCGACATAGATCATCTACGCTGGTGATCTACAACAGCAAGAACGAAGTTTGATGCAGAATAATATGAATTTCATTTCGTTAGGCCCTCATCAGCTGCACACAACCTAAAATATTTGAGAATCAACGTAGTTACAGATATTGACTTTCATGTTTGATTCACCTTATTGTATCTCATAAGACTAAGACCATTACTTTTGTTTCTATTCTTAACCTTTGGTGCGTTTTTTGCGGTTGTGTAGATTCCCACTGACCCTTACGTTTAATCCACTCGGTCACAGGACTGCAATGACTGCGGTGGGACTCTAACTTACGGACGAGTCAATCAGAAGCGTTTTACAACTTCAGTGCTTAATGCTAACGTACGGTCGCTTCACAGGAAATTCTGTAAAAATGTGATAATTGAGCGGCTATAACAAATAAAATGGCGAGACTATAATTTGTGAACAAATCAATCAGTTATAAGATAATAGATCTCGGATTTTAACGCGAAAGCATTTCATCACTTTGGCTAAATAAATTTCTGGAATTATAGCTGATGTCAGATCGTGATGAAAATTCCGTATATAATTCCTAACTAAGGCAATTACGACAATTGTCACGAACTGGACAATAAAAGTATCAGTGACACTGGCTGCAGCTAGGCACTACAATATATACAGATGTTTGGAGGGCGTACAGACTCCTACATAGGCTTGGTTATGTGCGTCGTGCTGTTATCCACAAGTGGCATTTTGTTTACTCAACAACCGGAGTGAACATAAACAATATTGGAGCTATGTGGCCGAGGCTGAAAGAGTTTATCAGACTTTTTCATGACTTCAGAGGCCGACTACTCTGTAGCCGTATGAATGATTTCCTCTACAGCATGCATCGCGATTTTAGAACCTTTGAACCTCTTTTTAACCCTGAAAAGTTTTTGAATCACGTGTAAGACGTGTATCCACTATATTTTCTTTGTTTATTTTTAATATATTTTTACTCTATTCTGACCGTTTGCTGATTGTTAAATATTCCTCAAGGTCACATAAGATTCGTTAAATTAAATTAGAGTCTCACCATCTTTTGATAATACAGAATTGAAATGTTATTTGTCAAAGAATTTGTGTGTTTTATACTTATTAGCGTTGCTGTTATAAACAAACTGTAGCTGTAAATAAATCCCCAAAATTAATAGCCTGTAAGTTTTCTACATTGGACGCTGACCACATTAGTTTTAATGGACTCATCTAGCTGAAGGCGCTCGGTCATGCATCCGCACCAGATCACGTGTGAGAACGCCGTGCTCAACATCTACTGCAATCGCTAGTCAGATTAGATCAGACGATCCTCGATATATTGATAGCTTATCAAATATATCTTCGAACCTCCTCGCTTCTGTCTTTTGATTTCACTGGGTGGGTACGATTCATATTAGGAGGCGATACTAGTTAAAGCGCTGTCAAACTCCGAATACCTGTGGCATCTTCACTAACCAAACCGAACTATTTAGTTGTGAAGATATCTGTTGGAAAAGAAAACTGTATAAAGTTCCACAGGATAAGATATGGAATCAGTTCAGACATAATACCCAACCTGCATCATTTTGTTATGACTTCTTTGGATAAAGACATTATACAATACAGTTTAACCCTAAATATAGGTTTATAAGGGTGAAGTAACTTACAATTATTTGATTTTACTGTTAGGTTACGCGTTACCTAGTGCATATAGATAGCGTGTATGAATGGGTAATTTCAAACGTCAACGTGCAGGTATGCATCTAAATCTTTATCTTCTGAAACATCAGAACACTGAGCCCATGGCTTTTTTTCTTAGATGAATTAATGTTTATCTGATTGCTATAATGTTGAGTTGACAATCCATGTACTTATGCGTTCTCACTGTGACAAGGTATTGGTTCATTGCCTTAGCAGTTTCGTTGGCTTCTCATTACCACGTTTTACATCACTGCCATGTCTAACGTTTCTTCGTACACTAAACGTCGATAATTTTAGTTGGAATATTGTTTTCTTAAAATTTTCCGTTTGCCAGCTTCGTCTTTGAGTTCGCCTTGATTTTTCTAGCCGGTGGGTATCTGACATTTTATCTATAGAAGTGGCCACACCTGTGGCCGAACAATTCTTCATTCAAATAATGTAGCATAACATTTGGAGCTCTGAGTTATCTATTCAGGTAGACAAAGTTTTCAAAGTTCAATATTAATAGAAAAATAATGCTCACACAAAGTAAGGAAGAAAATAATACTAGAGGCGTGTTTTGACACTACTCAAATGTTTTGACCAACTCTTAACCAGTCAGCCTGCGTTATTACAAGCTCTTGAGCGCTATTCAAGATGCGAGCATACCCAGTAAAAATTACCATCTCACCATTCAGCGCCTTTTTGACAAGCCTTAGCCACTGTCTTTCCAATTTGTTAGTCTCAAAAAGTCAAGTTGCTACCCAGACGGATGTTAGATTGTACATTGACAGCCAGGTTTAGCAGGCTGGCAAACCAACAAGATTCATTTATAGGACTTGATCATTGTAATCCTAACGCACAGCCCTCCTCAACCAGTGACTTCCGAAATATTACTGCAAGACAGTGGTGTGAAGTTTTGAGGGAAATTAACTATTTAGTGTCCCTGTATATGACTCCCATTAGATCGCATGATGTTTGCTATCGAAATACATATGCCACCTATCCGTTTACCTAACAGGGCTCTGGTGCATCAGAATAGTCTAGCTTGTCTCGTCATTGTGTCGCTGATTCTTTGTTCCGTCAGTCGATTTTACGTGAGCTCATAATCTTTTTAAACATAGCAGACCGTCTGTCTCTATCATCCACTGTACGACTATACGTATTCAAAATCCATTCTCGAAATTGACTTATTTAATACTGTTACTGACTAATATGCTTTAATTGCATACGAGGATTAGTGGCATGTGTAGTTCGGTAGCAAACATCATGCGATCTATTTGGAGTCAGATGCAGGATCACTAAATGTGGTGAGTCTATCGATAACACTATTTATAGTCGGAAAACGATCTGTTTATTGGTTTGTACTTAAGTCATTTTTATCTGAAAGGCAGTTTAACAGTTTTAGGAGCTGTCTTTTCTATCTAACTCTATGAGAAATATATCATCAAAGGCGGCAAAAACAATAAATTACGCTGTAACAGCGTCAAAACCATTATGTATATTGTGTTAATAGATTCTGTTTTCCCTTCTATTGCAGGACGATCAAGAGTAAATGCTTTAGAAGAGGAAGAACAAGCCCTACATGCACTGAGCCTGCAGAATGATGCATAAGCCTGTTTGGTAAACTAACCCCCTTTTTCTGTACATTCCCGCGAATTTTAATTTTGAAAATAAACCACTGGTGGTTCCATTCCGTGTTCTCCCTGTGTTGTGAAGTGCTCAGTTAACATTGTGTGTTTGTGGTTTTAGATCATCCTGCTCGCTCCAGTGACTGCTGAATACACGAGTTACAACGCACCATGCGGTATAGTGACATCAAGTACTTCTTCAGACATTCTTTATGATGAGGTTAAGAAGTAAAGTATCCCCAGGAACCACATCACATTGATATCACTATTAGCCAAGGAAAAATACTACCATTGCGGTATTTCTCAACAGATATCTTCCCACTCTGTCTTTTCGTACATTATTCTCAATGCTCATTCTACCGCATTATCATTGGTACCACAGTATTTCACGTTCTCTTGGTATTCCGTTCGTCATGCTAATGTGGCATTGAGACTTGTGCTGGCTCACGTCCGACAGGTACCATTGATAATGACTAGTATTGATAATGCTAGTATTATCAGACATTTGTCAGTAAGTTTAGAACGAAGATTCGTGACGTGGTTTGGTGCCTTTATTTCTAGAGGTATAATTCACTAGTGTGACATATTTGAATTGAAACTCACTGAGTCCAATAGTAAATGTAGTCGGAAACACTGAACGAGTCTACACAACACATTGAAATACCATAGGTAAAGACACCGGTTGTTAACGGAATACTTCGGTTACAGCCGCTTATTTAAGCTAGGATGGATTTCACCAACAATAAGTGTACATCAATGTGGTCTTATTAGATATTCACTTATTTCACAAGGTTTGTTCCAATGGGTTCGTACGTGTTATTTCACAAAAACGTAATTGGTTACTCAAAGTACCCATGTAATTGAATGCACTGGTCATAAACAGTCTGTATCACATCCTTTAGGCCTTGTTAATACTTTGGACAACGATATTCGTACCTTCCTAAAACATATGTATTTCGGGTTATCTAGTTGAAGTACTGTTAATTAACATGATGTAGCACGACTATTATGTAAGAATACCGGAAAAGTTTTGTTCGTCTCATTAACATTTAGGTGTGGAGTCATTTCTGCAGATACGACGATTTACTGTCTTGGGGTTGTTTTTTAGTACTGTTTCTATAATGGTCATGAAATTCGTTACTGTGCGCTGAATCGATTGATTTGTTTATGATCAGAGTTCCGGCTTTTATATTGGTTCTACCACCATTTGTTGTTATTCAGTGTTTAAGTGCAATTTAATAACGTCACATGCATTCACTCATTCAAGTACAAAATAAGCCCATTAATTAGCTTATCTCCCAGTCTTATTAACTTATGTGGAATTCCACTTTCGTTTTTCCTAACTGAAAGTCAGGTGTTTGAACCACTTATCTATTGTTATTTCTTAAAATATATTACCACATCACGCAGCCTTTCCCTGAATTAGGGCACAAGCCCAGAGAAATGCACAAATATATTGGATTTCTGTTCTCTTACAAATCAGGTCTCAAAATAAAGTTTTCTGTTGTCGGATCAAGTAACAAGTTCTGTAATATTTAATATATCTAAGAACGATATACTTTAGTCATATCGTGTCGGACTCAAGTAAGAGTATGATGTAAACTTGTACGCGTTTGATATGTGACCGACTTATGATTCCTTGGGTGGAAAGCTAAGAGCGAAATCCCTGTAATATGAAAATCAACATATGAAGGATTAAAAACACCAAGACAGTATAGAAAGTGGAACTCATTCGAAGAGGTTTTTGTTTATGCTTTTGCGCTTTTTAAAGCCTCGGGTGGGAAGCGAAAAGAATCCATTCCTAAAGAGAAAGATATGTGACACAAACCACGTATAGGCTCATGTACTAAGCTGCAACTTCACACTTGTAAGGACTGATGATTCTTACGGACTAAGCTTTCGTGATATTTATATTATATTCGTTCACTGGTTTGTGAAGTAGAGACGCCAAATATATTTCCAGCTCCTCTTATTATTAACTAGTTCCGTGTCGTTATGGTTGAATATTTTAAACTTGGTGTGCAACTAGTAGCAAAGACCTATAACTTGTTCAATTTACTCTTAAATATTAGAACAAGTAATTGGTTGCTTAGTGGCGTTCTCTAGTTAACTTAAGGTGATATTAGCAACAATAAATAAACCAAACATTGTTAGCTTTTTCTAAGTGTGTCCAAGTAACCAAATCTGGTTTTGAGAAGTAAAGTCGCTTATGAGTTACTATTATCTGTAACTATACACAGTCGAACCTTGAAATTGCACACGATATTTTTACCAAGTGCTTAATATATTTATTTAGGAGTGATAAAATCTCAGACAAATATATATGGGTACACTTAACTCTAAAACACAATAGCAAAATAAGTATTTGGAGGTTTTCCGTGACTCGTTTTACTTCTAATTCCATTTTTCTAGCATGTTAGTAGAGTTCTCGCTCCTATCTACTCATTTTGATTCTCGTACATTAGTTCATTTACTTTTATTTCATGTTCATTCTTTTAATTTGTTCTTTTGCTTTAGATTTTAACATCAACTGGATTTGAACTGTCCACAAGTATTCTCATTTGCTTACAGGAAGTCTAGATATTCGTAGACTACGGAACGTCTTGCTGCTTGACAATTTACCTGTAGGCTTTCATATTCTAAAGTATGAATATGCTCAAAATACCAAATACTGCACTGTTATTTTTCGACTATTTTTCAACCGGAACCTTTTTCATATTCTTGATTTACCTCTTTACCAGACTTTGTACACATTTGCTTCATTTTTCGTCATTAAATTGTCATTTAGATGTGATAATTTATCAAAGCCGTGCCGTTATCATTTTTCTTGTAGTATTTGTATACTTCATTGGTGTTTTGACATGCAAAATAAACGATAAATTTTTGGTCTATACGATGCTGAGGAATAGAAGGCGATTAAATACTCTGTTATATACACTTGTTCTTTTCACTTTCGCCCTATGCTCATTGTGCTCAGTTTTATTTGTACCGTATACTAACTTCGCTATATTTCTAGTCTCCACCTCGGTCTTCTTGTTATTCTCAGACTTGTCGATATTTTTGATTGTACTGGAGGTAAGCTGTTCATTTTCGACTTCAATCATTTATTTGTAGTACTATTTATTGGAAACGGAATTGGTGAATTATCATCATGTCAAACGCCATTGTTTACTCAGTCATTTATTTTCAAATCAATTATTTGTGGATCATATGTTTGGTATGTTTCTAAAAACTTCTTTGTTCAGCATCAGTATCACATCGAAATATGCATACTTGGAAAGTATCTTTAAATCTACTTTGATGGAGCAAATTATATATATTATGATTATATTTGTTTTCCTACCATCATTTATGAGGATATTTACGTCGTATGCGAAAAGAATGTACGGTGAACAGCAAAAGTGCTTAGTGTCGAAGTCAGTGATTTTGGATTTTTTCTTTTAAATTTCCGTGTATTTTTTTTGGCTTAGTTTTGCTTTGATATGTCTAAAAGTTGGTGGAGATCAAAGGATGCTAAACGATTGTTTCAATTTGTAGCTACTGGAATGATCCATAATATTTACTCATTAAACTAAACCAGTTGGCTCATATGGCGTATCTAGTATTTACAACGCTTATTAAATTTCGATATCGTACAAAGTTACTCGCTTTTGCGACTTATGTTACTATCATTGAAGAATAGTTAATTATCAGAAGTTTTCAGGACTTCTTTAGTTCACTTGCTGATTAATATCAAAGAATAAATTCTTGGTCTGACGTTTCTACTGCTTTCAGTAAAATAGAATGGCGTATTTAAAATAACGTTTGTCTAAATTTAAACCAATAGTTTCACAATATTTGGGCGTCTACTCAATCTAAAACATGAGGTAGTAGGATTGTATTTATAAAATCTCAGCAACTGAGTTTTAAGTCAATCCAGTGTTTCGCTCGGTAATCTGGTCCAAACCTTTTCAAGGAAATATGATCAAACATCAAAATTGTCGAATATAAATAATTACATGGTTCTCCTGTTAACTGTATCATAAACAGGTCACCTAGTCATGTTAACACTGTTGAAAGTAAGAATTTGCTGTAATGCGTAAAGAAGTGTGTTAAGATAACAGTTGTATCTGTAAGTAAATCTGAGGTAAGAGAAAAAATTCCTCTGATTACATACCACTTCTGATCGATGAATTTTCTGATGAAAACAGGCAATTTTTATCGATGATACCAGTCAAACACATTCATGCATTAAATCAATTTTATTGATTAGCCTGTTATTTTATTGTAGTTCATTAAATTTCATTTACCACAAGTGTTATTTATTTTTCGGGAATATCAAATTTTTATTTCTCTAAAGCTTCATTTTCCTTACAAAAACACCAACCATATGGGTATGTATACATTCACGTTTTCAATTTGTTGTGTATCTATCCGTAGACATACTGTATACATGACGTTTCAGGATTCTAACGTTCATGGGTATCGATAATTGAACTCTTGTGTTGACTTCATTCAACGTTATCTATTATAACTACCTAAAAATGCTTGTTTCATCATATATAATGTGTTGATGCACCTTAATATCAACTTGATAATAGCGAACCAAAGTCCATTGCTTCGAGAAAATTATTCACTATTTTTTCAAGTGAATTGAAAATTTGTTGGAAACTTTTTTAAATTCTCTGTGAATTGGGCTTAGTTCACAGTAACTGATATATCTTTGTACAATATTCTGTGTTATGTTCGTCTTAAGGTAATTCAGTCAGTCAGTCAGCTACAACGTAGGACCGGGCACATATATGCATCGGTTCAAGTTGCCATACCTCATTAGCACATAAAGGTGAACACTGAATTCATAGAAGTAGTTAATTTAATGGTGGTAATATGTAAAAGTAAGATTGCATATAAGGATATAGTACATGAAGAAAGAATTAGTTGGTAGAAAGATATAAAGCAATTTTAATTTCACAGTTTAAGGGAAGACAGAGTGTATATACCTACGCCATTGTGATCGATTCTAAATCATGTCATCCAGAGTCTCCAACTATTGGTTACGATAGTCATGTGGACCCCAACTAAGTAGTCTGTATCTACCAACATGACTGAGACTAGAAGCACTGATGCCACGTTTTGGTTTGGTCGCCCCTAACCTTTTATCTGTCTCCAACACCAGTCAACATTGTACGTCGTGGTAATCGGTGTTTGGGCATGCGTAATACGTGACCCAACCATCTTAGTCGGTGAAGATTAACAACCTCATCAATCGATTTACCATCATTCCCTAATACCCTGCGTCTAACCTCACTATTACTTACCCAGTGATCCCTGAAGATGCTGGCAATATTCCTAAGACATCTGTGATCAAATACTAGCAACTTACGAGTATCTTCTGCTCTTAATGATCACGTTTTACAGCCGTAAATTAATTAGAACGAACTGCTGTGCGATATATTCGTCCCTTAATTGATGGACAGATATCTCGCCTTCTCCATAGGTGACGTAAGTTGATAAAAGCCAAACGAGCTTTCTGAATCCGTGCTAAAATTTTGTCAGACACCAACCCATTTGGGCTGATCAGACTTTCAAGATAACTGAAGTTGTCGGCTCGTTCGACTACTTCACTCCTTATCCTTAGTTCAGGTGTTGACTCAGGCCAGTCCTGGAGCAACAACTTGCATTTAGAGGGGGGGGTAAACGCTTGCCAAACATCCTGGCATTGTTGCTCAGTGCTACCAAAAGGTGCTTTCACGCGTTTTTTATTTCTCACATAATGTGCTTAGTATTTTAATTTTAATTTTAGTAAGAAGGTATCCAGCTCAACACGAAAGCGTAGACATTCTTACTCATCCGGTCACTCTTATGTGGAGTATCGACGTATGAGTATCCACAACCTTTCTGGTTATGATGTCAACCCGAATTGTTCTGATAAGTGTTGGTCTACCACTTTTATGATATTTGTCAGCTTGATAATACTTCATTTAAATAATCGGTATTCTGAGCGAATTAGTTCTTTCAAGCACAATTCAAGTGAGAATGAAGTTTTCCCTGTCTTATATAATGTAACTGCTTATGAAGTTACTAGTATCTTCCGTTTCATTTACAATATATTGCACGTTATCAATGTCAATCTGGTGGTCTACTTGTTTCTCGGATTGCTATTGTTTAAGCGTTTCAGACTGAATAAACCTACTAACTCACAATTACGTAACTTGAATGTCCCTAAAATAAAAGAGACCTTGCTTAGTGACCAAGTAAAGCAGTCTCCAGTATTACCAACATTTTCAAAAAATTTAAATGTTCCTGTTCAGTCAAGAAGACGGATATACTGTTTACGTAAAGTAAGTGTTATAGTTTTCACGTTTAATGTACTTGAAGAATAAATGATGTTTTTCGTAATTTATTTACACGGAACTAGTGTTTATTACAACATTTAATATGTGTTTCAGTGATTTGCGAAAATAAGTCAACTAAAATTAAGTAAACACCCGATGAGCTTGATAATACTACTAATTTTCATTTTGTAACAATTTCAAATTACCTGCATTGGTTTTCCGGTATGTTTTGGATTTACAGTGACTTCATAGGATATTCTTGATAATAAACTTTTCATAGCAAAATCTTTAATTCAAAGTAGGTTATTAAAGGATATCAAATGGATAACCCATTCATCTTTGTCCTTTACAATTTGTTTAGTTCTCGAATTTAGAACTCCTAACTGTCTGTTTACCGGGGTTTTTTGGTATGGGATTTGTAAGGACATGATTGAAATTTGATAGTTTCATTCCTAGTATTATGACTAACGTCACTACCACTCATGTTAGATCTTTAACGTGGATATCTGACATTACGTAGAGGTAGTAATTATCCTATTCAGTTTATACCATCAGTTTCCCGTTTAATTAACTGAACTGTTGGTCGGTTCTCTGATTATTTATTGTAAGATCCATCAGTTGAAATTTAACTCTTCTTCACTCTTATGAGTTCCTTATTATGACAGCTTTTACAACAAACGACTTATTGTTAGGTAATACCGTAGTAATTGTAGGTCTGATGTGTGCCACTGATGTCGACATTTTATTTTTATTTATTTGTACACATAAATATTGGTACAGGGGGGCACCAAATATATATGCGCCACACAAAACAATGAGAATTTAAGGAGAAGGGAAGAAAAAGTAAGGAACGTAGGGAATTGTAAAATAAAAAATAAGAACAATAATGGGGGGAGACGAAAAGATACACTCAGAAGAAATCTTACAGTTAAGGAAGCAACCACTTTTTATGAAGAAAGTAATAGAAGGTTACAGCAGGATCGCCACTGGCTTCTATTCTAAGCCATATCCGATAACGTCTCTAGCCACTGTGTTACACCATCTCTCGGACCCCAACCAGGGAGTCGTGAAGGATCAACAGAAGCCAGCCGTTTGCAACTTTCGTTCATACCACGACACCATGTCATACACTGACCACCTCTCCGCTTTTTCCAACCAGTCCCAGCGTCGGCAAATAATGCACGACGTGGAATTCTCTGGGATGACATTCGTAGAACATGTCCAAGTCACCGAAGTCGATGTTTCAAGATGGTGACACCAATTTCATTATCGTCTCTGTGTCCGAACACACGATGCCGAACCTGTGCATTACTAACATGGTTTTGCCACTGGATGTTAGCAATCCTTCGGAGACAGTGATGATCGAACACAAAGAGTCGTCTAACATCCTCAACTCGGAGAGGCCAGGTTTCACAAGCATAGAGCAAAACTGCTTTCACCGTCGCGTTGTAGATCCGACCTTTTACAGCCAGACTAACATCACGAAGGCGCCAAAGATGGCCCAGATTGGCATAAGCCGCTCTGGCTTTCACTATACGTGCACTGATCTCATCACTCACACCACCACCAGCACTTATGCAGCTACATAGATACACGAACTTCTCGACTACTTCAATCTGCTCACCATCCAGAGTGAGTACAGGATTAGAATCCTGCCAGTCTTGTAGAAGAACTTTGCACTTCGAAGGTGCAAACCACATACCATACCTACGGACACTGATTGACAACTGATTAAGTGCGGATCGCATGGCTTGAACATTCTCGCACAGTAAGACAATATCATCCGCATACTCAAGGTCGAGAAGTCTTTCTCCAGGCAACAGATCTACACCACCATTACTTACATCCGTCAGAGCTGTTTCCAGAATGTCATCGATGGCAAAGTTGAAGAGGAATGGTGAGATTGGGCAACCCTGCCTAACTCCACTACTTGAATGGAATAGTGGAGAAAGGTGGTTGTATGCCCTCACTCTGTCTGAGGTGTTTGTGTATAGGGCTTTTAGGATGTTAATAAACTTCTCAGGCACACCCTTCTTCAATAGACAATCCCAGAGAACAGTTCTGTCCAACGAATCGAAGGCAGCCCTGATATCAAGAAACACTACGATTGTTGGCCTTTGATAAATATGGCGGTGTTCTAACACTTGGCGGAGGGTGAAGATATGATCAATACATCCTCGACCAGAATGAAACCCAGCCTGCTCCTCGCGAGTCAATCCTTCTCGGGTTCTGAACAACCTACGAAGTATAACGGAAGCCAATAGCTTGGACGCAATCGGAAGTAGACTTATCCCCCGATAGTTGTTACAGGAACAACGTGAACCCTTTTTAAAGATAGGGACAACTATCGATTCATTCCATGACGTTGGTACACTCTCTAGCTCCCAGACCTTTGCAAACAACGTCGTCAGTTCCTTAGTCAGAAAGTCACCACCATCTTTAAAAAGAGCCGGAGGTAAGTCATCTGGGCCCGGTGATTTGTAGCGCTTCAAGAGCTGGAGTTCCTTGCGGGCTTCCGCCTCATTTGGTGGATCAGTCGTCACCGGCCATGGAGAGCAGTACAGTCTGACCGACGTTGCCGGAGCAGCAGGCCAGTTGAAGTGCCCTTCAAAGAATTCTGCCCATGGTCAAAGACGTCAATGGATGTTAGTGATTGGCGTTCCGTCATCCTCGCAGATTGTTTCGCTCACACCAGACTTCTTGCTGCCAGTGGCCTGGATGAGTTGGAAGAGCTTCCGGTAATTACCAGATGCAGCTGCTGCTTCCAACTCACTGGCTCGCTCCGACCACCAGGCTTCTCGGTCCTTACGCAAGCTTTGCCCGATTTCATCACGTAACATCCTTCGTCTGTGGTCAAACTCACGGTCACCCGGAGTAGACCGACGGGCTTCAATCAGTTGTAAGGAACCAGAAGAAACCCAGTGCTTGTAAGCGGGACGTTTCGCGAACCCACAACAGACTGTACCCGCCATTTTCATGGAGTCATGCAACTGCAACCAATACTCATCTATACTTTTCGGTGGAATGGTAGCTAGCCTAGAAGCTAGCTCGGTTCTGTACTTACTAGTAACAGAAGTTGCAACCAGCTTGCTAACGTCAATCCTTTGGTGGCGGTCACTTCGTTGTCCACTGAAAAAGTAAGGCAAGATTGGCGCAGACCAGAGCATGATCAGATTCCAGATAGGTACTCCGAAAGGAGCGGCAGTCTTGTACACAACCACGCCAGCGGTAGCTGATCGCAATGTGATCAATCTGAGTCCAGACTTGAGATGCAGAGGAAGGACGCCAGGTGGCACATCGGCGATGACTGTGCCGAAAGTTAGTGCTAGCCAGAAACAGGTTGTGATCTGTGCATAGTCGCAGTAGACGTCCCCCGTTATCTGTCCTGCGACCAACAAGTCCCCATCGGCCACCTAAACGACTCTCTTCTGTGCCTAGACGCCCGACCTGAGCATTCAAGTCTCCAGCTAGTACTACAATATCTGTCAAACGCACTTTCTGGAGAAGAACAGTTAACTGGTGGTGGAACTCATCCTTGATACAATTAGTATATGACGCGAGTTTTAAACTTAATGTCTGGCAGCAGAAGATGTGGGAAGATCAGGAAAGGAAGAGCGGAAACACAATGGAATTTATATGGAAACTCATGATCAATGAAATGTCAGACAATCGATTGATGTTTACATCAAGAACAGTCCAGTTTGATATGATGGATAGATATTTTGCAAATGAACGATTCACTATATGGTTGTTAGATTTTATTAAACTAATAATGAAAAGTATTCAGTAGTATCACTCATAATCTTATTCATTCTCATTTAATTTTCATTATTTTATGAATTGTGGTCGTATAAATCACTCAATGCTTATTTTAAGTCGTGAACAAGTGAATGAAAGTCATTACCAAATTTATAGTTCATTTTACAGAGTTATATCAATAAAACATTGGTTATGGTTGTAAAACTGATTATTCAACATATTAAGGAAGTAACATTCACTTATTAAGGCTGCTTCACAGCTCACGATTTATTCCCTCAGCCGAACTCAGCTTTCGAAAACCGATTTATACCAATCTGCCTATCATAAAAATCTATACAGTAGGCTTTAATCTAATTGAGATTCAGTTTAGTGAATCGAAGCTGTCTATATGCCCCCAAATGCCCTGGTACGGCCGGGAGTGGGGAGAGTCCGCTCTCCCTCTCGAAATGCTCTCACATGGCCACGCGTATATAGCCTCTGCCAGGGAAGTCCTACTCACTGCCTTCTCGTGGCGGGGGTGTTGTTTACGCTTTAACCAAACCAATGGTGCACATGGGCTCCAGTATCCTGAAGGAACAAATTGCGTATGAACCAATCGTTGGTCACCGGCTACCATGGGACTGCATTTCTTTACGATGCTCCACTGCCTTGTGGGTCAGACCTTTAGGTCGAAGGTTCGGGGTGTGGCCCCCTAGGAAAATCACCTGTTTTGGTTCGGGCACCCGGGTAGTATCACAACCCTCATACAAATCAAATGAGATTTGTGTGGCGCATATGTATTTGTTGCCTTCTTGTACCAATACCTATGTGTTAAAATAAATAAGCTGTATATATAGTATGGTTTTAAAATATTAACCAATCTCTGGCTACTTGGGGAAGTAGTCGGCAAGCAATACTGACACCTGTTCCATCATTTTATTCAGGATACTCGAAATTTACGATGATTGCGTTTATTAATTAAGTGGTAAAAAGTGGTTTCGCCAATAATAAATCTTTTATCGACTACTGGCTACTTTGTGAACAATACCATGCTCACTGAAGTTTGTAAATCATAAACTGTTATCTAGTCACTCGACCATATGACAACATTATATGTTATTGTTGTCTTTAAACGACATGAGAGTATTGTCAGGTAACCCATCGATTATGGATAAATGAGCTCTCGGACTTCAATTGTAGCTTCATGGCGATTATCCTCATTATTCTTCATTTCAAAAATGGATCTCCTAGTTCGTTTATATAAGCTTTAGTCGTTAATAACAAATCACAACGAAGTAATATATCATGGTAAAACTTCTTTATTTCATTTCAGGACGATGACTATATCGATAAGAACAATTCCTCGTCTGTTTCTACATTTTCTAATACGTGTAAGAATGTCAATGAACGCCCATCTAATGTATTGGACTTGGATTTGTTGACTGAGAAGATTAAGCAGGTAAACACGTCTACTCACGTATTTTAATATATATATCCTTTAAATTCGTGGACTTTTAACTTCCATTAAATTCTAGTTGTGGTAATAACTTCCGAGTTCTACTATAAATGTCGAAGTTTTGTCCATATTCCTCATCTTCGTTATTTCCCACCACAAAACTAACGAAAGATCCTCTCAGACTTTGTTGTGAATCCTGCTTCGGTTTAGGCACCCGGGCTGTATGACAGCTCTCATACAAATCAAATAAGATTTGTATGGCGCATATGTATTTGGTGCCTCCTTGTACCAATATCTATGTGTTCAAATAATAAATAATATTGGATCCCGTGTGACCTGGTTGTTTAACAATAGAAGCAGTTGCTTGTCAGATCCGGAATTTTGTAACTCTTTGTTCAGTTCAAACCAATGGTCTTTGCTCAACGACATTGAGCAACGACCGAAATATCTTCTTGATTATTGGTCAATGAGTTCTTTCCAACCTCGATGTTTAATTGCAGATCAAAAACACCAAGTTTCTGTGATTCTCTATCATCTACTGTTGATTATGAGTTGATTCATACGACAATATACAATGCCTGATTACACACCGACACAAATAAGATAAAACGTATCTATTAACAGTTTCTGTGTCAAACGAAAGCATACAATTAAAGGAATATGAAACGAGGCACCAATCCAAGCATTTGATATTTATACAATAAAAATATGTCTAACAGTTCCTGTTGGCGGGATATAGATTAGATTAAAACACGTTCGTGCGGTATTGTGTTGGGGCACGCTGATTGGCTATTTTTCAACCAATCAGGGCTAGTGGAGACTTAGAGAAAACTAGAATATTCTTAAATGAAAATTATAAATACACTAACGTTTTTCTTATTGTGATTCCTACTTCCATCCAACCTTTTTATTTGGAAAATAATTACGTTCCTGTTCAACAGTGGAGACGAGGAAAAAAGAAAACACATTTAAGATGCACAAATGTGGATGTTGGAAACTATGATGCAACAGCTTAACATCCACTGCTCAAGTTCACACCCAGTTTCAAGTACTTAATGTGATGCAGTTGCCAGCAACATCCCAGAATTCATCTGTGACCGCGAAAGAGGAAATACCTTCCTCATGTTGTAGAAGCGTTGGGAAGATTCATTTAGAATAGAGTTCTGTAAGCAATATGACCCGTGGAAGACTCGATTGTTGATTAGTAAGTTGGAAAGTAATGAATATGTACGCTTCACAGAACATATATTGCCAAAGTTACCTCTAGAGCTCAGTTTCGAGGAGACGGTAACTAAATTGTAAGAGGTATTCGGCGAATCATCTTCATTGTTTAGTATTCGATATCAGTGTTTAAATTTGATGAAACGCGAAGGTGATGAATAATATTGTGCTCTAGCAGATGTCGTCAACGAAGAGTATTAACGGTACAAGTTACACTCATTGATGGAAGGTCAATTTAAATGCCTGGTATTCATCAAAGCTCCTCAGTCACCACAAGGTGCTGAGGTTAGGACTAGACTTTTAACTCAACTGGATCAGGATCCAAACGTTAACAGTTCCTGAAGACTTGTTTGCTAAACTTAATGGAGGAACATGCTTTACGAAAATAGACTTCTCCGATGCCTATCTGCAAGTGAAAGTAAATGATGATTGTAGAGAACTTCTGACTGTCAACACTCATCGAAGGTAAAAAGTAGCATCCACACCAAGGTCTGAAATCAGTCTGGTTTTCTCAGGTTTGCATTTCTAGAGCTCTAGTTAGACGTCGATGTTATTGAAGTTAATATTTCTGACACTATGTATTTTGCCTATCTCCTGGATCGAGAGTGAATAATAGTCATGTCTTTTTCCGAGACAGTTCCACTAGGAGCAGAAGTTTTAACATCCGCTTCCTTGATAAGTTTCAACAATTGTTTACTGTTTATTATGGTTTCTGCTCTATCTATCTCTTTCGCTTTCTCTACTCATTACTTCTCACAATCATTGCATAAGCTTTTTATCAGCTCGCGTTTAAGCTGTTACCACACCTCATCACGTTTGAAGTCAGACGGGATGAGTTTCCAAGCATCTGTCAATTCGGTAGCCGCCGCTGAATTCCACTGTTTTTTCTTGACTTTTTCGTTTAAGTTACTGGTAGATATCACTGCTGTTTCCGAAGGTTTTTAGATATCATGCCAAGGTATTTTGGCATGAATATCACTTTGATGGTTGATCGACTCCTCTAGTTGTTACTGAAATATATTATTAACTTTTTTATCAACCCCATCGGGTTTTGTTGTCGTGGCTTTTCTGGGTCCAACATGATGCAGATAAATACATGCTTGAACTAGAGCATAATCTGAGTCTAAACATGTGCTCCGAAATGATCGACAGTCTACTATCGAGCCTCTCCAACGATGTTTGATGGCAATGTTGTCTATTTGAGACCATCATTGAATGGATTGTTGGGGTTGCCACATCAGACGTTGTTTTTCCCTATGCTTAAGGTTGGCGTTTGCTAAACCTAGACGGTTATCCGGGCATATTACATCAGATGGTCTCCATTTTCTGTTTACTGAGCTGCAACACCGTTAAACTCACCCAAGTGCCTTACTGATTAGTTTATTCTATCTACTTTAGGATTAAAATCACCCACAATTATACGACATCAGAGTGTTTAGCTTTTTGAATGTTGAATGGCTTCCATAATATTCATTTTTAATTTCATCCAAGCTGCGATCGTGGACACTGACGAGGCGATGGAATGTGTCTCTATCTCTTCGAATTTTTACTGTCCCGTTTATTTGACTCCGGTCTAGGAGAGCTTGTTCTTTAGAACTTAATTCTATACCTACAACAGCAAGCTCACTGAAAATGCCAGTGGGGTCTCCAGATACCCGAGAAGTAAGCCGTGCCGGTTCTTTATATTGTTAAAGTGATGTCACATGAATAACCGTACCTGTAACTTGTATGCGCGTTTCGGAGACACAACATACATCGATAGCTCGTGGTTCTAGAGTCCTAGCTAAGTAATCCTGTTTTCTGAACGTTAAGACTCCGACATGTAGTTTAGAGCGTGGTTTCAAGAGACCAGCAATAACATTTCATGAACTGAAGTCATTACCATTGGTGGCGCGTGGTGATAAAGAATACAGTTGTTACTTTGGACCCAGCTGGATGACTTGGATTTCATAGATGACCTTGCCCTTCCATCTTTTACACAGAAATGAGTGCAGACGATAACAGCCAGTATGTCACCAACCTTTAAAGCAGTATCCCTCCAAAAGCAAGATTCTAAAATACGGCACAGTGAGTAACAACTAAATCGAATTCGATGAAGAAGCTTTGTAACTAGTGATAGTTTTTACTTTCATGGCCAGAATTGCCCATGAATTAGGAGGATCTGATGCAGACATGAAGGGAATGATTGGCAAAGCAAGTGAAACATTCATGCGATCAAAGGATATATGTAACTCAAAACAACTGTCAGCCAATACCGGAGTCAAAAATTTTAATATACGTTAATACAGTACAATTTTACGGAGCAAAAACTTGTAGAGGTGCTAAAACTATTATCAAAAAAGCACGGGTATTTATAAACAATTGTCTATACAAGATACCCCAGGTCCATTGGTTAGACACTATCGACAATAACCTACTGTGGTAGAGAATAAACTAGCTCCCAACTGAAGAAGAAATCAGGAAAAGACGCTGGAAGTGAATAGGACACATTGTAGAAATCATCAAAATGCATCACAAAGCAAGCCCTAACTTGTATTCCTGGATGCGTTTTTCAGAGTCATCGCATACACCGATAGTGCGAGATTCTAGAGTCCTAGCTAGAGAAACTTGTCCTGTGTGATACGTTTTCACGTTTTAGTCATATCTCGTTTGTTACGCCTGGTCGTCGCTGATTAATATGTGTTTCTCTATTCCAAAGTTCACGCCGCTAATTTGTTATCTCGGAATCGCTTATCACTTATACTTGTCAAACGGAAAACCACAGTGATTCCCACGGCGCGAATTTAAGAACACTGAGATCGGTACAAGGAAGATTTATTAACCTCAAAACATGACGACAACCCTTGTCGAAAATATACTCATTTCGACTAATAGTTAGGATAAAATCACATATATAAAAAATACTTAATTTTAACAAATCATATTCTACATGACACGCTGACCATTGTTCATGTTAATTTAATACAAGAATATCATATTTTATACAGAATAAAATATCGTACGGGAAAACAAAACAAATACTACACTGAGTAATCGTTACATTGAATTGTAGCGGAAGTAATGTTGAACCAAATTCACAATGAGTAAAAGAATCTAATTTTGTCTTTTCATTCCGTCATATCAGTTTTCTTCTTAATTCTTGTTACTATTGTTTGACAAATCATTTGCATCATACACATTTCGGTAAATTTTTTGTCTCTGTCACCATTCTTTTGATCTTACTGCCCATAAAATTATCTCAGGAAGTTTTTTAAGTCGTGGTGAGCACATTTCTAATTGACATAATGATAACCTACTTGGAGTCATTAATTACGCTTCCTACATGCGGGGTCGCGCATATGCACTGCTGAAGAGTCCCATACAAGAGTGGAACTGCCGTCCATAGCTTCCAGGTCTAGCTTAGATCATTTCATGATCTCACTTGTGAAAATACTACAACATTCACAAATACCTTGTACTTATATACTAGTCTGGTCGTATATGGAGTTGCTGGTAACCCAAAGGACTTGGTAATAACTTCTACGACCTCGGAACTGAATAATCTTGATCCATTAATTATGAGGATAAAATTGTAGTGATAAGTTTCATTTTTCAATATCTTCGATTTTTCCATTTCTACTTCCCGTAGTTTTATTGTTCTGTCGTCAATAAATTCTTTATTATATATTACTGTATTTAGGGCTTGGGACATGAACTATCAGATACAGAGATTTTACAACTGATATCACATGGAAGGCTTAAAACTCGTGAATTAGAATCAGTCGTTTGCAATCCATTTCGGGCTGTTGAACTCCGTCGTTTGGATTTGTCTACATTTCTTAATAACCCACATATTATTGAACGCATTCCATACAAAGACTATGATTATCGTCTTGTATATGGTCAGTGTTGTGAAGAGGTAAGGAAAATCATTTTTATTAGTATACTTCTATGAATTAAAAGATTCCTTAATACGGTGGCTTAGTGGTTATAATCGCTTAAATTTTAATCACTGAGTTTCAAATTCAATCTATTTTGCTATACTTACGTCTAGGCAATTGAGTATTCTCATGTATGAAAAGTGTGCTTCGAACATTTAGTGCACGAACCTGCACTTGATTACTCAGCTAAACTTCATATTTCAAAATAAATACACCTGATATTTTAATCATGTACGTACAATTAAACAAAAAGTTAACCATAAAGTCAGTTCTTGTAAAAGTTTTTCAGCTTATGTGTGTGTCCGCTCAAATAAAACTCTGAATAACGTCGGCAGTTTATGTAACCCCTTGATTTCTTTTACTCAGGAACATCCGAATCATGTATCATGAAGAAGACAAATCCAAACTCAAGTTTCACTTAAAACTATAACTGTCCACAAATCAATGTTCAGTCTTATGATCATGTATGACCTCAAGTTTTTGGGATGATCTTGTAAGTTTTTGTAATCAGTAGTAATTGACCTAATGAACAAAAGAATTAGATAAAGAATATAGAATAACTTGTAGGAAGGTTCCTAATTCGTTGATAAGTGATAATTAATTGATTTTCGTTTTAATTTTATTTTGAAAACTTCTTAACATTTAGCATCCTGGAAAAATTATTCATATTTCATCTGAGTGTCTTTCAGATGAAGAATTGTTTAGTAATTCTGAAATTGGCTGCAAAATGTATATATTTGACTTATATTTAATGTTTCAATGGTTAAGATCATGAGTCAGTTGATGCTATATTTAATGTGTGAAATAAATAATGTTGTTGTATTATCTACTTTTAATACACTGATCTTTTTAATTAAAAATTCAAGGAATGGAACCTATTGCATTCAAATAGTGTTTATAAACCTTGGTATAAAACAGTGGCTATTTAATTTCAAAATTCTTGTTAGTATTGTTCTAAAATTTAACAAAATATACGAATATTTTTAAATCATTTATAAAGAACGGGGATAAACAGGAAAGGTGTGGATTTGCGTCACAGTTAATATTACTAGGTTACGTTTAGTGTGAAATTAGTTAGCTTCCAATACACAACAAAGTTGTGGTCTTTTCATGCGACGGAGGTTTCAACAAATGCTATTACTCACTTCTGATTACTTCTATACACTATTCATAGCAATCTGTTAACAAGTTAGTGATTTTCCAAGATTTTAAAAATATTGTTGCACAAATCGAGTTCACCAGATTCTGGTAAATTTTGTCTTTTAAAATTATCCAAAGGGATGAACTGTTCAACTACGAATGTATTTATGAAATACGGTGGTTCATTTATTCTCCATACATTTCATGCAAGATATTTTAGGCAGATTGTTAAAATAAATAAGTAAATTGAAACAAACTTTAGAAAGATCATTATTTAAATAGTGTACAACAGAATGCAAGAAAAACCCAGTCAAGATTTTAGTATTTAGCTTGCTATTCGCTTGTGACGTATGACCAATCAAGCCCGTGTTGAGAAAAATAACAACATGTATATAATAGCGGTGAAAGGAACAAATACCCTGGTACGGCCGAGAGTGGGGAGAGTCTGCTCTTCCTCTCTAAATGCTCTCAAATGGCCACGCGTATATAGCGTATATAAGTCCTACTTACTGCCTTCTCGTGGCGGGGGTGTTGTTTAAGAAGTTGAGAGGACGAAAAGCGAATGTCTGGAGCTTTAACCGGGTCGGCGGACATGGAGAGTCCACTTAGCGGAGTTGGAAAACCCCGATTCCAAATTACTGGCACCAGTATCCTGAGGGAACAAATGGCGTATGAACCAATTTCTTGGTCACCGGCTACCATGGGATTGCATCTCCTTACGATGCTCCACTGCTTTGTGGGTCAGACCTTTAGGTCGAAGGTTCGGGGTGTGGCCCCCTAGGAAAATCACCTGTTTTGGTTTGGGCACCCGGGTAGTATCACAACCCTCATACAAATCAAATGAGATTTGTGTGGCGCATATGTATTTATTGCTTCCTTGTACCAATATCTATGTGTTTAAATAAAATAAAAGTCTTTTACGGGGGAAAAGATAGAACAAATAATCTATCAAATATCTTCACTACTACAATAGGCTCACAACATACCGTTTAGTAATTTAGAAATATTTTGTCATACTCATACGTGTGTTTTACAACCAATGCATTGGTTTTGTTTGATCATTTGAGATCCTATGTAAACTGTTAATCCTTAAAACTTTTCAGGTTATTTATGTTGATTCATATTTTAATAATGCAGATTTTTTATCGTTTCAGTTTTCTAACCCATAAATCTAAACATTCCCCAGGATCATTTATTTTTTCTTTAAAGTAGCTTTCTCGATTTATGAGAATATCGTAATTATGTATCAACTTGAATGTATGCAATACCACTGTACACTACATATGTATGTTTCGGTGAAGGAAATTACGAGGTATAAAACTCACTAGCGATTTCCAGTGTAATCAGTGTGTTGTCACATTCTCCGCATTGGTTGGTCGTTCATGTTTAAAAGTATGACTGAAGTTGATGAGTTGTAAAACGTTTACAAAAACTTGCTGTTTGCAATACTCGAAATCATATTTTCATTGTAAGAGAGCCACACTTTTTTTGTAATTGCTAACCTCCTGATAAATTATAATGTATTTTTGGAAACGAGAATAAGCACCGATATTAGGCTTAACATTTTTATTTTTATACTTAGATGTATGTTATGATAGAGTAGATATTCACCTTTCAAACTACGGGTTATTAGTCCTATCGACTACGTTCATTGTGATATCGACAACTTACTTTCATCATCACCCATATAAGTGGTTATCTACCTAATTCAAAAATCCTAAATTTATATATTTTGGTCTGTTAAAATCTAGGTTATCGGGTACATGCCTATACCAGTTGGAAAAATTGGACCTCTTTTACTGGATGGTCGTTCTCATTACATTCCTTTGGCTACTACTGAAGGATGCTTGGTAGCCAGCACAAATAGGGGATGTCGTGCAATTTTCCTGGCTGGTGGTATCAAAAGTGTTGTCTATAGGTAAACTTGAAATTGTTCACTTTTGATCTATGTTTTGGTACTCAGTTAATAATATGTAAACCTTTTTTGTCGTTAACTATTTGAATACTTTAATCGGAATCCCTCCCACTTTAGTGTTATACTTGGGATTACTCGTTCTGAAGGAGAAATGATTCACAACTTAAGATAAATTCTCCCAATCCATGAGACTGGGATCTGTGCCTTTTATCAATGAAAGATTTTGCTTTGGCTACTCATTTACTCTCTAAAGTGATTGTTACTCTTGTATACGATCACTCATTTTCAATTAGTTTGAATTGCATTTAATTGAGGGAATTATCCGAAGCGTATCGATGGGTAATATATTTAACCTTAAATCTAACCAGTTTATCGAATTGGTGGGTTGTGGTCGTCAATAGAATTTAGGATGCATGCTCTTTTCTGTTTAGGACTCATTAGCTGGATGAACCTCCATCCCAGTGTTGGTGTTCATAATAGGACTCGGACCCCAACGTTACTGAGTGAAAATAATTACTAACTTGTTCAACATGTGTATTGTGTTTACAGTTTTATCAAAAATTCGTGACAAAATCATTATATTAAAGCGATTCGCACAAGATAAACATACGCTCCACCAAACGCTAATCAAAACAATGTCCTCAATACCAACGAAGGGATAATTTAAACCCTGATATATAGCGATGACAACCCATTTAGTTATACCTCTGTGTGACCTCTCATATTCGATCTCTTTTGTATAAATCAAACACATACTTCGCATATTATATTCATATTATTTTAGATCCAATCTAATACTATATTTTATCAATGATGAATTCAACAAAACTTAATTTAATGTACGTTTAATGTTTAGGAAGACATGTGTTAGTCAGCATCATCACAAATTGTCGTTAATTACCATCTACTGTTAGTCATCAACAACCAGTTATTCTTACCACAATTATGTATCCTCATATGATGGTAGTCATCAGTGAAAATTATTTCTGCATTTTGAATTTCAAACATTTGACAAACAATGTAGTATTAGCGTCATTTATATACATCCATTCAGTGTAAATTATTTTTAAAAAGCTTTTAGATGGTAACTTTAAAATGAAAAAACTAGATAACTCTACTAATGAGGCATAATGTGGAAATTTCAACTCGGAGATGTGTAAAATCAACCTTAATCAATTCGAAATTCTACAGTGAAACTATTTTGATACTTGATAATTGTACAATATATGCTACTTTTATCTGTTGACATAAGTAGCATACATCACCATTCAGAAGTGAAATGCTTGGCAGCAGAAGGTTGAGAAAATCGAATTGAAGAGTACAGGAACGTAAACAGAGAGTAATTGTAATAACAACAGGAATGGACGAGTGACGAAGTTTGTAAGAGACAATTGATGGATGATGTGCAAATGAAGTAATTGATGTATGGTTTTCGTACTTTATGAAGACATGTGGGGTTACATATTTATGCACGTATCACATCTATCAGATATAAATAGATGCTTCAGTAATTATCCGTTTTTATGTGTAGTATGAAGACAAATATGAAGTAATTGAAAGGTTTAATCGATTTACTTGCCAAATAAGATGATCACTAATGAAATTTTAGTGTACAAACAGGCGATTTGGATTCTGAATTGCACGTCAGAGGTGTGTACACCTAGTATGTTGTTTTAGAAATCCTATACATTTACTTGTTATATTGACTTAGAGGGAAGCTAAATGTGAATAACCACAGTTCTAAACACTATACTGATTTATACAACTCTGTTTACTATATATTATTATTTGAACACATAGATATTGGTACAAGGAGTCAACAAATACATATGCGCCACACAAATCTCATTTGATTTGTATGAGGGTTGTGATACTACCCGGGTGCCCAAACCAAAACAGGTGATTTTCCTAGGGGGCCACACCCCGAACCTTCGACCTAAAGGTCTGACCCACAAAGCAGTGGAGCATCGTAAGGAGATGCAATCCCATGGTAGCCGGTGACCAAGAAATTGGTTCATACGCCATTTGTTCCCTCAGGATACTGGTGCCAGTAATTTGGAATCGGGGTTTTCCAACTCCGCTAAGTGGACTCTCCATGTCCGCCGACCCGGTTAAAGCTCCAGACATTCGCTTTTCGTCCTCTCAACTTCTTAAACAACACCCCCGCCACGAGAAGGCAGTAAGTAGGACTTATATACGCTATATACGCGTGGCCATTTGAGAGCATTTAGAGAGGAAGAGCAGACTCTCCCCACTCTCGGCCGTACCAGAGCATTTGTTTGCTTTAGGTTATCCATGTATAGTACAGGTTAATGTCAGACGGTCACTAACAACGTAGGACTTCTTACGTACATACATCAGTTCGAGTTGCCGTACGACATTAGCACAGAGATACAGTTGTCGATTCAAATCCCGTAGTGGTAGAGGTAGTAAGTGTATAAACAGTAATCAGAAATATTAGGGTTTGAAGATGTTATTCAAGGAATACAATCCAGTGAAATAAATTTGGAATGAGGAATAAAAGGATATGAAGCATTCAGAAGACTAGCATTTGGGAGATCACAAAGAGTGGATGCACCTGTGCTGTTGCAAACGATTTTGAGCCATGTCATTCTAGGTCTCTAACCATCGGTTTCTACCGTCTCGTCGATTCCAACCAGGTAGTCTACACCTACCAACATGGCTCAGTTCACCTGTCAGTGACTTCATGGATTTGTACCATGTTTTGGTCTGGCCGCCCTTAGCTTTCTTCCAACTTATTCTTACACCATAAAACACTGCACATTGGGGCAGTCAGTGATTGGGCATATGTAACACATGTCCCAGCCATCTCAACTGATGAAGTTTTACTACTTCATCAATTGATTTGCCATCCTTAACTAGCACCTGTTTCTTAACAATTGCATTAGTTACTTGGTGGTCCCAGGATATACGAGCAATGCTTCGAAGACACCAATGATCGAATACTAGTAACCTACGAATATCCTATACTCTTACCGGTCATGTTTCACAGCCATAAAGTAGGACGGTACGAACTGTCGTTTGATAGAAACAAATTCAGTGATTTTGAATATATAACCGAATAGTCGATAATAAAGTTGTCAAACAACTAAGCCATTACCTCACGCCTACTTTTTACAGTTGTTGAATATTAGTACGAACGGCTTAATTATTATCTAAATTTGTGAGATCTACGGGGTAAACTCTTTTGAAGTAATTCAACTTATTTTCTCCCCTACTCTATATGACAAACTGGTTTTTTTCATTTTAATCATATGTGACTCAGTTAGCCTCATCTACACAAATGAAAAGATTGATACCAAAAGTAGTGAATGACAAATGTAAGTAAATTAGTTGAAAGTGTCATAATTATTACAATTCGGTTGGGTCTAGAATGAGAATAGATGGACCATGCTCCGAATACTACGATACTAGTTCTAACTTGAATAGATAGACTGACGAACTTTACATAACAAAATATCAGCAAGCATAACTGCGCTCAGATAAGAGGAAATGGCAAAGTCGTAAAAGAGCTTTTACGTTTCTAGAAAAGATAGTGAAGTCAGTAAACATTACAGTGTATCCAATAATTCATAACACAAGGTAACCAATAGAAATAGGCGTGAATCACGCGACGTTATCACATTACACATTGTGAACAACTCCAAGAGAGGTTAAGATTGCTTTGGTTTGGGTCAACTCTAACAAAAAGGTATTTAATAAGGTTTATAGAAAGCTAACAGTTTGATACATCTCGATTCTACTTATAGTACCGAATCGTCAATTTCAGTTGTTTCGCAAACACTAACCGTAAAATCTGTGTTACGTCTCAAATCAACAGCTTGTTGTACTGAACATATAGTATTGAATAAAGCCATAAATAATAATAACAGTGATCTACCTGCCCTTAACTATTTTTCAAACTATTTCCAATTTAACCAACATCAGACTGTGTTAAATGCTATGGTATGTGCTTCTTGTACGGACAGTACAAGTATTATGTAGCAGAAATAAAAAATGGAATGTTTCCCAGCAAAAGATTGAAATGCAGAGAACCGAAAGGAAAACGAACAGTAATTTAAGCGAAATACAATTAGAACAATGATAGATTATGTAAAGCCCCCACATGCCCTGGTATGGCCGAGAGTGGGGAGAGTCCGCTCTTTCTCTCGAAATGCTTTCACATGGCCACGCATATATAGCCTCTGCCAGAGAAGTCCTTCTCACTGCCTTCTCGTGGCGGGGGTGTTTTTTACGAAGTTGAGAGGACGAAAAGCGAATTTCCGGCGCTTTAACCGGATTCCAATCCAATGGTGCCCATGGGCTCCAGTATCCTGAAGGAACAAATGGCGTATGAACCAATTTCTTGGTCACCGGCTACCATGGGATTGCATCTCCTTACGATGCTCCACTGCTTTGTGGGTCAGACCTTTAGGTCGAAGGTTCGGGGTGTGGCCCCCTAGGAAAATCACCTGTTTTGGTTTGGGCACCCGGGTAGTATCACAACCCTCATACAAATCAAATGAGATTTGTGTGGCGCATATGTATTTGTTGCCTCCTTGTACCAATACCTATGTGTTAAAATAAATAATAAATAAGATTATATAAAAGACAACTGAAGGAATATGTGCAAATGATCTTTTTAATGTATGATTTCCATATTTTACGAAGGCACTTTGTAATTTTGCATATAACAATAAATTGGTCTACTGTACCTGAGTCTTTGTTCAGTAAAGTAGCAGTTAGATATGCATATTGGCTGTTTTAACTACCCAGTCAATAGATATTCATGATATTACCAACTGGTACTTGTTATCTCTACTACTTTATACCCATCTTTTTCTGCCTCCTTTAGTTTATTGTTGTAATGCTTTTAATTAGCGTAGCAACTTATGCCAAAATTTCCGTCCAATATCCGTGATTCTTTTTCCTGATTGAATATTGTTGAAAAGAATTCACTGAATATGTTTTTAACACATTTAACAAGCTATTCTAGAGTGAATACTCGATAAACCAAGTGCTAATCAGATCTTTTGTAACTGTTCTTTTTTCAAAGCACTAATGATATACAAGGGCATTTTTGAAATAATCATTTATTAATTGACGGGCTCATCTTGTGTCATAATGGGACGAGTACTGAAAAGATTGAAGCTTCTGGTACTAGTTTACAGATTATTATTTATGCTTTAATTGTATGATTAGTAAATAACCGCATCGTTGTATTTCAATATTTTCGTCATTGGAAACTTTCAATCGACCTGTCTCTATATGTTTTACTATTCCTTAATTATTGCCAAATAATTATGTACTATTTGCTTCACTCCTTTCCACTTTTGGCATTACTATGTTATGGTTTGTTTTTTGGCTATCCTGGTTGGTTGGGCCAGGTGATTGAAGTATACATATAGTAGTAGCTGACTGTTGAATTCGGACAGGAAATTGAGAAAAATTTACGGATAGCGGACCAATAGGAGTGTAGCTTAAACGGTATCAGGATTAACTGTGTACGTCAGAGCGTATAATTGATCAAGTCTAGGACGCTATTCTATAGACAGAGTAATAGATGTGAGATGGAAAATTTATGATTGGAATTCTGATTGGTGAGTCTAGCATATGATATCGATTAGCATCTCAAGTCACAAAAATTTCGCCGTAATTAAGTACTTTGATGTTGCTATTGTTGTTACTCCTAGTAGATTAAGTTTCCTGTCTGTTTTTTTCAAAATCTACAGATGATTCGCTCATATATAATATGTATTTCCTGCAGAATGTTTCTATACTCTATTTAATTTCTACTTTTTTGTTGATACACAATTAACCCTTGATCTTTTTTATATTCAGAGATCAAATGACAAGAGCACCTGTTGTTTGGTTTCCATCAATTATTGATTCAGTGAAATGTATTGCATGGATTGATTCAGATGAAGGATTCCAAATTTTAAAATCAGCGTTCGATAAAACTAGCGCACATGTAAACTTATTATCAGTTTTTGCTTGTCCAGTAAGTAGCTTACTATTAAATTCCAATTGTATTTTACAACTAATTCAGAATTTAGATAATTAAGTAAATTTCGTGGTTTTATAATTGTTCGGAACACTCCATTCGATTTAGACAGTATATAAAAAAATACTGACATTAGTTGATTTGTTTAATTACCACTGTTCAACACATCGTCAATTCATTAATGTCCTTAAATATGGTTTACATTCGTCATTTCAGCTATCAGTTGAACTTTGTCATAAGTGTTGCTTCTAATAATAATGGAATTTATGCACTTCAGTTGGATCTAATATTTAAAACAATTACTCCCTTTGATAAACTTGGATAACGCGATGAGAAGTCAAAGGTTATCAGAATTATATGATATATTTGCGCAATATATTTCAAACCATCTGATCACACATGTACTTGTTAAAACATTATGTATGGAAAATTGAAGGTCAACTTGACAAGTTAAAAGATAAGAGGAAAAAAGATAATAAAGTACGGAATGTGAAAACCACTCTCAATTGTAAATCAGTATTATCAGGGTGGGTTAAGGGTATTGAAAAAACTTTTAAGTGCATAAAGGGGGTCTCAGTTTTCGTATAGCCAAGGATTCAATAAAGCCTTAGTATACGCTATTGGACACTTTTGTATAAAACTGCAAAGGCTGACTTGATGTCAATCCTATGACCGGTATCAACCAAATATCCCGCAATGAAGGAAGATACTTGTGCATTCTGTCATCCCATTTGGCCATCAAAATTCATTTGTTGTTTTTCAAACGTTTAGGTGTATGTTCAGTCACCTTTACTTGCAGATCATGATTGCTCCTCCGTATGTATGCTTTTCCACGCGTGCACTTAAATTGATCGATTCATTGGGATGGAACACAATCCCTTAAATGCTGTTTGAGTTTTTGGTGAAGCATAGACCTTGATTCTTCAATATATATGAATTAGGCTGCGTAAAATTTCTTACTGACAGCTAATTTAGTTATTAGTTCCATTGTAAAACTATTTAAGTCGCCTCTGAATGATAGTGTAGTATAGACTTTTTTTGTGCCGAAAACGTCGTGTGTCTCATCATGTTGTTACATTTTTAATGGTTCATTAACTTTAATGAATAACCTGTACTCGTCAATGTTTCAGTTAAGAGCTTTACTTCTCCCTCAACAGTATCGCTAGTACAAATACGCCTGATTCTATTGAATAAGTCCTTTATTAATCCACATTTGTACTGGATTAGACAGTGACTGTGAAAGCTAATATATTTTTCTGTTCATGTTCGCTCTCTATATACAAAACATTTGATGGAACCATCATCTCTTCTACTGATTATTACGTCTTCTCATCACATTATTTAAATTTCTTGACATACTTAATAATCCCTTGGGTTCAATCCTGTGACATCGTGGTTGCAATTTTTGAAGGGCTCCAAAAGTCGGACCAACTCTTCATTCGTCCTGAGGTGTTAGCTGTCGTTCAGATGATGTCAATCCATGATGAAAACTCTCTAAACCTACGCATTTTGCTCATGTATTAGCGCTTACATTTTTGTACATCTCATTTCTGTTGCTATATGTTTAAACGGAAGTTGATCGATTCCACACTAGTTATATAGTGTTGGTGCGACCGAAGAGATTAAATTATCACTTATCGATGGTGAAAGTTCAGACAACATACCAAGCACAAGTATTTGGTGTTCCATCTGATGAAAGCTAGGTTTTTGTTTACTAAGCATTTCTGGTTCATAAGCTTAAAAATAAACCAACCATCTGTTACAACTATGACCTATCCGTTTAGACTTACCTTTATTTTTTTTATTTAAAGAAAGTACAACACTTCACTTTGGGTTGTATTCAATTTCCATATTCTGTCCACTTGTCATTTGATTTCAACAGACATTCTAAATTATCCAAGAAGCTCAAAGTTCAACATAATTACACAGAAAAATTTATGGTTAAGTGTGAAACTTCATTGTGGTACCGGTGTTTAAGATTACTGTTGCAAGTAACTAAGTTTCTTTCGCAAAACAAATACCTATCTATAGAACCGTATTTACATATTTGGGCCTTATCCAATTACTATCGTATATTGAATAAGTCAGTATTTATAATTCTTTCCCTTTTGTACAGGCTGGTCGGTATATTCATATTCGATTTGCTGCACGTACAGGTGATGCTATGGGTATGAATATGGTTAGTAAAGCCACTGATAGTGCTTTGCATTGTCTACAAAAATATTTCAGTAATATGCAAGTAAGTGGGTTTATTATTTTGGTGTTATATGTCATATACGTACCAACGATTGATTCTATTATATTGCTGCACAAAATTCTATAATTTACTTCCCCAACGATAGTTGTGTTTTCTCTAGGTCTTACTCTCATATTTATGTTAGAATATAGTATATAAGTATTAAAAGGCAGTTAACACAGCAACTCAAAATTCTGTATTTTACAGATATACAGTCAGTCAGTCAGCTGCAACGTAGGACCAGGCACGTATATGCATCGGTCCAAGTTGCCATACCACATTAGCACAAGATGGACACCGGATTCATAGAAGTAGTTAATTCAATGGTAGTAATGTATAAAAAAAAGAGTGCGTATAAGGAGATAGTACAGGAAGATAGAATTAGTTCGTAGGAAGAAAGATATGAAGCAATTTTAATCTCATAGTTTGAGGGAAGAAAAAAAGAGTGTATACACCTACATCATTGTGATCGATTCTGAGCCATGTCACCAAAAGTCTCCAACCATTGGTTACGATAGTCACGCGGACCCCAACCAGGCAGTCTGCATCTACTAACATGGCTCAGACCAGAAGTTAGTGACTTCAAGCACTGATGCCAGGTTTTGGTTTGGCCGCCCCTAACTTTCTTCCAATCATCCCTAACACCGGTTAGCACTGCGCGCCGTGGTAATCAGTGTTCTGGCATACGCATCACGTGGCCCAACCATCTCAGTCGATGAAGATTCATAACCTCATCAACTGATTTACCATCATTCCCTAATACCCTGCGTCTAACCTCACTATTACTTACCCGATGATCCCAGCAGATGCGAGCAATATTTCTAAGGCATCTGTGGTCAAATACTTGTAGCTTACGAGTATCCACTACTCTTAGTGGCCACGTTTCGCAACCGTATAATAGAACGGAACGAACTGCTGCGCAGTATACTCGTCCCTTAATTGATAGATGGATATCTCACCTACGCCATAGATGACGTAAGTTGGCGAAGGCTAAGCGAGCTTTTCGAATCCGTGCTGAGATTTCGTTAGACACCAACCGATTAGGGCTGATCAGACTTCCAAGATAAGTGAAGTTGTCAACGCGTTCGACTACTTCACTCCCTATCCTTAGTTCAGGTGTTGATGCAGACCAGTCCTGAATCAACAACTTGCATTTGGAGGGAGAGAAGCGCATCCCAAACATCCTGGCATTGTTGCTCAGTGCTACCAAAAGACTCTGCATTTCATCAGCGTCTTCACCAAACAGGACTATGTCATCTGCGTATTCTAAGTGGATAAGTGGACCTCCTGGTAGGAGATCAATACCTGAGAATCCAGTCGATGAGAGCGTTATTTCCATCAGTAGATCTATGATGAAGTTAAACAAAAATGGAGAAAGTGGACAGCCTTGGCGGACACCACTTGAGGTTGCGAAAGCAGATGACAGTTCGCCATAAGCTCTGACTCGAGTAGTAGTGTTCGAGTAAAGAGCCTTCACAAGGTTTATGTACTTCTGAGGTACACCTTTTAATGACAGACACTGCCACAGAACCTCTCGGTCAACAGAGTTAAACGCTGCTTTTAAATCAAGGAAGACCACTATTGTCGGACGCCGACAAGTATGCCTGTGTTCTAGAACCTGACGAATGGTGAATATGTGGTCGATGCAGCCACGACCAGGTCTGAAGCCAGCCTGATTTTCACGTGTTTGCAGCGCACGAGTCTTAGTTAGGCGTCCGAAAATTATCGAAGCTAGTATTTTAGATATAATATTAGTTAAACTAATCCCTCTGTGGTTTTCACAGGATGATTTTGACCCTTTCTTAAATATTGGGACGATAAGTGATTGTGACCAGTTAGATGGGATGACGTCTAACTCCCAGATTTTAGCTAAAATATTAGTCAACCTAATCGCTAAAACTAGACCACCATCCTTAAAGACCTCTGGGGCCAATCCATCTGGACCAGCTGCCCTTCCTCGTTTCAGATTAACTATAGCCTTTTGAACTTCAGCTAGAGATGGGGGACCTACTTCAATGTTCCATTCATACTGTCTGGGAATAGAGAGTAGTTGTAGAGTAAGCTGAAGGCCAACTGAACTGTTCTCTAAAATGTTCCGCCCATCGTTCTAAACGTCTGGACTGGGATCAGATGAGAGTGTCGTCTTTTTCCGAAATAGTCTGACTTACACTTGATTTATTAATTCCAGTTTGTTTTATTAGTCTGTAGAGTTGTCTTGTGTTCCATATAGCCGCCGTCTTTTCCATCTCTTTTGCTTTCGTTGCCCACCACTGCTCACGATCGTTCCTTAGACTTTTGCTTAACCTAAATCTGATTTCTTTACGCTCTTCATCGTGTTCAGAACCTGATGGGATGAGTTTACGAGAATCTATCAGTGCAATATACCTTAAAGAACTCCATTGGTTTTTTGTAAGCCTGTGGTTTAAATCACTAGTAGATGTCACTGCTGTTTCCACAGCTACTTGTATATCTTCCCAAGCAACATCTGGGTCAGCCTCGTTTTCAGAACTACCTAGGTGTGACCTCAGTTGTTCCTGGAACCTACTTTTGGTTTTCTCATTACTCAATTCGGTTCTAATGAGGCTTTTTTGTGTGGCTTTTTTGCGTCCAGTGAGGCGCAAGCAGATGCGTGCTCGTATTAGGGCATGGTCGGAGTCCAAGCAGGTACTCCAGAATGAGCGACAATCTTTTATTGACCCTCTCCAACGATGACTGATGGCGATATGGTCTATTTGAGTCCATCGTTGGTTTGGTGCAGGGGGTCGTCATGTTGGACGATGTCTCTCCTTATGCTTAAAATTTGTGTTTGCAGCAGACGATCACCATTATCTGTTCGCTGTGCCGGAATACTAAAATACCCACCTAAATGTCTTTCTGTTTCGTTTAAGCTACCTACCTGGGTATTAAAGTCGCCTGCTACGAGTACTATGTCTGAACGTTTAGCTTTCTGAAGAAGTTCAGAGAGTTTTCTGTAAAATTCATCTTTCACTTCATCCGAACTGCAGTCAGTGGGATCGTAGGCAGAAACGACAAAAGGCAACGACGTGTGTCCCTATCCTTTCGAGTTCTTACGGAGCCGTTTAGCCGAACAGCGCATAGACGACTATTAACGGGGATCCACTCTAATAGTGCTTGTTCCGCCCTCATGCTTAGTGCTATGCCTACACCTGCCAGTCCACGAGAACTAGCCATCAGGTTGCCAGATACACGGAGGGTGTATCTCGTCGGCACTCCGTTTTGCCGAGGTGAGGTCAAATGAATAACCACACTGGGATCCTGTATGCGTGTTTCGGAGACACAGCATATATCAATGGTACAAGATTCTAAGGTTTTAGCCAAGGAAGCCTGCTGACCGATTTGACATAGTGTGCGTACGTTGAAGGCTCCAATGTGTAGTTTGGAGCGAGGTTTCAGTAGACCTGGGACAGTGTTTTGCGCACTAGAATCGTTGGCTGTGGTGACACTTGAGGAGGAAGCCGAAAGAGGGAGTTTAGATTTGAAAGTCGATGTAAGAGGAATAATAGGAATTGAAGAGGTAGGTTGATTATGAATACAGTGTTCTTGAGTGCTGTTAGAGGTATGAGCGCGGTTATCACTTCCCGGTTGCCCACACCGTTGAAGGGTTCTGCCCGGAGCTACCTGAAAAGGAAATTGGATCAGAGGTGGTCATAGTGACCTGAGAGCGTGACTGCAGTGCCCAAGGGACAGCTGCTCGAGGTCGGTCAAACACGACCTTTTTATGAGTAATTTTTGTGTTAGCTCCGTACTTGTTGAAACCTTACCGCCGGAGACGGATATCCGTGGGATAAGGCGAGGTGTGCATTTTTAGGGTCGACCTTTTCTAACCCCTTCCCTCCTTTTGGGAAGGCAGCATCTCTGTTATGCTGGTTGTCTGAAGGAAACACCTTACTGCTGTCACACCTCTGTACAGTCAGCAGTACGACTTTGCCTTCGGACCTTGGTTTTGTTGCTTTTAGTCTTACCGCTCTTCAACCGACCTGTCTGGCGTGGTAGGACCTTGAGGAACGGTTGTTCCAGCCAGTATAGCTCAGTTGCTTCATCACGATAGGCAAGCCCGACCACCACGTCAAGGTAGCAACAACGGTTAGGTTACAGATATACAACTAAAAAATAAAATATTGCATATCTTTGTGATGAATACTTTCTATTACCATTTATGGATCTATAAACTAGTTCTCTGTTATCTCTTCTACAACTTGCATAATAGCTTACATGGTCACAGTGCAACTTTTAAGTGTAAGGAATTGTAATTGATGAATAATGAATTTGCCTATTCATGATTACTTTTGTTTCTAGTTTATTAACTTCTATATGTATAAAGTGAAACCTTGATGCACAAATACAATCTTGCAAACCTGTAAAGCATTTGATGAAATTACTAAATTTTCAAATAAGTACTATAATGAGTCAACCATTGTTTATTTTCACAAGATTATCTCGATAATTTGATAGTATAGTTTGTGTCATAATGGTTTCGAGTATGATATCTTAAAATAAATTATTAATTGTTCTGTGACTACTTTGTACGCTATTTAATTCATCCATGTTGTTCTCTAACTGATGTATGAATCAATTTAGGTTATCTCTTTAAGTGGAAATATGTGTACAGATAAAAAGCCAGCTACTATAAATACAATTCTTGGTCGTGGTAAATCTGTTATTGCTGAAGCTCATCTATCAGCTGATGTACTGACTGAAGTGTTACATACCAGTGCACAACGATTAGCTCGGTTAACTCATTCCAAAAATTGGATTGGATCTGCGATGGCCGGTTGTCCTGGTATGATGGGATGTAATGCACATGCAGCAAATATTATTGCTGGAATGTTTGCAGCTACGGGACAAGATTTAGCTCAAGTATGTTCAGTGTAATTGATTATTATATATATATCCACTTTTTGGGAAATACGAAGAATGTTTAACGTCAAACATTCGCTGACCATCTTAAGAAGTAATCTAAATATTATAACACATAAGCATTGATTATTCCCCTTAGGATATCAAATAAATAATACAAAATCTTATATAGCATACCCATTTAGATTTACCTTGTGAAATTCAGTGCAAAAAATGCAAAGATTCATAACCCCTTGGTCTAATTACTCAGATCAAAAGTGAATAATGATCATGTCTTTCTTCCAAGACAATTTCCTTAACAGCTGCCATTTTAATAGCTATTTCCTTGAGATGTCGGAATAGTTGTTTACTGTTACATATCGCTACCATCTTTGCTATCTGTTTAGCTCTTGTTGCTCACCATTGCTCAGGATGACTGGGTAAACGTTTTGTCAGTAAGTTTTATTTGTCATCTCTCTTCATTGCTTTTCAAGTCTGTGGAGATGAGTTTTTGAGGATCTATTAATGCAGTAGATGCCACTCGAGTCCATCGGTTTTTCTTAACCTTTTGATTTATGTTGTTGGTAGATGTTACTACCTTATTTGTAGCCGTTTAAATAGTAGTAGGTTGTAATGGTACCAATGTTAATAGAAAATATTAGGCATCGAAGATGCAATCCGAGAAGAAAATATAAATTAGTGGATTAAAAAGTGAGAAATGTTATGAGGAATCCAGAAGTTCAGGATTTGTGGGAAGAGTGAGAATGGATGCGGCTACACCATTTCGAACGATTTTGAGCTATATCACTCAATTCTCTTACCACTGTCTATGATAATCATGTGAACCCTAAACAGGCAGTCTGCACCAGTTAACATAGCTCAAACCAGTTGTCAATGACTTCATAGACTGATGCCATGTTTTGGTTCAATCGCCCGTTAGTTTCTTTTAACTAACTAATACACCACACAACATCGCTTTCGAGGTAGGCAGTGGTTGAGTACACGTGATACTTGACTTAGCCTACTAGTTTACGCGTTGAAACTACTTGCTACGTCTGAGCGTCTTGGCTTTTGAAGGAGGTCATAAGGTTTACTGCAAAACTCATCTTTTACTCCATACGGGCTGAAACAACAAAGAGGGAACAGCGTGTCCCTATTTTTCAGATTCTTTGCTTTATCATTTAGACAAACAGCATATAATGGACTTCTGACAAGAATCCAGTCAGAAATTGCCTGTTTTTCTTTCAAACTTAGTACATACCTATACCGGCAAGACCACAATAAGTTGGTATCACTGCTTCAGATTTACGTAGCTATTTTGTGTCGACTCGACATAATGGCTAGGTGAGGCCAAGTGAATGAGGATGTCAGCATCCTTTATACTTACTTTGGAGACACTATACACGGATGACGAGACAGTATAGTACATCGGATTTTCAGCGTACGTCAAGTTTGTAGTTGTGATTTCAGGAATTAAAACGTTGGTAGGTTAATCTGTGTGTCTAAGTCTACTTGAAAATTTGTTGAGATATAGGTTTTGTCGTGTTTATTAGTCGGGCTTACCTATTGTAGTAACCCATCTGACGTATTTTAATGTATCCCTGGATAATTGCATATGTGATTCTTGAACTAGACCAGTTAAATAGTGAACTCAAAAGACGGGATGTAAGAAGCTGGATACGAAATATGTTGGGGACGTTATGCGTCACCAGTACGGTGTCATGAGATCCAACTATGAGGGTGTATTTAGAACAAAAATAATCGAGTAGTCGAAGGATAACTGCATTAATAAATGATGATCATGATCATACTGGAACTAGTGTCAAGTAGGAAGTAAGTGTATGTTGTAGTTAACATTCTATACCTAAGTGTTGTAAGGTTATATGTGTATTAGTTAACACAGAAACAATTAAAAGGCATGTATGAAAGAATGCTGGGATTCGAGATCTAAGGGAAGATAAATCGTGAATTCATCTGAGACATTGCGATCGATTCTGAGCTGTCACTCATTCTCCAATCACTGGTCTCTGTTATTGAATAGTCTCTCAACCAGGTAATCTGAATCAACTAGTGTTTCAGACGCTCAGCCAATGATTTCGTTACACCAACCCTCCAGAGCTGGTACGACGTCCGAGATAAGTAAAGTGGTGGACGCGTTCAACTACTTGACTCCCTATTATTGGTTCACGTGTTGACATACACCGGCCCCGAAGTGAAATTCAGCATGGAGTCAATTTGAAACTGATATTGCGTATACCACTCTTTCTCTGATTTATTTACTTTCTGGTTCATATAATTTGATCTACTGAAAATTGAATGTTAATGAATCAATATATTGCTATGTGGTCACATTTGCGGTACAATACTTATCGATTTTCGTACTGATTTAATTTTCCTTCATTAACCTCGTCACATCACTTTCAACTTCTGAATATACGTTCGACTTCTCGAATTCATGTAAAGACATCAATACTAATAATACATATTACCGATTCTGATAACTGGAGTTGGCTATATAGCAATAACATCATTAGCGTGAATGAGAGATGGATGAAACCTATTGTAACCAACTGAGGATGGTTGTGTCTTTTAGAAATGATCCATACAGTCATCGTTCTGAAATGTGTGGAAGTTGTAAAGTTCGTTGCAGCTATACATAGGGGATGTGAGTGCGCACAATTTGTGGTCTTTAATTTATTTTGACTTTTGGCTATCTGCCACTTCTTGCTCATCTGAAAAGTTCTAGTGATGTTCAAAAAAGATAAGGTTGAATTACGAGCATCCACGGATGTGTTTGTCTTTATACAATCGATGATATATATATATATATATATATATATATATATCATGTACCACAACATTTACCTTAGCAATGTATATAAAAATAGAATACAATGCGAACTTCACGTAACTATGTGAAACTCAATCAGGTAAGCCAGGCTAGCGGTTTTATTGTTGTGTATTGAAAATAAGTAATGTCTAGTTATTCATTAATATCGTTACTAAATTTAATTATTAATTCAGTTATTATTTTCACTGCATGAAGTAGGAGGATTTTTGGTTGGTCCATAGTTGAAACGTCATGCATTATGAACTCGCTTTTGTAGCACTTTTAATTTCATAGTTGTATTCGCTAGAATTTAAACGTTGACAGGAAGATCTACATTAGTCTGTTTTCCGATTTTGTCGAGAATGCATGGTGTTCTCTAGTCGCACTTTTATTAGCCCATCTGACCCATTTATGTAAAACGTACTCATATCAAGGTTTATTCTCGTTGAGACATATTTCTTCACATTCATTTGCGTTTAAGTTTGCTTAACAAATTTAATTTGCAATATGAATGAGTCATTTGACTTTTATGGTTGTCTATATGAAGCTCAGGTCAGCAAATGAAATTCTACAAAAACCGATTACCCCCCCCCCAACAAATGTATTTATCAAACATCTATTCATCAAAGGGGTTGAACATTGACTGAGTGTCACGATTGCGATGACTTTTCCTACACTGAAATAATTTACCACTTATAAAATAAAAACGTACTCCAATTGTATTCACCCGATTCTTCAGTAGTATCTATATTGGAACAGCAGATAGGATATTATCTCGAGGAATCTCAAAATATATATCAAAAAGTTCCTTAATAAATGGTTCTAAATCACCCAACAACTATAATTTAGTACGTTTCAAAAATATTTGACAAATATTTGGTGAATTTCACGTTGATTGAGTCTGAAATACTAACAACATTGGTCAGTTTTTAAGTCGCAAAAGTCATACAAGATATTTTTCATATATTCAAATTAACATTGTCTTTTGTGCTGCTCTATATTAACTTTTAATTACTGACTTCCATGATTAGTAATGATAATCGAATGACTAAGTTTTGTTTGATATTAATGCGGTTGACGAAGCACAATTCTCTGGATTAATTCGATGAAATGCTTATTACTAGATGGCATGTGATTATTAAATATTCATACCAGCTAGGTTTTCATATATTTTAGTTAAAACAATATTCAGATTTACACTTGACAGAAAACGGTTTAGTTCATTTTTATTGGTTGTTTGAATCTTCCCGTTGATGTTGAGGATTGCAAGTGATCAGTCTCTTTTGGACAAGACTCATTAGCCTAAGTGGTTAACGCGATGGCGTTTGAAGTGAACAGTGCTGGGTTCGAGGCCCCGAGTGTATATTAACTCTTGGACGCAGGTACATTCAGCTGACGAGTTTCAAATAGAACGAAATGCGCGTTCTCGATTTCACTACTAATCACCATCCATCTCTGCTTAGAAAACGGCGTATCCAAATTAGTTTAGAATAATAAATCGACGATTGAGTTTAAATATCGCACAGATGATTGAACTCACAACAGTAATTTTTGCAGAATATTTTGCCTATTAATTAAACAGAAAATAATATTTGATTATATTTTGATTTTACTGCAACTTTCACTTTTTCGATGTATCTTAGTAAATGCTGAGTTGAAGTTAAAATGCAATTAGAAGGAAATCACTAACAACCTACTTAGAATGATAATAAAATTTATCAGTTTACAACTCACAATAAATCATCTTCCTTTCAAACATTTACATTGCATTCTCCATAACGCCGATGTCAGTTACTCATATGAGAATAGGCACAAAGTGGTTAATAGCATTAAAAATAGCCTATTTGTGTGTTGTGGTTATTCAAACAAGAATGATTTTTATGGAGGTGACATAGAAAGGCTACTACAACATAGTCGTATTTCGGGTCAGCTTTTTAATAGTCACTTATTGATTGTACTGACTATTCATTTAAAACAACATATCAACAATCTAAGACAGATTTCTATAGTGTAATGTCAGAATTAATTTTAGTTTGAAAAATGCGATATTTTACAATACATTACATATTAAATTTATCTGTATCCCCCAAGTCAGGAAAAAAGAATGTCAGAATAAGTAAAACCTAATAATACATTTCCTAATCTATTTAGTACCTGTTCATTATGATTTTACGTTTTTGTGTGTTTTTCTCCAAGGTTGTTGACTCATCGTCTTGCTTAACACAATTGGAGGTTGATTTATCAGATAACTCACTGGTAGTTAGTGTTACCATGCCATGTTTAGAAGTTGGTACAGTCGGCGGTGGTACACGTCTTCCAGGCCAACGTGCATGTCTTGACTTACTGGATTTAAGCGTCGATCGTCCAACTGAACATTTATCACGGATAATTGCTGGAACTGTACTTGCAGCTGAGCTGAGCTTAATGGCAGCCTTAGATACAGATGATTTGGTGAAAGCACATATGCACTTCAATCGAGCCAAGCAATCTACAAACTCTAACCCCTGTAGTCATTCTACTACTACTGATTATAATAATAATGATAACAATTGTAATATTTACGATAATCATAACATTGCTTTATCTTCAAAAAGTTCTGTTACTGATAATTCAGATATACGCGAATCTGTTCATTCCATACATGTGAAGCCTTTTCCCGTTAAAAGTGACTTATCTGTCAATTCGGAGATATCCCATTATACTATGTAACTTGTATATCTAGACAATTTTACTGTCAGTTTACCAAACACCCTTGTATATCATTACTAAGCCCTAGATTAACGGTTAACAAATAAGTTGTATGCTCGAATCATTTTTAGATGTTCACTTAATTTTCCCGTGTTCGTTTTCGCTCTCTGTTTCCGTACGTTTGATAAAAATAAACGAAGTATGCTTCAATATTTTTCTATTTGTAGGCTACTCATACCATTTAAATCATCTACAATTTCAAACATAAAAAGTACACAGTAAACTCTTAGGTTAAATTGACTAAATTTTGACTGTGATTATCAGTTAAAGTGGTGGTAGTGAAATGTCAAATTTCTAACAGAATTACCACCATCCGAAAAGGTTTAAGTTTGGACGACTCATTACTGCTTTTTCTACCTCGTACTTGACTTCTATGTCTATTTAGTGTATTTTAAAATACCTAACCGTATATCCAATTTGACCACTTGCATAAACCGAAATACCAGCCTTAAACTCACGAACTTTTGAATTACTTCCTCATTTTTTAGTAATCCACTCATTTTATCTTTCGGATACGATTCATCATAAAACGCTCTAATCGATCGACCAAATATTATTTCATATGGTTATTCACCATTCTGACGGTTTAGGTTTGATCTAATTCTGTGAGAGATAAGGAGCTGCTGCAGGGCTTCTTCAACTCTAGCTCTTTTTAAAGAGCTCGTTTAAAAACATCAAATTTTTTTGCCTGCCCATTCGACTGTGTATGGTACTATGGTACTATTCCAGAACTCCGTTATCTCAAATGGTGTTCTGTAATATGAAACCGGAACATTAGATACTCCAAACCTACCAAAAATTTGTCCGATATATAATAGGATTTCAGATGTGGACGGGCTTCCTACAGAATGGATTTCAGGCTTCCAAAAAATATTGGCCGTTTATGGACGCCACATAATAGGTATGTACGCAAACACAAGGCTTATCTCTCTCTGCTCATAGGTGGACTTCTGCTTATCGCGGTTTCAGCAGACCACTGAAATTTCGATATATGTTTATTTACAGAGAAATCTATGAGTGGCGAATCAAAATAAGTTTGCATGATTGCAGTCATTCTGTTTGTTCCCGAGTGATCTATCTGAAACTGTCTGAGAAGAGAAGACTAAAAAGATTTCGGACTGATAATGCAATTACCAGACATCAAATAAATGTCATAAATTAGGATAGACCCACGCCATAACAGTCATCAAATATGATCCTGATGCACTTTACCTACATTTCCATTCTTCCAGTAAAGTGTCTCATATATTGCCCCCAAATGCCCTGGTACGGCCGGGAGTGGGGAGAGTCCGCTCTCCCTCTCGAAATGCTCTCACATGGCCACGCGTATATAGCCTCTGCCAGGGAAGTCCTACTCACTGCCTTCTCGTGGCGGGGGTGTTGTTTACGCTTTAACCAAACCAATGGTGCACATGGGCTCCAGTATCCTGAAGGAACAAATTGCGTATGAACCAATCGTTGGTCACCGGCTACCATGGGACTGCATTTCTTTACGATGCTCCACTGCCTTGTGGGTCAGACCTTTAGGTCGAAGGTTCGGGGTGTGGCCCCCTAGGAAAATCACCTGTTTTGGTTCGGGCACCCGGGTAGTATCACAACCCTCATACAAATCAAATGAGATTTGTGTGGCGCGTATGTATTTGTTGCCTCCTTGTACCAATACCTATGTGTTAAAATAAATAAGCTGTATATATAGTATGGTTTTAAAATATTAACCAATCTCTGGCTACTTGGGGAAGTAGTCGGCAAGCAATAATGACACCTGTTCCATCATTTTATTCAGGATACTCGAAATTTACGATGATTGCGTTTATTAATTAAGTGGTAAAAAGTGGTTTCGCCAATAATAAATCTTTTATCAACTACTGGCTACTTTGTGAACAATACCATGCTCGCCGGCATTCTCCATCGAACTCCGTTCTGAGTAATCCTTTTCATGTCTGCTTCCTATTCTCAGCTCAGTGTGTTCTTTGATCTTCCGTTTCCGTTCATGATTCCACCCCTCACACACTAGGACGAAATTGCCGTCTAGTGCTTCCAGGTTTTTAATGGTTGTCTAGCTTGAATTGACTTCTGATTCCAACTGTGAAAATATAGTTGTATTCAAGAGAGGAATATGATATCCACCAATATAAAAATCAAAGTATTATCTCCTAAATCCTCAATTTAGAGATATTATTCATCAGTTAATGGTTTTGGTCCCCAAAGCAGAATTTTTAGGATTGGGTATGTTTTATTTCATTTCGAAAATTTGTATTCTGTGTTTGACTGCACTGTCATACATAGACATGATTGAGTAGTTCAGTGTGGATTTTTTATGGTACTTGAAATCTGGTTTATTGTGGCGAAAATGAAGGTAAAATATTGATCTTTTACCCTGTTTCAAAATTTAGTTACTTAACCCCGCTAAGTTATTTAGTGTTTTCCTGTCACTTCACATTCGTCTTGATGGTAACTTCTTAGCATCAGACTTTATTCACTTCATGAATAACAGTTGTATAAGAATATTAATTACAGAAGACACGATAACAAAATATGACTCTTGTTAGCTCTAAGTAGCGTTAAAGAAATAAGTGTCAATCTTGGTGCTTGATCTTTAGGTAACAATCACAGGATTCCCATCGATTAATGAAGTTGAATAACTGTTGTTGGGCGACTAGTGATTTTCCGGACAATGTTTAAAAGATATTTGAATCCTGTTAATCTCTGAAACATTGTGCCAATATATCGAAAAGTTCTAAAGTGGTATTTATACTAATTGATGATTGCTTTGTACTTTATTTCACACTTATTACGAATTCCAAATATAATACGTTCAATTATGTTTATCTAGTTCTATCTGTCTTAAGTTGGACATTTCTGGGAATTCTGAGTTAGCAAATCAATCTGACTACTTCCAAGTCTCATACCTAATCAAAGCATTTTATTGGTAAAATTATTTAACTGGCTTACGATTATTTGCTGTGAAATAGATGGTTCAAAAACATGGGACATCATCTAGATCAACTAGCAATCAGTGGGTGTATTGTAATCGAATACCCATTTCAGGTCGGATGAATTTGTTATACTTCTAGAGATTAAAACATTCAGTCAGAAAATAGAAGTTTTCGTATATGCCACGATAATAACGAACAATCAATCATTCCAACTCATTATATTCAAAAGAGACTAAGTACAAGTCCGATAACATTGTCTGGTGAATCTCTGGGAGTTTTGGCACTAAACCATAAATATCAAAGAAGCAAATGTTCAAAATTATCGGTAATTTCTAAATAGACTAAATCGAATGAAACTACTTAGGATAAAATGAAACCATTAAAATTATGAATAGCTCCTACGTGGTTATAAATAATCTGTAAATAATATACAAGATTCTAACTAATACACGTTCATGTCATCAGCATTGAATCACATGTTTTATGAGACCAGGTAATACTACCCGGCTGACAAACGAAAATAGGTGGAATGGATTTGAGAAATGTCACTCTTAGTGATTAAAGGTGAGTTCATTGACCACCACACCACTGCTTCACACATAGCATTTATTATTAGAAAAAAATCTATTTATGTATCAAACTGAATAGGTTATTTTTATTGTAAATTTATGAAGTTAAATAACAATGTTTAATACCTGACAATAATAAACAGTATAGACATTTAGAAGGCAATTATGATTTCATAATGTATTACTGACAAAATTATTAATTACAATTATGGACATTTTATTTGTTAGACGGAAAAAATAGGGATCTATTTGACAAAGGCAATTATATTACCCAATATAATACTGAATGTATGTGGATGAGTAAATGAAAAAAGACCAACGAATGTTTACCTATATAAACCAAATTGAAGAAATCACGAAACACGAATTTACTACCGCCCTTTGGGTGCTTTCTTTAAATGATACTATGCTTATGGACGACCTTTGAGCGGTACTAAAGTAACCTACAAAAAATTGACCCACTTACTAGGGTCAAAGAGGGTTATAAATTGGTGTGAGAAGTTAGGATTAGGATATATTGTTAGAAGTTAGTGTTACAAATTGGAGTTTTCATCATTAACTGCTAAAATGCTAACCAGCTATATAGATGAATGAATTTCAGGCTAAAACCCAAAATTCCTGCTCTTATCGCTGATTGTTTCTTCCATAAATTATACTTCCGCCTTGATAGTCGTTAACTCGCGTTCTGCGTGACGACATCTCAGATAAATATTTGTGTATCACTATGCACTTCATTTAGTATAACAGGTGTGAACTTTTGTTCCCTGTATCAATCTTGGTGAATCATATTCAGTATTTTTGTAATAAATAAGCATTTTTCGTCTTTATGTTCTAATATCCAGCGTATGTTAAAAAAGTCAGTGTGTAAATGAGCTTATCTTGGTTTGATAATGACTTTTTTAAACAACCTGTAACGGGAATGTGTTTTTGAAGATTTAATAAATCTCGATAATGTAATAAGAAGACGGAGATTATCAGAACTATGTGATATATTAGCGCAATACATTTCCAACAATCTGATCACACATATACTTGTTAAGAGCATTTATATATAAAAATAAAGGTCAACTAGACTGGAAATGAGGTAAGAGGAGATAAGGATAATAATAATGTTCAGATTATTATTATTATTCTTATCTCCTCTTACCTCATTTCCAGTCTAGTTGACCTTTATTTTTATATATAAATGCTCTTAACAAGTATATGTGTGATCAGATTGTTGGAAATGTATTGCGCTAATATATCACATACTTCTGATAATCTCCGTCTTCTTATTACATTATCGAAATTTATAAAAGGGACTAATTGCTTTAAATTTAATAAATCGTCGTTTGCACCAGTGCTCTGTGTTCTTAATTTGCTTTGTGGAGATTACAGTCGTTCCCGATAGTCATATATAAACAATAAGACAGATGATATAACAGATGTGACACGGAGACAACAACAAGTACTTCAATTTGTCCTTACATTAATCCACTGTTTTAAATCTCCAGCTTCTTTTATTAAATACCGTTTAATAGGATGATACCAACTGGAAAAGAAAAATTTCAAGTTTTACAGTTGGACTTTCATCTATCAAGTGAACCAATTTAGTGTGAAAATTAATACTAATCCAAGATAAACGAATTTAGTTCTATATCACGAACGATTTCAAGTAAAAGAAGTGGTTCACTACAAATTATTCAATCTGAAAATAATTAACCTTTCAATTCACTGTTATTCCCAAGTAATTCTTTAATTATTCTCAGTTAGTTGGTGAAGTTAATCAAGAAAAAACCGAAAGTTCATATATATATATATATATATATATATATATATATATATATATATATATACCTTATAGATTCCTAAGATTTTCGATATGAGTATACAAACAACCTCCGGATGCCAATGAAATTGCACAAGCTTTTGAAAAGTATACTTAACGAAATATACTAGTTGGTTCTGAGAGCCGAAGTCGATAAATCGTAGTGCTCTATATGACTCATGATTTTAGAAAGCTACTATAATTTCTATAATATGGGATAAGAACATTTGGTTAATAAATGATCCGCTCAGACTATTAAAGTTATTACCATGCTTTGATTGGTCACGAATACATATTTTGAAAATTCATAGAACAAAACTAGTAAGATAATATATAGACATTATGAAATAGTACCGTTTGGGTTATATGAACCCGAACGCCGATAAGACGATAGTGTTAAATGCTCCAATAAGTGAATATGTTGTCACGTGTCGGATTGCTAATGTAGTTGATTGTTTTGTAGACACTAATATTATCTGTTAAAACCACTTGACAAGCAATTTTATATAACAGGTTCGTCCCATTACATGATTTAGTATTGGTGAATTATTACTACAATTATTGTATATTTTAAGTGCTTTATTTTGTTTCAGTCTTTAGTAATACCATGATATGATTTCATACTGGAACTTCAGATTCGGAATACCCGTTTCCCTTTTCTGTGCCCTAGTAAAGTTGTACTGTATGATTGCATCACAACCAATTCGTAATGCGAAACTATATTTAGCTTCTAATTTTACGATATATTTCAATAACATTACCTGTGACATATGTACTTCTTTATACAACAGTAGGAAAGTTAGTGTTACTGAGATGTAACCAGGGAAATGTGTCGTAAATTTTATAATGTGAAGATAAAGTAGTTGAAGCAATTACCTCAGAACAAGACAATATCGAAAAACTATAATAAATTTGCTTAATCACAGTAGACTATATGGATGAAATATTTATTACGTATTATTCTTTCCTACTTTTGTGAAAACATCGAAGATATAAGCATCTTAGCATTTGTTAGTACTGAGTATGCGAACTTTATATTCCTTTGTGCAGATGGTGACACCCCAAAACGAAAGGAGTAAGGAAGTTAGTAAACCAGGTTACGGACACTCATCGGCTAAGACAAGATATAGGTTATACAAGCCAAAAAACATACTGCACCCACGTTAAAGTATGAATTTTCTTATGCCAAATTGGTGCAAACCCCTAAACCCTACAATACATGTTGTGAGCTCAATAGTAAGCCGTAGATATCCTGAAACGTTGCCTTAAAAATACTAAAACTCGTGTTTCAAAACACGTGACTTGGATGATAATTGGCTTAACGTTATCTTTCCTCATTCCGGTTGCAGATCGCAAAATACTACAATGACTTGTTATTTCTTACCCCGTTTCTTACTACTGACGCTTTTATTGTTTGCACTTGTGCTGATATTTCTCTACTTTTTCGAAGTGTGACAATTCAAAAGGACAAGCCACTATGTATTCTCTGCTAGTAAATGATGGGTCATATTTTTGGTCTCCGTAGGAAGATATCGAAATCACGTTTGAATTTGATGGTTACAAAGAATAGAGCCCATCATAATGTTCATCATCTGGAGAGGAATTATTAAAGAACAGTATGAGACCGTCAAATAGACCAAATATCGCTTAGTGAACATCAGTCGATCGCCATTTTATGTGAATAAGTTGTACTCGTATCAATTTTCAACATTGGTGAAATATTGATGTTAACTAATATTTTTGTTGAAACAGCAAGAAAGTTATTCCTGTGAATGAACTATCTCTTCTTTGATGTTTGGATAAAATTAACCTGGAAAAATTGATCGCTGGTTTTGAATTTATCTCAGGGGTTATTACTAACTATTGAGTTAGTAAATAAGGAACTCTTGATTGATTATGAAATATCTGAGAAAATAATCTGTAGCATTTAGTCACGGCATAGACCGCCACTATAAACTAGTCAGCATAACACCATAATACACTAAGTTCAACTACTAAACCCCTCAAAAGCTAACATAATTATCATGTTTGTTTGTTGACAATCGAGAACATTGATCATCTATCTCACCCTAATGTACCAGATGATTATACTATAATTATAACAATAATTTCCATCTGAGACCTTGATGCTGATTACAGAGGACATTACATGAAACCCAATACCAAAACATCTAACGGGATTACGCAACTGCTACGTGAGACGCTTATAAACTGTAACATCAAAAACTATAAACGCGTCAAGTTCCTAAGCCACACTGCCACGGTTGAATGTGAGGAGCAAGACATTCAGGCTGTGGAGTAACATCTCTGCCGGATTTTAGTACTAAATCTTTTCCCATTGTATCGCAGAACATGAGGTGACCTCATATTGGTATTCCGTATCCTTAATGACGATTTTGGTGTCAACATGTCTTACCTTTCTGCTTCCACTACGACTACTCATCTCAGAGGCCGTAGTAAGAAGGTTCAAACACCTCGATCTCGTAAACTCAGAGTAGCGATCCTCTTTTATCGTCGAGTGGTCTATTACTGGAACACCTCACTCAAACACGTAGTATCAGGCTGCTCAGTGAGCACTTTTAGAGAGAGGCTCAAGCTTTCATTGGAAAATAAGCTGCATGGATTAACACAAGTCCACCGACCTACTATTCTTATTACTAAAAACTGAAAAATAAATGAGATGACAGGCAACAAGACTGTAAAGGTAGATAAATCCCCAAAATAAATAGTTCTTCATGTCTTCGACACTAATGCGGACCTCACTAATTTTACTGGACGCACCTAGCTGAAGTTGTTCGGTCAAGCATCCATGCCAGATGATCAGTGGGGACGCCGTGCTACGCAAACTTTGCAACTGCAAGTCAGCTTTGACCAGATGCTTTCGCCACACTGCCAAGGTTGAATGTGAGGAGCAAGACATTCAGGCTGTGGAGTAACATCTCTGCCGGATTTTCGTACTAATCAGAATGTGAAACTGACACGCTTTCCTTTCTGTAGTCTCAACATACGAATAGGATAAATCTAAGGGCAAACCCAGTAGAAATCCTCACGGTATATTAGAAAAAGTACAATAATATAGTCACAACAATTTATATTAATCAGAAAAAATGATAAATGTACAGATTTGGAGCACAGAATCCTAACCTTAAAAAAACAAATAGTATTCTCACCACAACTAACATCACATTTTACAGTTCATCGTGGTCACCAGATGGCTCGTCTGACGATTTTGAATCGCCTGGAAGCTCTTCCGGTTCTTTTGTTTCTTCAGCCTCCTCTTTATTGTCACCTTTCGCACTTGACTGTTCCTTAGCAACTTCAGCATCGTATCGTTTTCGCCAAAGTCGCTCGCCTTCTTGCTTAGCGAAATCCGGACTGTCAGTAATTAAAATGTTGTCGAAGATTGATCCTGAATCGACTTGCCACAGATCAAAGCCGACATAACCAATGTCGTTCAGAATATACAATTCAGGATCATGTTTGTATTCTGGATTGTCAATCTGTATGGGTTTCCATTCTCCTTTGTATTTTGGATTATCGATACGTCTTGGTGTCCATTCACCTTTATATTCAGGATTGTCTTTTTGGGGACGTTCCCACTCACCATCCATAGCATCATCCCAATCATCTGGCTTTTTGGCATCCATATCAGGTATCGTTTTAGGCTGATCCCAATTATCAGGTTTCTTGTCATCCGGATCATCGATAAATTGCTCGTCAACCCAGTCATCAGGCTTCTTATCATTTGGGTCCTATAAAAAACATAAATTATATTCAACAATCCTACGTCAATCTTTTTGGGTGGAAGCATATCCCAATCATCTTCTAATGAACCTTCTTCCACTTTTTCGTTATCAACTAAAACTTCGTATTTGTTGTTTGGATTCACAATTAGTGTGTACATATGAGTTTTTTGGTCATCTTTGCAGGGTATTTCTTTTTTAATCAGGTGATTTTTTCCTTTATAGTTGAAAATAACATGGATTTTCTTTGTGGCCATGCCGCAAATATCAGGACCTGTAACAAAATTACCAAGTGAACAAGAGCTTTACCAAACATGATCTTGTAAGGCGTTTCGCCATGAAAGTTTTTAGGATCAATATCTGAACCAAGAAGTTTAATATAAGCTCCTCCGCAGCTGACAGTTTTATCAAACTTGACAGTAAATTGGAGAACCATTGTTTTGTCACGGTTGCTGAACGGTTCAGAGATCTTACGTGCAATACCATAAAATCTGGCATCTTGAGTTGTTTTCAAGCCCAAATCCTCAATTGGGTCAACTGGAGATTTCCCAGCTTCTACTTTGAATTCTCCTTGCTTCTCGGCATTATATGTTGATTGCACCCAATTCTCAATAGATTCTGAAATTATCAACAAAATAATAACTATTGATCAAAGAGTTACCATTAGGAAATGTTTCCGAAAACCAAACTTCATGTCCCAGAGCGTATTCTGACAGCAACAAAACCACCAAAACAGAGAGCATCTCGATAGACAGAATCGTGTCGCGTTAGTCAAATCATGATCGCAAGGTTTATATACGTAAATAGCGGCCAATCACAGAACTCCACAAAAGTGTTACCGAACAATTTTTAACCGTTTAAACAATTTCTTTCAAGAAACCCACATTTTAACTGGGTACAAAAGGTTTTATCCCTATATGTTTCATGAATCCATAGAATCAGCAATAAGGCACACGTCTACCGAACATTCCCGTGAAATATCATTTATTATGTGTGAGATATGTAAAACTAACAGGTGTTATCTCATTTTGAATATGTTCACAGTATAAGATCCTCTTTTCCGGGAAATGATCATATTTTCGTTATTTCACTAAGCCATAGACATATCATCCATCAAACCTAACCGGTTCTACTTTAGACAGCAGATCACTGAATGTCAGGGTCAAAGGTACTCAACACGGATTAATCAGTGAAACTCAACAGACTAACCTATGCAACAATCTTTTTAATACACACCCCTCTGATTTGCTCTTAGTAAATGCAGCTGTTCTCTTAAGACCTTATTTTTTATAGACAGTCACCAATAAGAACGATATACATGTTTATCGCGACAGAACAAACCGGGTTGGATATTAACCGCGGAGTATTGCTTTGAAATATTCTCAGAGGTTGCACTATTCCCGCTGATCGAGTAGACCTGCCATTGACATTGATCATCCACAATGATTTCTTACAGTTTAATATTGATCCGGTAGTAAATACGCAACAAGTTAATGGATCGCCTTTGAAATGACGTTCTAAACATTGTATTAAATCTGACGATTTTCAGCTGCTGAATCAGATGAACTAAAACTGTTTCCATCACCTGATCAAAGTTTGTAGCAAAACTCCCATGATTAATGACTGTATTCTCAAGACGAACAAAAAAGGGCATATCTAGCCTTTGAAATTCCTATTATGGAAGATCGAACCTTACAACACATTTTTAGGAAAGTTTAGAGGTCTCACTATTGAGCGACCGCATGCTGATAATCTCTGACCATTTATTTGTGGGAATATGGGACAATCAAACCAACTAGCACACCTTGGGTTGTTTTTGACCATACGGAAACTAAGAAGCGCTCTTATATTAGGAACAAGGTACTAACATTATCATCACGATAATTTCAGGGAACTTAGGGGTTGAAGACATCATAAACTAGTCGAGAGGTAGTCATCGGAAACCATTGACGTTTATTGGGACGGATGGTAGATACGAAATTAAAGTAAATTAAACCCTGAAGTTATTTTGTTATATTATCTGTCATGCTGGAAATATTATATTTCATAATCTCAGGTTGACAACAGCTAAAATTCAGACTTTTTGGTCCGTTTCCGTGGTCGTATATATTATTCCCACACGTCTCGACACTTACAGCACGATATCAGCCTATTTAGCAAGTCATGTTTCCTTAGTGGGCAGATTATACGGATATATTACTGAGCATGAACTTGTAGTGGCATTGGGCCTTACCACGAGACAATATGAGAAATAGACATTAAACATTTAACGCGTAGAAATACAGAAGAATGGAGAAGGCGGGAATAATAAATTGAATTAATACGAGTTAATCTTATGGCATGGCTCGACCATGCAGGCGTGGTCCCTCCTGCTAAATGTTATCTTGTATCTTCTATTCATAATAAATATATTCTATCTCTGGCCTAAGCTCGTTCTCTATCACGTATTTGTAATTGTTACGATGCAATGAATCGGTGTAGACGATGATGTAACTTCCACATAAGATCTTATAAATTAGGCAGTTACATCATGATAAATCTACAATTTTAGGATACGGTCTATTATTAGAGCAGTGCTAATATCATAGTAGACCGTAATTCTAAATTGGTCAGCCCGACTTAAGAAACGCAACCTCTAATTCTTCATCCATATTTCCACTTTAACTTTTTCGATCGATATTTACTTATCTAAACCCATTATTCTAATAGTCCTCTGAGTAATGCTCATATGTATTATCTTAACGTTATATCGATTAATACTCATAACTTACTAGCTTAATCAATAATAAAAACTGGTCATCTACATTAATTAAGCAGCTTTGATGGTTGGTTAACAAGCTTTAATAGCATTAACATGCTTCAGCGAAACAAACTGGTTTTAGCATCAAGCTCTAGCAAATATGACCTGTAAATAACCTAAATATACATCGGCTAACAATGCAATCAAGGACTAAATAGTTATCCGGATCTGATTCTTAGTGTTCCCTCACTTAACACATTCTATTTTCAAACTATACACTATCCTGCAATATCTTTTCTTCCGACCACTGCCTGCGTAATTTCCAATTGCTGAGTTCCATGGCCTAACAGGATGCAAATGCCAGAAATTTACGGTGAGTTTGAACTAAAGATTTTCTGCAATCTTAGGTCTCGTTTAGACTGTTCGTCAGGCAATGCTACATATTTGGCTTAAATTAATTTTGGACTTACACAAATCCAGTTTTCAATGCTGGGTTAATCCAAGAATTTAGTCGACAGTATCTCGTGTATAGTCCGGATTCGAATTACTGTCCAATTCAAATCATCATTACTTGTGAGCGAAAACAACCCAGGCGAGTTTTACTTTTTCCCTTTCCTGGTTCATTTATTATGATTTAAGTACTTCTTAACTTAGATTTTTTCTGTTAGACTGGTTTTGTATATTTCATACGAGCCACTTCCAGGACTAAGTAAAAATATTTAATACTTTTACACCACAACATTCTACTAAGAAAACGTTCTGTTTAAAGGCATTTCCTATTTTTAGTTCCCTTTGCACACATTTATAAATATCGATAGGTTAACTACAGCGACGTCTTATGTAAACTTTATAACTCATCATGTTCTTAACTGAAATTCCATAAGTTGTCTCGATTTTGAAAAATATTTTTCATTTTGGCCCTGTTTATTATTTTTAATTTGCCATATATCTCAAGAACCTGCATGTTAATCTGGCCCGTACATGCATTGCATTATATCCCTATGCCTCTTAAATTTAAAAATCATCTGAATCGCCTCTAACATTTTCAATAAAACCGTCATAGACATTACTGCTATACGTATTTGGGTTTACGAATTGGTCTAGTGTATTAGTAGCCTAAAAAGACGAACATATAAGGGATAATAAAGTCACCAAATCTAGGTATTATCATACTGCACTAATTTAATAACTAAATTCTCATGTTGTTCGACAAACAAATATTTAAAATTAGATTTCCGAAGCCTATTATTAAAATTAACATTATGTACACGAATTTATTTAAATTACCATTAGTAATATAAACAGGTAACTCGGATTCGTTCACGCTACGAATTTCTGATAATTTTGAATCACACAAAGCAACAGCATCTATTTTTCACTGGATTATCCTCAATCAACACTATAATTATTTTAACATAATGGTTTCAGGATATCGTCATAAAGCATTGTCATGACTTGACAGTCACGTAATATGATTGATAAAGTTGACGAAACTATTAACAAATCGGTCAGCAAATTGACTTATAATTATCATTAAGTAGTGTTGTTTTTCTTTTCATTCACTACGGATGATTACAGTATGTTTATCAGTTGCTCATTCAGTAAATATCTCAAAACCTTGTCAGTCTAATTGAAGGTTTAGCGACACAATCATGCATGCAAACAATCAGTATAAGCAGTCGAGCATATCTCCTGCAAACTGAAAACATAAATGTCGAATTTACCCCAACATTGACTAAAATTCAAGCCATTATCATAGACATGAGTTGGGAGTGTACTCCCCTTGGTTACTACTTATGTTCTCCCTGGTAATCCCATGAGCATCACTCACTGTTAATCATCTTGTAAAAACTTATTTAGACGAATACATCTTGCAGCACCACATCACCTAAAAATGTGGCACATAGGCCTAACTGATTTCAATAACTTATAATCACTATATCTCAATGAAATAGCATTCCGTCTTATACTAAACTGGCACTTGCAACTAACTTGTATGTACCATCAGCCGATAGGTATGAATATAAATAAATAGTCTATGGCATATCAGAACATTGAGTCTAGAGCATATCTCTAACGGATACACTCATGTTTAACGAATCGCTCTTATCTATCTGTCCAAAATCCACATAATTATTACTTTTCACGTACTTAAAAATTTTTGATTACAATTCATATGTATTAGTTGTATTACTAACTTCTATCACGGTCAAGTAAAAGTGAGGTCGAGAAAATCTCCTCATATCTAAATAAACCGTATCAAACTAACTGGAACACTAGTTAGAATTCTTCTCCGCGCTTATACTTTTGTTCTTTCAGTTAGCCTACTAATACAGATGCAATTGGAACTCAACGCATGGACAACTTACCGGCACATACGTTATTTGATTTCATAATTTAGACCAAATATAATACCACTTTTAAAATTTCTACAATATTGATTGTTTTTAATATTTCTAAACAGAAAATGTTATTAACCTACGGCTATTACTAACTATCTTACGGCGACTTATTAAAATATCCCTATACGTAGTCATTTCATTATAATTATAATCCCACTTTGTTTAGCTCAAATAATCTCCGCCCAAATTTTCATTTTAAGCGTGTTAAGCCTTAAACCAGACACTTTAAAATTATTATGTGTGTTTCCCGACCAGATGCTGCCGCCTTCTTTTTTGATTTATCTTTCAGTTCATCGATACCCTGATGATTCTTATTATTCTTGCTAACCTCCGGCGCGCGACAATCCCTCACAACTTGGTATCGAATCAACGTCACGTTGATTCTGGTGGGAAAGAAGTGTAGTGGCATTGGGCCCTACCACGAGACAATATGAGAAATAGACATTAAACATTTAACGCGTAGAAATACAGAAGAATGGAGAAGGCGGGAATAATAAATTGAATTAATACGAGTTAATCTTATGGCATGGCTCGACCATGCAGGCGTGGTCCCTCCTGCTAAATGTTATCTTGTATCTTCTATTCATAATAAATATATTCTATCTCTGGCCTAAGCTCGTTCTCTATCACGTATTTGTAATTGTTACGATGCAATGAATCGGTGTAGACGATGATGTAACTTCCACGTAAGATCTAATAAATACGCAACAAGTTAATGGATCGCCTTTGAAATGACGTTCTAAACATTGTATTAAATCTGACGATTTTCAGCTGCTGAATCAGATGAACTAAAACTGTTTCCATCACCTGATCAAAGTTTGTAGCAAAACTCCCATGATTAATGACTGTATTCTCAAGACGAACAAAAAAGGGCATATCTAGCCTTTGAAATTCCTATTATGGAAGATCGAACCTTACAACACATTTTTAGGAAAGTTTAGAGGTCTCACTATTGAGCGACCGCATGCTGATAATCTCTGACCATTTATTTGTGGGAATATGGGACAATCAAACCAACTAGCACACCTTGGGTTGTTTTTGACCATACGGAAACTAAGAAGCGCTCTTATATTAGGAACAAGGTACTAACATTATCATCACGATAATTTCAGGGAACTTAGGGGTTGAAGACATCATAAACTAGTCGAGAGGTAGTCATCGGAAACCATTGACGTTTATTGGGACGGATGGTAGATACGAAATTAAAGTAAATTAAACCCTGAAGTTATTTTGTTATATTATCTGTCATGCTGGAAATATTATATTTCATAATCTCAGGTTGACAACAGCTAAAATTCAGACTTTTTGGTCCGTTTCCGTGGTCGTATATATTATTCCCACACGTCTCGACACTTACAGCACGATATCAGCCTATTTAGCAAGTCATGTTTCCTTAGTGGGCAGATTATACGGATATATTACTGAGCATGAACTTGTAGTGGCATTGGGCCTTACCACGAGACAATATGAGAAATAGACATTAAACATTTAACGCGTAGAAATACAGAAGAATGGAGAAGGCGGGAATAATAAATTGAATTAATACGAGTTAATCTTATGGCATGGCTCGACCATGCAGGCGTGGTCCCTCCTGCTAAATGTTATCTTGTATCTTCTATTCATAATAAATATATTCTATCTCTGGCCTAAGCTCGTTCTCTATCACGTATTTGTAATTGTTACGATGCAATGAATCGGTGTAGACGATGATGTAACTTCCACATAAGATCTTATAAATTAGGCAGTTACATCATGATAAATCTACAATTTTAGGATACGGTCTATTATTAGAGCAGTGCTAATATCATAGTAGACCGTAATTCTAAAAACTCAATAAATCGTACTTGAGAGGTAGGACTTCATAATTTTGGATGAGAATCCATAAAGCTCTGTCACGACATGTTATCAAAGGATCTAAAGGTGCAGTTGGTTCTGTTTAGCCTTAGCAAAGTAGTAGTGTTGTCATATCTGAAATGTGTCATACAAATTGTCGATACACATGCTCAAGGATCTATCAAGCTAAGGCCACAATAGTTCTGCTAGCTTGAAACAAGTAATATTGTAAATGACTTGGCAAACTCTGATGTAACTAGTTAAGTCTCTATTGTTATTACTCATAAGACGCAAAATCAATAAGTCGTTTTTAATGTGTGGGTTACATGGATTAGTGGAGATATGCCTGACAAGCTAATTTTGTAAATAGTTTTTAATGTTATTTGTATTTATTTTGTCAATTTTTCACTGTATGTACATTTATTATTAAATGACTGTACGTGTTGTTTAAGTGAATGATCTTGAACACACTTTCCGTTGTGTAACTTACATAGCATGACATACTGTTGATTCCTAACAAATACATCGCTGCATATATAGCCCTCGTTCTACTTTCGTTTGTGATTGCGTTAACAGAAACCTAAACCGAATATTATCTGCATTTATAGACTGTGATTAGGAATATATCATACCTTGCGTTGGATTACACTACTGAGGAGTTCATCAACGTGATTGGAATTACCAAACATTTATGATTGTGAATCATCAGCGCCAGACCAAAGCCGAACACATCAATTTGGTGAATTTAAGTAAAGTCCCTATTTTCTGTTGTATTGGTAACAATTAACTTATATATATATATATATATATATATATATATATATATTAACGTTACTATTGATCTTTAATAACATTGTTCATACTTTTTACGTTCATACATTGTCTGGTCCACCACAATTATCAGGTGAGCTTTTGAATCCATTATAGATGTTATACTGTTTACATTTTTTTACTTGATACACTAGTCCATTTTGTTTTTTTCTAAACCATGTACTCTCCCAGTAAGCTTGTCGATATGGATAGCCCACCAACCAATCCTCTTAATTCATCACAGCCATAGGATAATATTTTGAGCTCAATCAATACTATTTCTGAGTTAAGACTACCGACTTACTGCATTACCAACCCTAGAATTTGGTTCGCATAGGTAGAAGCACTATTTTTTAGCGAGAGGTATACTCTCTAAAGCGACCAAATATGCTCACGTCGTTGGTGCATTACCTATTGAAATAGCAACGGAAGTTGGCGACCTGATCGACAACGTACCTAAAACCGACCCCTACGACAAGATCAAAGCGGCAGTAATTCAACGCACATCACTTTCAGACGAAAAACGTCTACAGCAACTGCTTACCTCATGCGAGCTAGGGGATAAAGAGACCTTCACAGTCACTCCGACACATGAAACAGCTAGCCGGCCCCTACAAACATGAAGAAGCACTACTTAAACAAATGTGGTTCCAACGGTTGCCACATAATGTCAGACAAATTCTCAGCCTCGGCCAATCTTGATGATTTAGCCGATATAGCGGATAAAATGATGGAAATTTATCCTGACGTCAGAGGCTAAGCGCCATACGAACGTCTAGTAAAGATTTTACGAATACATCCCTTGACATCCAGCAACAACTGACTCAATTCACAACTCAATTACATCGCTACAAGCTACTATTGCGAGCATACAGTCCCGACCGCATAAATCCATTGTCAGAAAAAGATTGCTGTCTAGACATCGCTCCAGTTCCTCCAAGCAGGTAACTGGCATTTGCTGGTACCACTCGAAATATGGTGGTAAAGCACGTCGTTGCATTCAACCGTGCAGTTTTACAACAAACAGACAAGAACATCAAGGAAACCGGCCAGACAGTAATGGCGGAGTCTGTTACTGACCAACACGTTAGCCGCCTCTTTCACGTCAGGGATCGTATTTCTGGCTCGGACTTCTTAGTCGACACAGGGGCAGAAATCAGCATTATCCCGCTTCATCTCTTCCGAAGACAACAAACAACAAACACGAAGCTGACTCTCATAGCGGCTAACGAGTCAATCATCAAAACGTACGGAGAACAATCACTCATATTAGACCTCGGACTCCACAGACGATTCACATGAGTTTTCAAAGTTGCGCATGTCAAACAACCCATCCTCGGAGCAGATTTCCTCAGTGCCTACAGCTTAATAGTGGACATGACTAAGAAGAGACTAACCGATGTAAATACACGTTTACAGGTAAATAGTACACTTTCCACCGACTATGAAATCTATGATGTACGAACAATGAAACATGCGAACAGCGTTTTCAACGACAATCTGATAGAACACGAGTGCATTACGAAAGCAGATTACCAAGAGGAATGCAACTGATAGCAGGTGCGACATCACATCACTACCACCAGCCCCCTATTTGCGCCAGGGCGAGGAGACTACCCCCAAACAAGTTGCAGGCGGCTAAGAAGGAATTCGAACATATAATGCAACTTGGTATTATTGGGCCATCTAACAGCCCTTGGGCCTCGCCACTATATAGGGTACCGAAAAAAGACCAAGACTGGCATCCGTGTGGTGACTACTGACCATTGAACAATCAAACCATTCCTGATAAGTACCCAATTCCACATATACATGACTTTTCACTAAAATTATACGGTAAACGCATTTTTTCGAAACTCTACCTAGTGCGAGCATATCATCAAATTCCGATAGCACCGGAAGACATTGAAAAACAGCCATAATCACACTTCTTGGTTTGTTTGAGTTTCTAAGGATGCCATCCGGACTGAAAATCGCTTGTACTATTGGGGATTCTTCGATAATCACAGTTTCCATGGTCAATTATCTTGGCATAACTTTTTCTGATATTATCTCTTCGTCTTCTCATGTTTTACTGCTATCAAAGAACGTTTCCCTTCTGGATTATGACGTAACGATGATGCATTCCTTTGAGATTACTCAACATTTACTCTTATGATTTGTCAACTCTTGTGTATAATCTGTTATTCTTTACCGTTTTCCATCATTATTTCTCAGGCTTTTGAGAAAAACTGCTGTATTACGGAGATAGCTGTAGGTAGTTAGAAAGGTGCATGGCGAATATTTTGTAGTCATTATTAATATGATTGTGGACAAACTACTAAAGTCTTGCAAACTCCAGGTAGGTGTTATTTTATCTGATACTAAACATCCGATTCAACCACTTCTTTCTCCTTGTACATCTTCTGGTAGAACGGAACGTCAATACATTACAACCCATGCACGCAAGCAAAAGTACAAGAGTTCTACAATGATTAGCAAATGTACTATGTGATAATCAGACTGTTGGGGTTGACCTAGTCAATAACTTGTATTCATAAACATGTTTTTAATTAAAAAATTGTACGGACTCAAATCTTTAAAAATTTCACTTTATCGCAGGTATTTATCTACCTAACCTTAATATATATGTGTACAGTTAACGGTTTTCATCACCACTTTTTCTATTTTGTGAAAGAAACTTGTTGAAATACATTGTTCTGAAAACTCCACATTGTATCAAGCACATACTATTGAATAATAATAATTCTTCCGTCGCTATTGCACGAAATTTCAAATAAACTTGTCGATCTGATCAAATCTGAGACTACCTAACCACTTTAGAAAAGCCTTTTCTGAGGGTATTATTAACGATACTTGTCATAACCAAACCAAAGAGATACAAGCCACAGTATCTGTACATGTAATTGAGGAATCTGTTGTTCCATCGCTCTTTATACTCAAACCCAGTAATTGACCGGGGCTTGATAGTTCACATCCAAAATCTCCGTCTTCTCACACAGACACTGTTTCAATATCGCTCATGATGTTCTTCAAAATGTCCCTTACCTGCACTCAACATCCTTGAGATTACAAAATACTATAGTTAGCCCTATATTTGAAGATGGTCAGAGACAGATCGTATTTAACTGCCGACCTGTCAGTCTAAACAGAATAGTGGTTAAGTTGCTTGAAAAGATGAGTCACGTAGAATCATACAATCTGTTGGCTACCGAGCAACTTGCATTTCGAAACATGCACTCATGCTTGACCAACCTATTACAAGAGAGGATCGGACAGAAGCCCTAGATAACGGTGTGTCTGTCGATGTGACATTCATTTATAGTTTATTTATTTAAACCCATTCACATTGTTATGTTTGCGCCACACAAATCAATTGATTTGTGTGAGGGCTGAAATAATGCACGGATACCCACACTTGAGCAGATGGTCTTCTTAGGGAGCCACTCCTCGAGCCTATGACCTAGAGTTCTGGTCCAAAAGGCAGTGAAGTAATGTTAGATGCAGCCAACGGCAGTCGGTGATCAACAATTGGCCCATACGCTATTTGTTCCCTCAGGAGCCTGTGTGCATCATTGATTTGGAACCAGGGTTTTCCAACCTCCCAAGGTGGATCGTCCATACCCACCAACCCGGTTGGAACACTGGACCTTCGCTTTCAAGTTCCATTCCCGTACGTATCAGGGCATTCGGGAACCTTAGTGAAACATTTCGAAAGGCTTCTCACTCCGGTATTATAGAGAAGATCTCGAGCTTGGGAATAATAGGTGCTGCACAGGAATGGTTATAAACTTCCACTATGGCTGGAGACAGAGGGTGAGGGACAAAGTCCCAATGGAAGCATGTCAAGAATAATGTTCACTAAGGCACCATCTTAGACTCGCTACTTTTTCTTCTCTACGTTAGCGAATAACCACGACTGTTTTCGATATTATTGTCTACAGATGGTGTCAAAAAATGAAGAACAATAGGTAGTGAGGTCGATCATGTCGATCTCTAATCTAGCCTAGACGAGTATGTTAGATGGTCTCGAAGTTGGTACTTAGAAATTGGTTTTAAAAAGTGTGCCACTACACATCAAACATGGTGGCGCTCACCAGTATGCCGTACCAATGCAGCATGGTTATTGAGTATTTTTCAAACTCCCTCAAGACGCATAATTCAAGCGCCTGAATCTTTTCCCATTGTATCGCAGAACATGAGGTGACCTCATATTGGTATTCCGTATCCTTAATGACGATTTTGGTGTCAACATGTCTTACCTTTCTGCTTCCACTACGACTACTCATCTCAGAGGCCGTAGTAAGAAGGTTCAAACACCTCGATCTCGTAAACTCAGAGTAGCGATCCTCTTTTATCGTCGAGTGGTCTATTACTGGAACACCTCACTCAAACACGTAGTATCAGGCTGCTCAGTGAGCACTTTTAGAGAGAGGCTCAAGCTTTCATTGGAAAATAAGCTGCATGGATTAACACAAGTCCACCGACCTACTATTCTTATTACTAAAAACTGAAAAATAAATGAGATGACAGGCAACAAGACTGTAAAGGTAGATAAATCCCCAAAATAAATAGTTCTTCATGTCTTCGACACTAATGCGGACCTCACTAATTTTACTGGACGCACCTAGCTGAAGTTGTTCGGTCAAGCATCCATGCCAGATGATCAGTGGGGACGCCGTGCTACGCAAACTTTGCAACTGCAAGTCAGCTTTGACCAGATGCTTTCGCCACACTGCCAAGGTTGAATGTGAGGAGCAAGACATTCAGGCTGTGGAGTAACATCTCTGCCGGATTTTCGTACTAATCAGAATGTGAAACTGACACGCTTTCCTTTCTGTAGTCTCAACATACGAATAGGATAAATCTAAGGGCAAACCCAGTAGAAATCCTCACGGTATATTAGAAAAAGTACAATAATATAGTCACAACAATTTATATTAATCAGAAAAAATGATAAATGTACAGATTTGGAGCACAGAATCCTAACCTTAAAAAAACAAATAGTATTCTCACCACAACTAACATCACATTTTACAGTTCATCGTGGTCACCAGATGGCTCGTCTGACGATTTTGAATCGCCTGGAAGCTCTTCCGGTTCTTTTGTTTCTTCAGCCTCCTCTTTATTGTCACCTTTCGCACTTGACTGTTCCTTAGCAACTTCAGCATCGTATCGTTTTCGCCAAAGTCGCTCGCCTTCTTGCTTAGCGAAATCCGGACTGTCAGTAATTAAAATGTTGTCGAAGATTGATCCTGAATCGACTTGCCACAGATCAAAGCCGACATAACCAATGTCGTTCAGAATATACAATTCAGGATCATGTTTGTATTCTGGATTGTCAATCTGTATGGGTTTCCATTCTCCTTTGTATTTTGGATTATCGATACGTCTTGGTGTCCATTCACCTTTATATTCAGGATTGTCTTTTTGGGGACGTTCCCACTCACCATCCATAGCATCATCCCAATCATCTGGCTTTTTGGCATCCATATCAGGTATCGTTTTAGGCTGATCCCAATTATCAGGTTTCTTGTCATCCGGATCATCGATAAATTGCTCGTCAACCCAGTCATCAGGCTTCTTATCATTTGGGTCCTATAAAAAACATAAATTATATTCAACAATCCTACGTCAATCTTTTTGGGTGGAAGCATATCCCAATCATCTTCTAATGAACCTTCTTCCACTTTTTCGTTATCAACTAAAACTTCGTATTTGTTGTTTGGATTCACAATTAGTGTGTACATATGAGTTTTTTGGTCATCTTTGCAGGGTATTTCTTTTTTAATCAGGTGATTTTTTCCTTTATAGTTGAAAATAACATGGATTTTCTTTGTGGCCATGCCGCAAATATCAGGACCTGTAACAAAATTACCAAGTGAACAAGAGCTTTACCAAACATGATCTTGTAAGGCGTTTCGCCATGAAAGTTTTTAGGATCAATATCTGAACCAAGAAGTTTAATATAAGCTCCTCCGCAGCTGACAGTTTTATCAAACTTGACAGTAAATTGGAGAACCATTGTTTTGTCACGGTTGCTGAACGGTTCAGAGATCTTACGTGCAATACCATAAAATCTGGCATCTTGAGTTGTTTTCAAGCCCAAATCCTCAATTGGGTCAACTGGAGATTTCCCAGCTTCTACTTTGAATTCTCCTTGCTTCTCGGCATTATATGTTGATTGCACCCAATTCTCAATAGATTCTGAAATTATCAACAAAATAATAACTATTGATCAAAGAGTTACCATTAGGAAATGTTTCCGAAAACCAAACTTCATGTCCCAGAGCGTATTCTGACAGCAACAAAACCACCAAAACAGAGAGCATCTCGATAGACAGAATCGTGTCGCGTTAGTCAAATCATGATCGCAAGGTTTATATACGTAAATAGCGGCCAATCACAGAACTCCACAAAAGTGTTACCGAACAATTTTTAACCGTTTAAACAATTTCTTTCAAGAAACCCACATTTTAACTGGGTACAAAAGGTTTTATCCCTATATGTTTCATGAATCCATAGAATCAGCAATAAGGCACACGTCTACCGAACATTCCCGTGAAATATCATTTATTATGTGTGAGATATGTAAAACTAACAGGTGTTATCTCATTTTGAATATGTTCACAGTATAAGATCCTCTTTTCCGGGAAATGATCATATTTTCGTTATTTCACTAAGCCATAGACATATCATCCATCAAACCTAACCGGTTCTACTTTAGACAGCAGATCACTGAATGTCAGGGTCAAAGGTACTCAACACGGATTAATCAGTGAAACTCAACAGACTAACCTATGCAACAATCTTTTTAATACACACCCCTCTGATTTGCTCTTAGTAAATGCAGCTGTTCTCTTAAGACCTTATTTTTTATAGACAGTCACCAATAAGAACGATATACATGTTTATCGCGACAGAACAAACCGGGTTGGATATTAACCGCGGAGTATTGCTTTGAAATATTCTCAGAGGTTGCACTATTCCCGCTGATCGAGTAGACCTGCCATTGACATTGATCATCCACAATGATTTCTTACAGTTTAATATTGATCCGGTAGTAAATACGCAACAAGTTAATGGATCGCCTTTGAAATGACGTTCTAAACATTGTATTAAATCTGACGATTTTCAGCTGCTGAATCAGATGAACTAAAACTGTTTCCATCACCTGATCAAAGTTTGTAGCAAAACTCCCATGATTAATGACTGTATTCTCAAGACGAACAAAAAAGGGCATATCTAGCCTTTGAAATTCCTATTATGGAAGATCGAACCTTACAACACATTTTTAGGAAAGTTTAGAGGTCTCACTATTGAGCGACCGCATGCTGATAATCTCTGACCATTTATTTGTGGGAATATGGGACAATCAAACCAACTAGCACACCTTGGGTTGTTTTTGACCATACGGAAACTAAGAAGCGCTCTTATATTAGGAACAAGGTACTAACATTATCATCACGATAATTTCAGGGAACTTAGGGGTTGAAGACATCATAAACTAGTCGAGAGGTAGTCATCGGAAACCATTGACGTTTATTGGGACGGATGGTAGATACGAAATTAAAGTAAATTAAACCCTGAAGTTATTTTGTTATATTATCTGTCATGCTGGAAATATTATATTTCATAATCTCAGGTTGACAACAGCTAAAATTCAGACTTTTTGGTCCGTTTCCGTGGTCGTATATATTATTCCCACACGTCTCGACACTTACAGCACGATATCAGCCTATTTAGCAAGTCATGTTTCCTTAGTGGGCAGATTATACGGATATATTACTGAGCATGAACTCAATAAATCGTACTTGAGAGGTAGGACTTCATAATTTTGGATGAGAATCCATAAAGCTCTGTCACGACATGTTATCAAAGGATCTAAAGGTGCAGTTGGTTCTGTTTAGCCTTAGCAAAGTAGTAGTGTTGTCATATCTGAAATGTGTCATACAAATTGTCGATACACATGCTCAAGGATCTATCAAGCTAAGGCCACAATAGTTCTGCTAGCTTGAAACAAGTAATATTGTAAATGACTTGGCAAACTCTGATGTAACTAGTTAAGTCTCTATTGTTATTACTCATAAGACGCAAAATCAATAAGTCGTTTTTAATGTGTGGGTTACATGCATTAGTGGAGATATGCCTGACAAGCTAATTTTGTAAATAGTTTTTAATGTTATTTGTATTTATTTTGTCAATTTTTCACTGTATGTACATTTATTATTAAATGACTGTACGTGTTGTTTAAGTGAATGATCTTGAACACACTTTCCGTTGTGTAACTTACATAGCATGACATACTGTTGATTCCTAACAAACACATCGCTGCATATATAGCCCTCGTTCTACTTTCGTTTGTGATTGCGTTAACAGAAACCTAAACCGAATATTATCTGCATTTATAGACTGTGATTAGGAATATATCATACCTTGCGTTGGATTACACTACTGAGGAGTTCATCAACGTGATTGGAATTACCAAACATTTATGATTGTGAATCATCAGCGCCAGACCAAAGCCGAACACATCAATTTGGTGAATTTAAGTAAAGTCCCTATTTTCTGTTGTATTGGTAACAATTAACTTATATATATATATATATATATATATATATATATATATATATTAACGTTACTATTGATCTTTAATAACATTGTTCATACTTTTTACGTTCATACATTGTCTGGTCCACCACAATTATCAGGTGAGCTTTTGAATCCATTATAGATGTTATACTGTTTACATTTTTTTACTTGATACACTAGTCCATTTTGTTTTTTTCTAAACCATGTACTCTCCCAGTAAGCTTGTCGATATGGATAGCCCACCAACCAATCCTCTTAATTCATCACAGCCATAGGATAATATTTTGAGCTCAATCAATACTATTTCTGAGTTAAGACTACCGACTTACTGCATTACCAACCCTAGAATTTGGTTCGCATAGGTAGAAGCACTATTTTTTAGCGAGAGGTATACTCTCTAAAGCGACCAAATATGCTCACGTCGTTGGTGCATTACCTATTGAAATAGCAACGGAAGTTGGCGACCTGATCGACAACGTACCTAAAACCGACCCCTACGACAAGATCAAAGCGGCAGTAATTCAACGCACATCACTTTCAGACGAAAAACGTCTACAGCAACTGCTTACCTCATGCGAGCTAGGGGATAAAGAGACCTTCACAGTCACTCCGACACATGAAACAGCTAGCCGGTCCCTACAAACATGAAGAAGCACTACTTAAACAAATGTGGTTCCAACGGTTGCCACATAATGTCAGACAAATTCTCAGCCTCGGCCAATCTTGATGATTTAGCCGATATAGCGGATAAAATGATGGAAATTTATCCTGACGTCAGAGGCTAAGCGCCATACGAACGTCTAGTAAAGATTTTACGAATACATCCCTTGACATCCAGCAACAACTGACTCAATTCACAACTCAATTACATCGCTACAAGCTACTATTGCGAGCATACAGTCCCGACCGCATAAATCCATTGTCAGAAAAAGATTGCTGTCTAGACATCGCTCCAGTTCCTCCAAGCAGGTAACTGGCATTTGCTGGTACCACTCGAAATATGGTGGTAAAGCACGTCGTTGCATTCAACCGTGCAGTTTTACAACAAACAGACAAGAACATCAAGGAAACCGGCCAGACAGTAATGGCGGAGTCTGTTACTGATCAACACGTTAGCCGCCTCTTTCACGTCAGGGATCGTATTTCTGGCTCGGACTTCTTAGTCGACACAGGGGCAGAAATCAGCATTATCCCGCTTCATCTCTTCCGAAGACAACAAACAACAAACACGAAGCTGACTCTCATAGCGGCTAACGAGTCAATCATCAAAACGTACGGAGAACAATCACTCATATTAGACCTCGGACTCCACAGACGATTCACATGAGTTTTCAAAGTTGCGCATGTCAAACAACCCATCCTCGGAGCAGATTTCCTCAGTGCCTACAGCTTAATAGTGGACATGACTAAGAAGAGACTAACCGATGTAAATACACGTTTACAGGTAAATAGTACACTTTCCACCGACTATGAAATCTATGATGTACGAACAATGAAACATGCGAACAGCGTTTTCAACGACAATCTGATAGAACACGAGTGCATTACGAAAGCGGATTACCAAGAGGAATGCAACTGATAGCAGGTGCGACATCACATCACTACCACCAGCCCCCTATTTGCGCCAGGGCGAGGAGACTACCCCCAAACAAGTTGCAGGCGGCTAAGAAGGAATTCGAACATATAATGCAACTTGGTATTATTGGGCCATCTAACAGCCCTTGGGCCTCGCCACTATATAGGGTACCGAAAAAAGACCAAGACTGGCATCCGTGTGGTGACTACTGACCATTGAACAATCAAACCATTCCTGATAAGTACCCAATTCCACATATACATGACTTTTCACTAAAATTATACGGTAAACGCATTTTTTCGAAACTCTACCTAGTGCGAGCATATCATCGAATTCCGATAGCACCGGAAGACATTGAAAAACAGCCATAATCACACTTCTTGGTTTGTTTGAGTTTCTAAGGATGCCATCCGGACTGAAAATCGCTTGTACTATTGGGGATTCTTCGATAATCACAGTTTCCATGGTCAATTATCTTGGCATAACTTTTTCTGATATTATCTCTTCGTCTTCTCATGTTTTACTGCTATCAAAGAACGTTTCCCTTCTGGATTATGACGTAACGATGATGCATTCCTTTGAGATTACTCAACATTTACTCTTATGATTTGTCAACTCTTGTGTATAATCTGTTATTCTTTACCGTTTTCCATCATTATTTCTCAGGCTTTTGAGAAAAACTGCTGTATTACGGAGATAGCTGTAGGTAGTTAGAAAGGTGCATGGCGAATATTTTGTAGTCATTATTAATATGATTGTGGACAAACTACTAAAGTCTTGCAAACTCCAGGTAGGTGTTATTTTATCTGATACTAAACATCCGATTCAACCACTTCTTTCTCCTTGTACATCTTCTGGTAGAACGGAACGTCAATACATTACAACCCATGCACGCAAGCAAAAGTACAAGAGTTCTACAATGATTAGCAAATGTACTATGTGATAATCAGACTGTTGGGGTTGACCTAGTCAATAACTTGTATTCATAAACATGTTTTTAATTAAAAAATTGTACGGACTCAAATCTTTAAAAATTTCACTTTATCGCAGGTATTTATCTACCTAACCTTAATATATATGTGTACAGTTAACGGTTTTCATCACCACTTTTTCTATTTTGTGAAAGAAACTTGTTGAAATACATTGTTCTGAAAACTCCACATTGTATCAAGCACATACTATTGAATAATAATAATTCTTCCGTCGCTATTGCACGAAATTTCAAATAAACTTGTCGATCTGATCAAATCTGAGACTACCTAACCACTTTAGAAAAGCCTTTTCTGAGGGTATTATTAACGATACTTGTCATAACCAAACCAAAGAGATACAAGCCACAGTATCTGTACATGTAATTGAGGAATCTGTTGTTCCATCGCTCTTTATACTCAAACCCAGTAATTGACCGGGGCTTGATAGTTCACATCCAAAATCTCCGTCTTCTCACACAGACACTGTTTCAATATCGCTCATGATGTTCTTCAAAATGTCCCTTACCTGCACTCAACATCCTTGAGATTACAAAATACTATAGTTAGCCCTATATTTGAAGATGGTCAGAGACAGATCGTATTTAACTGCCGACCTGTCAGTCTAAACAGAATAGTGGTTAAGTTGCTTGAAAAGATGAGTCACGTAGAATCATACAATCTGTTGGCTACCGAGCAACTTGCATTTCGAAACATGCACTCATGCTTGACCAACCTATTACAAGAGAGGATCGGACAGAAGCCCTAGATAACGGTGTGTCTGTCGATGTGACATTCATTTATAGTTTATTTATTTAAACCCATTCACATTGTTATGTTTGCGCCACACAAATCAATTGATTTGTGTGAGGGCTGAAATAATGCACGGATACCCACACTTGAGCAGATGGTCTTCTTAGGGAGCCACTCCTCGAGCCTATGACCTAGAGTTCTGGTCCAAAAGGCAGTGAAGTAATGTTAGATGCAGCCAACGGCAGTCGGTGATCAACAATTGGCCCATACGCTATTTGTTCCCTCAGGAGCCTGTGTGCATCATTGATTTGGAACCAGGGTTTTCCAACCTCCCAAGGTGGATCGTCCATACCCACCAACCCGGTTGGAACACTGGACCTTCGCTTTCAAGTTCCATTCCCGTACGTATCAGGGCATTCGGGAACCTTAGTGAAACATTTCGAAAGGCTTCTCACTCCGGTATTATAGAGAAGATCTCGAGCTTGGGAATAATAGGTGCTGCACAGGAATGGTTATAAACTTCCACTATGGCTGGAGACAGAGGGTGAGGGACAAAGTCCCAATGGAAGCATGTCAAGAATAATGTTCACTAAGGCACCATCTTAGACTCGCTACTTTTTCTTCTCTACGTTAGCGAATAACCACGACTGTTTTCGATATTATTGTCTACAGATGGTGTCAAAAAATGAAGAACAATAGGTAGTGAGGTCGATCATGTCGATCTCTAATCTAGCCTAGACGAGTATGTTAGATGGTCTCGAAGTTGGTACTTAGAAATTGGTTTTAAAAAGTGTGCCACTACACATCAAACATGGTGGCGCTCACCAGTATGCCGTACCAATGCAGCATGGTTATTGAGTATTTTTCAAACTCCCTCAAGACGCATAATTCAAGCGCCTGAATCTTTTCCCATTGTATCGCAGAACATGAGGTGACCTCATATTGGTATTCCGTATCCTTAATGACGATTTTGGTGTCAACATGTCTTACCTTTCTGCTTCCACTACGACTACTCATCTCAGAGGCCGTAGTAAGAAGGTTCAAACACCTCGATCTCGTAAACTCAGAGTAGCGATCCTCTTTTATCGTCGAGTGGTCTATTACTGGAACACCTCACTCAAACACGTAGTATCAGGCTGCTCAGTGAGCACTTTTAGAGAGAGGCTCAAGCTTTCATTGGAAAATAAGCTGCATGGATTAACACAAGTCCACCGACCTACTATTCTTATTACTAAAAACTGAAAAATAAAGCCGAAAAAGGCAGTTAAGCAGAATACAAACAAAACTACAACAACTGCGAGTACAGGCAATACAAACATATAAGGAACATTTGAACGAAGGCTATAAGAGGAGACAGGCCTCAGTACCAGTTAAAGCATATGGATAAATTTATTTCCAATCCGAAAAGCTTATTCCGTCACGCAGCCTCTCTTCGTCAAGTCAAAACTGGAGTTTCTCAACCGCTAGGTCCCAACGGTCCGACAGACAACGATGGCGACGCCGCTAACCTTCTGGCTGAGCAATACTCCCGGACATTTCAACCGACCTACATCAACTATACTGATGACAGCTTCATCTGAAACTGCACAGGACTTTCCGTAGTGAACCTGAGCGCTGACTTGGTGCTCCGAAAACTGCAGCGCCTAAGAACAGACACTTCTCCTGGCACAGATATGGTCCATTCTGCTATACTGAGGGAAGCACTGGTAACAATGAAACGCATTTTTGGCCTGTTTGACGGAAGAGCTTTCCACATAATCTTCAATAGCTTTATTCGTCCCCATTTAGAATACCGAAACATGGTATTTCCTCCCTCACTCCATAAGGATAAGGACACTCCGGAGCGTATCCAACGGCAAGCCACGAAACCAGTTCGTGAACTCAAATTAAAACCTTATGAATGGCGCCTCCAATCACCTAACGTTTACCCATTAGAGTAAAGGGGTCTTAGAGGCGACCTTCTGATAGCTTGCAGTATCCTTAACACTTCTGGACATCCTCTTAAACACCTACCTAAGCTTAGTCCTAATACAAACCTAAAGGGTAACACCCAGAAATTGGAGATACAACATAGCAGAACGGACTGTAGACACAACTTCTACTCCTTAAGAGTTGTCAAAAGCTGGAATTCGCTGCCGACTGAGCTAGTCCATGCAACTTCCCGGGAGTCCTTTAATAAGCGACTTGGTCCATCCTTATGGTCTAAGGAGAGCATCTTACTATGATTTACTAATTTCTTTTTTCTTTTGTATCTTTAATATACCTAGTTTCTTGCCTGAAGGTCTACAGTCCGTTCTGCTATGTTGTATCTCCAATTTCTGGGTGTTACCCTTTAGGTTTGTATTAGGACTAAGCTTAGGTAGGTGTTTAAGAGGATGTCCAGAAGTGTTAAGGATACTGCAAGCTATCAGAAGGTCGCCTCTAAGACCCCTTTACTCTAATGGGTAAACGTTAGGTGATTGGAGGCGCCATTCATAAGGTTTTAATTTGAGTTCACGAACTGGTTTCGTGGCTTGCCGTTGGATACGCTCCGGAGTGTCCTTATCCTTATGGAGTGAGGGAGGAAATACCATGTTTCGGTATTCTAAATGGGGACGAATAAAGCTATTGAAGATTATGTGGAAAGCTCTTCCGTCAAACAGGCCAAAAATGCGTTTCATTGTTACCAGTGCTTCCCTCAGTATAGCAGAATGGACCATATCTGTGCCAGGAGAAGTGTCTGTTCTTAGGCGCTGCAGTTTTCGGAGCACCAAGTCAGCGCTCAGGTTCACTACGGAAAGTCCTGTGCAGTTTCAGATGAAGCTGTCATCAGTATAGTTGATGTAGGTCGGTTGAAATGTCCGGGAGTATTGCTCAGCCAGAAGGTTAGCGGCGTCGCCATCGTTATCTGTCGGACCGTTGGGACCTAGCGGTTGAGAAACTCCAGTTTTGACTTGACGAAGAGAGGCTGCGTGACGGAATAAGCTTTTCGGATTGGAAATAAATTTATCCATATGCTTTAACTGGTACTGAGGCCTGTCTCCTCTTATAGCCTTCGTTCAAATGTTCCTTATATGTTTGTATTGCCTGTACTCGCAGTTGTTGTAGTTTTGTTTGTATTCTGCTTAACTGCCTTTTTCGGCTTAGCAAACGAAGAGTGCAGTTTTTGGTGATTGTATGTTGCGTATGGCTTTTGGGGACCGTTTGAGAGACTGACTGCTTTGTAGCGCTTAAGAGCGTGTTCAGTAAGAAGTTCCAATGAGCATCCACATCAAGTTGGAGGTGAACATCCCAATCCACCTGTTGTAGATAGTCCTGTAGAGCTGATATATTCAATCGTTTAAAATTCCAGCGCCTGTTGTTGTTGGGATATCTTATCTCAGTTTTGCTGACAAAACTGAAGGCTATAGCGGTGTGATCGCTTTTCCTCAGGAGAGCTAGAATTAAGAGGTTGTCAACTAGAAATTCTCCGTTTGTAAAAACACAGTCTAAGCGCGACGGTATCTGATTGTTCCTCCAACGAGTAGCCGACCTCACATTTTCGCATAATCCCAAATCCTCAATGAGGTTTAAAAAACGGGCTTCAGTTGAGTTTTCACCTCCAATATACGTATGTTCCGCGAAGTTGACTCTAGGGAGATTGAAGTCCCCTAGAATCAGGATATGAGTGAAGCCCAGACTCGTAGAGCGGGATAGTCCTTCCAGCATGCGACTGTCATACTCGATGTCGGCAGTGGGCTTCCTATATATGACTCCGACTAGACACCTCGAAGTAGTAGACAATCTCACAGAGCACCATATAGATTCCTCAAGATTGTTAAACTCATGGTTGTGAACTTGGTGTACCTCCAAGCCAGATCGTATGTATACGACTACTCCACCCCCAATTCCTGTTTTTCTGTCGTCGCGAAACAGAGACATCCCAGGTATTGCTAGCTCCTGGTCCAAAAACTGAGAAGATATCCAAGTTTCAGATATTCCTATCAGATGAACCTTATTAGCATTGCTAAATTCACGTAGCTCATCCATTTTGTTTGGTAGACTCGCGGCGTTCATGTATAAGCAGTTAATGCTTTCAATTGGAAACGCATGAGCTTCTTCCCGTTTATCTGTATGAGCTTTACTTGAGTGGACAGGTAGCCTACCTATATAAGTTTTGTCAAATTGGTAGGCCCTGTCCTTTACACGTTTTTTTATCTTCAAGACAGTCCACAAGTGGAATGGTCAGCTCCAGCTTACCATTGCGCTTGATCCAGTAGTCATATGGCCTGTCCGGGTAAATGTGGATCCCAGTTGGCAACCGACGTCGGTCGTCACGAAATGCTTCCAGAGCTGCAGCCGCTATATGGGAGGATGGGAAAGTTATACTCATTAGTCAGGGTCTAGAATCACCGTCATTCTTCGCTAGTCTCGTCACATGATGAGTCAGCATGCTTTTGAGCCTCAAGGACTGTTTGATGAATTTCCATTCCCGAATGTCAGAGTTTGCTTGACCAGGGTCCGTGTTTTCCGGTACACCTTGCACAATGATATTTCTTCCGCGTATAAAGTTCTCCCGAGAATCTTCAGGGATGTTCCGGATGAGATTTCTCTCAGAATATGGTATGTCGGGCATTTAAGGACCCTGAACTGGGGGACCCGAGTTTAGCGAGGGAGTCTGTTACCGTCGACGTAATGATTGTGCTGAGTTTCAACATGTCATCACCAGAGCTAATGCATGCTCCATCGATGGTAGACCTACCGACATCCCTATTCTTGTTTTCATCACGTGCCCTTGTTTGTCTGTCTGTTTTATGGCTGTCTTTTTCCAAGTTTGCTGACAACTTATTCCGCAGACCTGTCAATAGGACAATGATGTTACTCAGCAATACTACAGCATCCGTGCTGCACATAACACATACCCACTTATGATCCGACTTGCTGAGTCTATTGTATGCAGTTGCCGTGAGATCTGTGCACGCTTCATGGAACCAACCTTTGCAGTTGTCGCGCTGCATGCTAGATGAAGCAGCAAAACAGCATCCAGGTCCTTTGCATGAATTTTTCATGACTGTATTGACCTAAACTGTATTATAGATACTAGCAAAAGCTAAAGACAGTTAAAAATACACTGAAAAGCACACTAAAAACGGGAAAAATGGATAAAAATGGATGGGGTAAACTGAACAAGGCTTTACGTGAAAAACTGAAAAAAAACGAATAGCAAGCTGAGGCAAAACCACAGTTAACTATTAAATTGAGTGGGACTGAAAAAAGTAATCTACCAAACTTATGGCTCAGAATTGATTCTTTAGATCAGAAATGGTACTTTTGTTGCGTAAGAACACAGCAAAAGTTTGAGAAATGCAAACCACGTAAGGACTAAACTTCCTGTTCGAAAAGCGCGCAATGGGAAGGTTGATATCATTTACCTTGATTTCTCGAAAGCTTCTTTTAGGGTCAACCATATATATCTTATAAACAAGCTCAAACGATTGAGTATCTGTCATAACGCTTGGTAATACTTCGCCTAATGTTACAACGATTAAACGATTATCTACACTAGATCCCTCCCAGTGTCTATTCTACAGGACGTCAACACAACTCAGATGAAGAACACGTAATTAGCCTGACCACAACGTGAGTATATTTTCACACCAAAAACCGACACAATCCACAACAATGAACAATTAATAATGGGTAAGTGTCACAATAATAAGGATAAGGGAATATATAACTTATCTGATATTTGTCAGACTGTCTACATGTCTGACTAAGCAGACAACCAATCATGATCATTCTACTCCGCACATCAGAATCAAACCGCCTCTGTTTCATTGACTCACTTCATATAAGAAAAATCGACGTTTTAAGGTCAGGGTAAACTTCACTTTATCTCAGGCTATGGAATGTCCTAGTGGAGACCCCAGGGCTCAGTACTATGACCTCTTCTCTTCTTGATCTACATTTATGATCTCCTACGACAGGTATCGTCAGAGTTATTACATTTTGCTGATGATGTAAAATTTTGGGGAGAGAGATATGCAACCAAGAGTATATTTTCACACCAAAAACAGACACAATCCACAACAATGAACAATTAATAATGAGTAAGTGTCACAATAATAAGGATAAGGGAATATATAACTTATCTGATATTTGTCAGACTGTCTACATGTCTGACTAAGCAGACAACCAATCATGATCATTCTCACCCACACATCACCTCCCTCTCTAAGTTTGATCGTATGACTTCGCTTTTGGGTCTATGTGAAAAAATCTCGTTTGTTTTCGTTTTCTTGATGATCTTCGGCCAGCTTCTGATTTCAGCTCATTTTTCCTCGTTTTAACTTGTGGTGGTGGTGGGATATTAAATGTATCACATAATACTTCCATTGGTAAAGGTTTTGCTTAAGGTGACTCATAAGCACTTTTTATGTCTCTCAGTTGACTGATGTGTCTAATAATTAGTGTATTTTCGACCATCATTTCATACATTACCGTCCCACGTCTTTTTTTCACACATTCATATATCCATTCTGGCAAACCAAAATGGAAACCACGTGCATAGGCTAAGTCACCTGCTTTAAGTTCTCGAGTCTTCGAACAATTAATCTCCCGATTTTTTTTGTGGTCCACTCATTCTGTCTTTCGGGTTCAAAACTTTTAAAAGTGTTCTAATTGGTCGGCCAAACATTATTTCGGCTGGTGATTTCCCCTCTTCACAGTTTGAACTCAGTGTTATTTTATAAGAAATTAAAAATTGTTGCAAAGCCTCTTCTACATTAACTTCTCCCATCTTTAAGACAATTTGCTTCAGAATATCAACAAATTTTTCTTCTTGCCCATTTGACTGAGGATGAAACCGTGGAATTCTAATGTGTTCGATTCCATTTTGTTTACAGAACTCCTCAAACGCTGACGACGTGAACTGCGTCCCGTTGTCTGAAACTAAAACATTAGGTGTCCCAAACCTACCAGATAATTGTCTGAGATGTAGCAGAGTTTCAGACGTGTTGCTTACGCAGAATAATTTACAGGAGAAATAACCCCAGAGTTTTGCGGTCTGTCAAGTTCTGCATCCAAGGCACCATTAATCCAATAAGGTACCGGTATCCTTGGAAGGAACACAGGTTTCGCTTCCTACTCAACATACATACGAGCCTTTACTTTTACACGTAGTCCCAATTTATCGTCGAAGATGTCTGGAAACTTACCACTCAACTATTTTATACATAACCGACTAAAGTCACTTGACAGCGATTTAGGTACTGGTGAATTAATCATATTGCCGACAGTGATCAACGGCAGATCCCACAGACCAAATTTATCTATCCAGTCAATACTTAATAAGTTGGTATGACAGTTTCCAGACAAATAACATTTTCCGGTCTTAGTCTTGTCACTCAATGTAATAGGTAGCCGCAATTCTGCGAGAAGGGTAATGATAGTTCCGGTTGCACTCATAGAGTTGTAATTTGTAGGGTGATATCGAGGTCGACCAAGTTTTATCCACGTCTCTCTAGAAATCAATGTTATGTCGGACCCGTATCAATTTGCAGCTTAACCGGTTTATCATTGAAAAACATAGTTGCGTACTTCTTTTTAGATGAAAACTGAGCACGTTTTGTGGTCAGAACAACATTCGAATTATGTAGGATCTCTTTTGATGTCTGCTTCTCATTTCCTTTACGAAACTCACACTGATGGTCAACAATCTTTTGCCCGCTTTTACAACTTGCTTGAGCATGACCATATTTACCACAAAGGAAATGAAGATGCCTTAGGTATTCGGAGTTTGACAACGCTTTAACCAGTAACATCTAACATGAATCGTACCCATCAAGTGAAATCAAAAGACAGAAGTGAGGAGGTTCGAACATATATTTGATAAGCTATCAATATATCGAGGATCGTCTGATCTAATCTGGCTAGCGGTTGCAGTAGATGTTGAGTACGGCGTTCCCACACGTGATCTAGTGCGGATGCATGACCGAGCGCCTTCAGCTAGATGAGTCCATTAGAACTAATGTGGTCAGCATCCAACGCCGAAAACTTACAGAGTTATTTATTTTGGGGATTTATTTACCGCTACAGATCACTCCTCCCCCTAGTGAGGTGGTGATGACCCTAAGACGTGGCCGGCCAGAAGTTTAAACCCAACGAGTTTTTCGTTGGTAAACACTCTTCTGATAGCTTGCTAGGTTTAGCAGCGTCTGGTCGTCTTTCTTTATTATAATGGACCATGATGTACAATACAGTAAAAAAAGGTACAATGCAGATTTTCGTTTCTCGCAAACTTCATCGTTCTTTTTATCATCTTTTCCAGTCGTCCTGGAAAAGAAAAATATGTAAGCACTTGTCGAAATACACCCTTACGCGCATAAAAAGACAAAGCGGACGAAAAAAATGGAAAATAAACTCATGCTCACCTAACAGAGTAAAGAAAGGATTTTTATAATATGGTTTTTTGTTTTGTTTTTTTAATTAAAAAATAAAAATATATAAACATATTAAATTTTTAATAAAAAAATTATATATAGTACAAGGGAAAATCGAGATGATATAAAATGTAAACTTGTATCTTACGTGAAGTAATCGTTCAAATGTTCTGGAAATCTTACTCTTCTTCCAGAACGCGTTGTTTTGAGTTTATTTTCTGATACTATTGAAGTATCAACGTGTGTGTTGGCTGTCGATTGACGTATTATAAGGGCAGGAGTTGTGTCGTGCGATTGTATTGAAGGAAAATCGACGTGAATAGGATTTCCTTCTAAATACGCTGCTTTGAGGCGATCGATGCTGATGCTTTCGTTGGTTCCGTTCTTATCGATTATATAGTACTTGGATTCGCGTTGAAGAAATTTGAAAGATCCTTTGTATGCTGGCTCGGGAATTCGTCGATGTGAGTCTCGACGTACAAAAGCGTGTGTACTATATCGTAAGTCAGGTTGAACGAAAACATCAGTTGATTGCGACCGAGTGGAAAAAAGTTCAGCAGAATGCAACGCGCTGGTAAGCCTGTTCGTGTAGGAGGTTAGATTCATGTTCATCGAAGAGGATGAAGGATCCACGAATTTTCCTGGAAGCCGAAGGATCGTACCATAAACGAGTTGAGACACAGTGTATCCGATGTCAGCTTACACTGCATTGCGAATGCCTAGAATGACGAGTGGAAGAACGTCAGTCCACTGAGAAATGTTTGATGCTGATAGTGACGCTTTAAGATGTCGGTGAAAACGTTCTACTAACCCGTTTGCTTGTGGGTGGTAGGCCGTCGTTCGGAAGCGAGTGATTCTTAATATTGCGGTCAGACAATGGAAAAGTTCAGATTCAAACTGACGTCCACGATCTGCAGTGATGGTTGTTGGGCAGCCGCAGTTTGCTACCCACCTCTCGACGAAGGCACGGACCACTGTTTCAGCAGTAATATCTTTGACGGGTACTGCTTCTGGCCATCGGGTAAAACGGTCTACGCATGTTAAAAGATAAGAATATCCATTCGAATCTGGTAAAGGTCCTACCAAATTCAAATGAACATGGTCGAAGCGAGCATCGTGAGTTTTAAACAAGCATATGGGACATTTGTTGTGTCTAATAACCTTAGATTTCTAGCAGCTTACACAGGAGCGTGCCCACTCCCTCACGTTTTTATTCATATTAGGCCAGCAAAACCGTTCTGCTATAAGCTTGATGGTTGCACGAACTCCTGGATGAGAAAGTCTGTGCAACGTATTGAAGACGTTGCGTCGATATTGTTTCGGCACGATTGGGCGATCCCTACCTGCAGATGTGTCACAAAGTAAGGTTTCGTTACCTGTTCCCATCTGTTTAATGCGCAGTTTAAGTGTTGTTGAGAACAATTAGTGCTGAAGATCACTGTCTTCTTTTTGAAGTTGGGCGGGTGGATTCTCGGCCCTTGGGAACTGTTCAAGGAAGTTATTTGAGATAAGGCGTGTGCGACTACATTGTTTGCTCCGGAAATTTGTTGAATATGTGGAGTAAATTGCGAAATGCAGTCCAGTTGTCGAGACTCACGAGGTGAGTACTTGATTGAAGGAGAGCTTAAGGAGAAAGTAAGAGGTTTATGGTCGGTGAAAAGGGTGAATTTGCGACCTTCGATATAGTGTTGAAAATGCCGTACAGCACAATACATAGCTAGGAGTTCCCTACCGAATGTGCTGTACCTCAATTCAGTGTCTAGCAATCGTCAAGAGAAAAATGCCAAAGGTTGCCAGGAGTTGTCAACCCATTGTTGTAAGACTTCTCCGATTGCTGAGTCGGATGCGTTTACTGCGATACCAACGGGTGCTTCAATGTCATGATGAGCAAGCATTGTTGCTTGAGCGATACGTTCCTTAACTGTGGAAAATGCTTTTCGCGCGGTGTCATCCAGATTGATGGATTTCGCATTTCCACGAAGTTGGTCGGTAAGGGGTTTCATAAGTAACGCGCATTTCGGTATGAATCGTCTATAAAAACTTACGAAACCGTTAAACGCGCGCAATTGCTTGATGGTGGTCGGTTCTGGGTAATCCAGAATGACCGCCACTTTGCTTCTAAGGGGTCGGATACCTTGCGCATAGATAGTGTGTCCTAAGAAGTCTAAGGAGTCGGTTCTGATTTGGCATTTCTGAATGTTTACAGTAATGTAAAGTTTTTGTAGTTGATCAAAAACAAGATCCAGATGCTGGAGATGTGATTCTCTGTCCGGACTTGCTATTAGACAGTCATCAACATACGCGTGTACGAAGTTGAGACCTCGGAAAACGTCATCTATGAACCTTTGAAAAGTCTGTGCCGCGTTTCTTAGACCGAAAGGCATTCGCAAAAATTCATGGAGTCCGAGGGGAGTTATAATAGCGGTTTTCGGAATATCGTCAGTGGCCATGGGGATTTGGTTATACGCTTTAGCCAAGTCGATTTCCGAAAAGACAGTTGTACCTTTCCAGTTAGCTGTCAAATCGTGAATGTGAGGCAACGGGTAACGATCGGGAATGGATTTTGCATTCAGTCGCCGATAGTCACCAGTTGGACGCCAATCGTTGCTGTCCTTTCTAAGGACCATATGCAACGAAGATGCCCATGGGTTGTTCGACGGTCGTATAATCTCTATGTCTATCACACAGTCAAATCCGTTTTTCGCAAACCTTAACTTTTCAGGAGCCAGTCGGCGTGCCTTAGGGAATACACATGGTCCTGTAGTCGTGGCGTGATGTGTAACATTGCTGGTTGCACACGGTAATTTCGGTTGCGATTGGTAAATGCCGGAATACTTATGGAGTAGTGGTCGATAGAATGAGTCTATAATATGCTTAATTGTGACTGGAAATATCGTGCAACCGGAAAGAAATTACGCAATCAGATAAATTAGTATTTCCGTCTACTAGCATCCGTTTGCGTGTGTCGATAATTAAGTTGTGGTGCTGTAGAAGGTCCATACCAATGGTTGGCATAGAAACATCCACAACAACAAAGATCCAGTGAATGGGTTTGCGTAAGCACACGTTAAGACAAACGTACATTTTGCCATACGTAGCGATGGGCTTTCCGTATGCCGCCTGTATATTTAAAACCGATTCGTGAAGCTGGTCGTTGGAATTCGCTGGGAGAACGGTAACTCCTCGCCAGTATCAACGAGATAGCGAACTCTCGTTATCACATCTGTGACGTACAACAGACGGCTATGTTCGCCAGGTAAGGTTGCCCTTAACCCGTGCCGGCTTGGAAGTTTCCCGAATCGTTTTTCGCGTCCATCGATTTTGAGTTAGGAAAATTGCAGGGTTTTCTGCACTTTCTGGAGGACTTTCCATAATGGTTATATACCAGCACCAGTCGGGGTTATCCGTCTCTTGAGGCCTAGAGACAGATCGCCTACGTAAGGTGTTTCTTCGCCGAGTGTGTAACCCTCTACGGTCGTTACGAAATTCAGGATAATGTATAAGTGGATGACATAACTCTGCTATGTCATTCTGGGTCGTTTGAGGCTTTTCTTTGACTGAAAAAATCTCGGCATTAGAAGATTTTGTGATTTCAAGGATACGGTCGGCAGATGCAGCCAGCTCGTCTACGTCGTTGTTTTGAAACGAGACCAGCACAGCTTGCACCTGTTGAGGAAGTTTGGATAAGAAAAGTTGTTTGAATAGGCCATCATTGGAGGTTCTTTGGCCGATAACTTCTCTCATTCTCTGCAACATGTCTGTGGCAGATTCGTGTTGCAGGTGGATGTTGTTGAGGAGTTGGTCTAACCTTTGTCGATCGGTTAGATCTCCGCGTTTAAGGATGGCATGTTTGAGGGTTTGGTATGGATCAGAAACATCACTAGTAAACATACTAGGTGTTACGTACCTGTTGAATTCGCGCGGTAGTGCCTTGACTACTGCGAGGAGTTGTGTACGCGCATCGTTCACACCGTGCTCGAAGAAGTCGGCTTCTGCGTAACAAAACCAGGCTTCGATATTGTCCGGCCAGAAAGGCATAAGTTGGAAAGAGGGTGGGGACACAGTCTTTAACTTAAATACTTTAGGGGTCTGTTCAGTCATAGTAATATATCAAGTACGAAAAGTGAACGAGTGGGAAATATATATATAAGCCCAAAAACACGGATAAAAAATATCACAATGTTAAGAAAATTAAAATAAGACAATGATATATAAAATCACAAAAAGGAACAGACTGACAGTTTACAATATGGTGTACCAGATCACGTCAGGCTCACCAATGAAGATGCCACAGGTATTCGGAGTTTGACAACGCTTTAACCAGTAACACCTTCTAATACGAAGCGCACCCACCAAGTAAAATCAAAAGACAGAAGTGAGGAGATCGAAGATATATTTGATAAGCTATCAATATATCGAGGATCGTTTGATCTAATCTGGCTAGCGATTGCGGCAGATGTTGAGCACGGCGTTCCCACACGTGATCTGGTGCGGATGCATGACCGAGCGCCTTCAGCTAGATGAGTCCATTAGAACTAATGTGGTCAGCGTCCAATGTCGAAATCTTACAGAGCTATTTGATTTTTTGGAAATATTTACCGCTACACTACCTTTAACACTTCAAAGTGTAAGTAGTCTATCTGCGACACGTCGTAGACTACAGTTACAATTTAGGAAACTCTTCTCTAGTAGTATCCTGAGTCGAAAAAGATTTCGGTGTCCTTGTGCCCAACGACCTAAAGTCTTACTCCGACTGTGACAGAAATGCCTTTCGAGCAAACCTTGCACTGGTAACAATGAAACGCATTTTTGGCCTGTTTGACGGAAGAGCTTTCCACATAATCTTCAATAGCTTTATTCGTCCCCATTTAGAATACCGAAACATGGTATTTCCTCCCTCACTCCATAAGGATAAGGACACTCCGGAGCGTATCCAACGGCAAGCCACGAAACCAGTTCGTGAACTCAAATTAAAACCTTATGAATGGCGCCTCCAATCACCTAACGTTTACCCATTAGACTAAAGGGGTCTTAGAGGCGACCTTCTGATAGCTTGCAGTATCCTTAACACTTCTGGACATCCTCTTAAACACCTACCTAAGCTTAGTCCTAATACAAACCTAAAGGGTAACACCCAGAAATTGGAGATACAACATAGCAGAACGGACTGTAGACACAACTTCTACTCCTTAAGAGTTGTCAAACGCTGGAATTCGCTGCCAACTTGACCAGTCCTAGCGACTTCTCAGGAGTCCCACTAGAGGAAACTTGACCTATGCAGTATAGGCGTAGTAGACTACATGGATGACATAACTCTGAAACGAAACAACGGGCTCCTCGTATCAATCCTATTCTAAGACTTCAAGCAAGTCTTTGATATGCTCTCACACAAAAGACGTCTCGTCAAACTAAAGACCTTCGGAATCAACAACCCACTTTATACATAGCTTGTTTCGTTCTTAACAGAACGTAAACAAATGGTGAAGTACAATAACTCTTACTCATCACATAGACCAATAGCTAGTGGAGTGATATAGGGGAGTGTATTAAGTCCATTATTGTTTCCTATGTATATAAACGGTATATGTGGCACCGTAAAATTTGGGAGACCATACCTATACGCCGATGATCTCAAAACAGTATACAGATTTAAGCCTGAAGTTTCAAGTGAAAGTGTGTCCCGGACTCAAAGTGACCTCAATAACCTAACCATCTAGAGCGAAAAATGGCAATTACCGTTTAATCCCAACAAGTGTGAGATCATGCCTTTTTGGAAAACATCCCTATGAACCACAAATTGATCTAAATAATAGTAGAAGTTCAACACTCAAATCAGCACATGATCTAGGTATTAATTACACAGGGAGCCTAAAGTTTGAGGAGCATGCTTCCTCCATTATTTCTGGACATAGACGGGTAATTGGCTTCATAATAAAAACTTTCTTCACAACAGAGGCTAAGCTTATCGTTTACAAAATATGTATACGACCCTCCCTTACATATCGTTCATTTATCTTCTCAAAAACGATTACCACAGTCAAGATAAGAGTACAGGATGTGACTCCACTCTTGACTACACAGATAGATGTAAGCACTAGGATGTGACTCCACTCTTGAATACACAGATAGATGTAAGCACTAGGATGTGACTCCACTCTTGACTACACAGATAGATGTAAGCACCTCTTCTTAGAGCATCTGTGGCACCGTCGGCTAACGAACAATCTAATATTTCTCTACAAAGCAATATATGAACTCTCATTTTTAACATCCTGCTTAACCATGATTCACGACTCAGTCTAGAGACTCAGAAACAAAGCGTTTACACTGCTTGCTGTAAAACACCAAAAACCTACACGATGTAAGTTTTTGCAGTGCGGTATAAATTATTGTGGAACACATTGTCAATACCTATCCGTAGCTGTGACACTATCATCAAGTTCAAAAGAGTAATAATCCTGTTACTTGACTCTAAAGAACTTCATCAACTATTCTCTGAACTTCCGCCCATCAATGAGACACTTTATTATGGACCGTCAAATATCTAGTCCGATCATGAATATAACGGACCCCATTGTCATCAATTTGAATATGACCCAATAATGGAATACATGGTTTAACCTCTCCCATTTTCATTGATTATTTGTCATGAGTTTATGTTCCTACCCCTTTTATGTTCAGTTTCATCATTTTTCCCATGAAGTGCCACTTGCCGTTTCTAGTTTTTATCTCAAGCAGACAGATAACTCACCAATCCTATGGATGCTGCCCAAATAAGTCCGGTCATATGAAGCTCATGATATCATACATTATGATATGACACATGGGAGCTATTTTATGTAGTGGGTTGGTGCTGAAGGGTGTGGAATGATTATTTTAAGAGGAATAACAATTGAGATCCTGAAGAATGGATGTAAGGTGTGGGGTGAGGAACCTATTAGTACTATATTCTAGGCTTTGGGGAATGAGTGGAATGATCGGTACTGTGATAGTTTTTATTAAACAGCGTGTAAAAATGTTTGTTACATTCAGGCCTACCACCAGTTTTGTTCCTTAGAGGTATTGGCGGCAAGCTTTATGATATCAGCTGGGAGAGCCTGCTCATTGTTGTTGGGATATCCACAGAAAAGTTGGGTTCAGTATTACGTGTTTCCATATTCGGTGCCTTGGAATTTGTATCGCCGACGTTTCTTGTCAGAGCTAGATTTTTGTTGTTTCCGTGGGATGTACTTAGGTTCATTTGAGGGATCCCGTGGAGTACCTTAAGGGGGACTAATTTTCAAGTGTTTCGCCGAACGGCTCACATTTAAGTACTTTAATGCGCAAACAGTCGGGATTAAAAATGTCGTTATGTTCTTCGGTGACAGCTGGAATCCTTATCTTATTCAAAGCCTCCTGATGTTCAGCATTCTATATCCACATTGTGATCTGCCGTTTGTGGATTGACTTTATGATTATTTTACCGTGTTGTGAACTAACTCTAGTTGATTATTTGCGGCATCACTATCATAAAGACATATCGCTTCACGTCTCCTAACACGACGTTGACAGGGCGTTAGGTTTGGAGTGACTTTCATACTCTTAAATAAAATTATTGAGCTTATATTTTTTCTCGGATCAATGAAGTATCTAGCATAGTAATAACAGCCGAACTTAAACATCAGGGGGCATGTACATCTATCCAACTCTTTTCTACGGCGAATGTCTTGGACGTTCAGCATACCTCATGCTCTAAGCGAATATCTCTTAACTTACTTGGGTGTGTGAAGTTGGGAAGATTGTATGCAACTGCATCGTAAGAAGACGGCACTCTTTTCGCCACTTCTTCAGCCACAAACTCTAAAATACACTCAGCCTTAGTGAGTTGTTCAAAATTTTTGTGAGATGTAGTGTCGGTTATTGTGTTGAGCCCATATAACTTATTCTAGCTTTCGGACAGGCTAATTTATTCATTCTAACTGAGTCAGGTTTTGACCTTGCTAATTATTTGCTTATCAATATTGACAGTTTTTATATGATTGCTTATGTGTGTGCCTGTCTTATCCCATTCATCACGTGTTTGTAGCTTAATTTTGTGTGACCATAGATAATTATTAATGGTTGACTAAATGAAGTCGGCTCATTTACTTTCTTCAATGAACGTTATTTCGCTTAGCTCTCTTCCCTTCGCTTCTCCGATATTTTTTCTGGATCAAAAACTGCATGAAATATACGTATTCAAAATTCGTTCTCGTATTTGACTTATTTAATTGCGTTATTGAATAACGTGATTTGAGTCGATAAAATAAACGAGGATAAGCGACATGTATATTTCAATAGCACTCGTTCAATAGCGATCATCATATTTAATTGGAATCAGATCCCGGGCCACTAAATTGGTTAGCCCGTCGAAAACATCGTGCAGTTTAGTTGACTTCAAAATAAAAGGCCTCACTCAAGAGGGACGCCAATTAGTTAAGTATACCGTTGATTTTTACTAGAGGGTTTTGTAATTGAAGAATGTCAGTACTGTATCGATCAGTATTCTAGCATGTGAGAGACAAACTATAAAACTCTTTGGTTTTTGAAGTTTTGGATCCAGGTCTTGGTAAAACATGCTGTCTAGTAGGCTGCGTTGACTTTTCGATGCATGTGGGTATTGTGCCATTTAGGTCAACCAGTCCTACTGTTGACATACGGAACGGAGAGATAGAGGGGTTGTTAAGCGAATAATGAGGTGGTGACAGTGATATTTGCCTATGAGATGCATAGAGTTCAGAAGCAAAGAGTTTGAAATTGTCAGGGACTAAATTGCCAGATATAGGGGATACAGATTTTGTTATTTTAGGTGGCTTAGAATTCGGCGACATTTCTCTTTTATTAGTCACTTGCCAAAATTAAAAATTGAGTGAGTAGAGAGCTCGCTTAACTAAACAGAATATCTGAGTATATAGTTAATATCAAGTATTAACCGGGTTGATACTAGAATCAGGGACTATGGGTATATAATGCATTTTAAAATTGAAATGTTCAATTTCAATGTAAGGGGGTAACAATCAATGGAATATCTGTATTTCAATTGGTATGATACAAAGATAAAGACGAAGTCCGCGATATGCATGTATTAACTGGCAAGTGTCCATCAAAATTATTTTTCCGGGGTAAAATTTACACGATGTGCAAGATAGGATGATAATCTCGTCATAATACAGCCTACAATAGAATAGGTCGAAAAATTTTTAAGTCATGTAAAGAAATGTTACCACTTTCAAATTTTGCTGATTTGCTTAATATGGGTCGATTATGATCGTAACAGTTACTAAGGCTAATCTATGTCTCTCGTGATCTAGAGACTGATCGTTTTCGTGAAGTACTCCATCGAGGAGTTAAGGATCATCTGCGGTCATGACGGATACTAAGGGAAATCGACCAAACCGTCCAGCTCCGCAAACAAAACTCCAACAAAATCATCCGCCTGAGCTACAAATCTTCTCCTACATCTCAAAGTATGACACAGTTCTATAACTTCATTTCGTGTCGTTCCAGGTCTTTCTTTCACTGAATGGACCTCGACGTCAGACGTTTTGGTAATCTCCACATTTCGGTTGGTAGATACAGCCAGCTCATCTATAGTGTTGTTTTGAAATGTGAAGATCACGACCTGCACCTGTTGTAGTATCTTACACCAGCAAAGTTGTCTAATCACACCCTCGTCAAAGGTCTGTTGACCGATGATCTACAGCATTCATAGCATCACGTCTTTTATTGAGCCATGCCGCAACTCAATGTTGTGAAAAGGTTGATCTTAACTTTATTGGTTGGTTAGGTCTCTATGTTTAAAAGTAGTCTGTTTTAAAGTGTTGTAAGGTGCGAAGCATGACTAGTAACCATACTAGGTGTGACATATCTCTTGAATTCGCGTGGAATTGCCATCACGACTGCGAAGAGCTGTGTACGTTGGTCTGTCATGTTGTTCTCGTAGAAGCCAAAACTAGACTTTGAATTTGCCGGGTCAGAATGGCATTTGCTGAAATGTGTCTGGCGTAAGAGTTTTATCCTTAAATAATTTAGGAATTCGTTCGGTCATGACGAATATGAAATATGGCGAAAAATGTCCGAAAATACTAAAAAATATATCATGATAGGTAAAAATCAAAGTTAAAAACGATATATAAAGTTTTAAAAACGAACAGGCTGATTGTTCACAAATTGGTGGACCAGATCACGTCGGGATCACCACTTAAGATGAAATAAGTATTCGGAGCCCGATTAAACTTTAAACAATGACGCCTTCTATAATCGAAACGTGACAAACCAGGCAAATCAAGAGTCAGAAGTGAGGATATTCGAACATGCGAACCATAACACTCAGAAGGAGACTGGAGAGATCCTGAAGTATAGCATAGAAAGCACCGGCCAAATAAAACTTGACAGTAAACCTCCGGAAGAAGCATGTCAAGTTAAAAAAACTCATAAAATGATTAGCTTCAGAAGATATCGGCAACGGTGGTGTCCTGATTAGTTTAGCTGGAAGTATCCCTAGCTAAAATCTTTTGCGTTGGTACCTGCACCAAATGACTTTTAGGTATGCCGTGCCGTCCATCTATTAAGACAGCTTAGATTGTTTACAATCTGGCAAGCTTGTTTATATTCTCGCCTTTAATTCTTGACATCCAGTTTCAGTGACATTGCGATCACTGTATAAGTGGTTTCAGACAGTAATGCTGACAAACACTATCTCATCCCGAAATTTCTTGATGAGTCTCGACGTGTCCTGGTAATATATACAGTATAATGTGATGCTGTTCCCTGATTGAAATTTCCACTGTGATAACTAAGGCAAGTTGTCCCAACTATGAAAAAACCCTAGTTTTCCCAACCCTAAATGTACTATCATAACAAATAATCTAAGATAAAAACCACCCGACAACACACGTTGACGGAAACTGTAGCTGGTGAACATAACCATCGGCTATATCGTTGAATACTGCTCGTTCTTCTTTTCCAACCTACGCCTATCTGATATAATAAAGGTGGAAGGAATACAACGAGACTTCACCCGCAAAATACTTAGGGCTGAATCAGTCGTTGACTACAGTTCCCGATGACAAATCCTAAGAATAGCACCCCTTTGAAAGAGAAGGCTTAGGTCTAATTTGATTCTCTATTCCAAACTACTCAAAAACCTTACTTATTCAACATGTAATATAGTTCTTGCCCGAAATTCACATGAATATGTACTTCGAAACAAAGTATCTACCGTCAAAGTTGAGAAATACAGATCAAAAACTCGGGAAAACTTCTTCCTCATCAAGTATGCAATAATTTGGAACAGTCTCCCCTCCGAAATACGCATGGCAGATGAATTACATACGTTTGTAAGGCTGCTTGATCAAGCCCTCATTTGCACTGATCTAACACATACGAACAGATCTGCGCCCCACTCAGATATCATAGGCTCTCTACATGTCTAAACCAAAATGGACTCCAAGTTCAGATTGCCTTATTTTTCCTACTTTGCAGTTGTTTTAGTTACTTTTCCCACTCTATTTCTTCACTTAAAGTAGACAGGTAACTCACTGGACCTGCTGATACTGTCCAACTAAACTCGGTCGCTAAGAGACACTCATTGCCACTCCAAAAAGTCAAGAGAACTGCGCAATCGACTGCCTACTACCAATCGACCTGCATCTATGGAGCCTGTTACCCATCAACTGGGCAGGACAACACAAAAGAACATCAGCACTAAGTTAGTGTGAGTTTCTTCATGTTTATTCTTTATTAGCTTTTTACTCTTCTGCACACTATGTTGAATAGCAATTAAAATTATCTCTCTACTCGTTACCTAATCTACAACCCATATACTTCTTTACTTTTTCGCCCGTTTTATTAAACCACTGTCCTACATTATACCCTTCTTAATGCTTATACTTTAATGGGCAAACTATACTTTATACTATAGTCAATTAAACCACTGCATCGACGCCTTACCCACAGTCCATAAACTGTAACTGCCTGATAAGCTTGTAAAATGGTACTTATAGAAATAGTGTTTTCCAACAGGTTGTGAAACAGAGGATTGTGTGAGGTATGATATATATCCAAGAATAAGCTTAAATGAGCCTAACATCACAAAAGGAGGGAGGGTGGAGTTACTGACCAGCAAGCATTGATGGTGAGGGCGATGACTTCAATCCACCCGTGTTTGTGGGGCAGAACATTTTGTATGTATCAGGCTCTCTATGATTGAGCATAAGTCAATCAATCTGTGATATAGATTGTCATCTTACACTCGCCAATCAGACTCATGCTTCCAATTTTATGCTGGATTAGCTATTCTATTAAGACAAATGATAATGCGCTAACTCGGACTTTTACACTGGGATTGTGTGGCTCGCATCGGATGGACGAAAAAAGAAAGAAAAAATTAGACAATAAAAGATATAGTTATTGGCATTCTTAACACTTCAGCTTCAATAAGCACACTCCCTTCTAAAAATCAACCTTCCTTGTACCAACATTGACTTCCCTCCCTTCATGTGAGTGTAGCGTGGTGTCGAGTTGAGCTTGACTATGAACACCGCTACCAGACTACGTGCCAATAGACCAATAAGATTCCGGTAGGCCAAAAATCAGAAGGCAGATGATAGTAGTAGTTGTAATATATTTGTTGGCAATCTCGTGGTATCGAAAGAATATCGAGATCGTGCCAAAGGAGTACAAATGCGATCGGCAAGAAAAGGTGCGTGCGTAGTCGAAAGGAATACAATGGAAGACCAAAATGGCTGTTATTAGCACAGTTAAACAAACGAGCACAATAAAACAGTCACTGGTACAACTGGTTATAATAACAATTGTTTTCATTGAACCAATCGCGTTCTGTTAACAAAAGTAGATCACTACATGAGATTACTCCAACTTGTTAAACATCACAATTCATTGTTCTTTATTACTACATTTTCTTATATGGAGCCTCTGACTTCATTTCACTCTAACAAGAGATCATATGAATTTAATGTAATCGGGAAAACTTCTTCCTCATCAAGTATGCAATAATTTGGAACAGTCTCCCCTCCGAAATACGCATGGCAGATGAATTACATACGTTTGTAAGGCTGCTTGATCAAGCCCTCATTTGCACTGATCTAACACATACGAACAGATCTGCGCCCCACTCAGATATCATAGGCTCTCTACATGTCTAAACCAAAATGGACTCCAAGTTCAGATTGCCTTATTTTTCCTACTTTGCAGTTGTTTTAGTTACTTTTCCCACTCTATTTCTTCACTTAAAGTAGACAGGTAACTCACTGGACCTGCTGATACTGTCCAACTAAACTCGGTCGCTAAGAGACACTCATTGCCACTCCAAAAAGTCAAGAGAACTGCGCAATCGACTGCCTACTACCAATCGACCTGCATCTATGGAGCCTGTTACCCATCAACTGGGCAGGACAACACAAAAGAACATCAGCACTAAGTTAGTGTGAGTTTCTTCATGTTTATTCTTTATTAGCTTTTTACTCTTCTGCACACTATGTTGAATAGCAATTAAAATTATCTCTCTACTCGTTACCTAATCTACAACCCATATACTTCTTTACTTTTTCGCCCGTTTTATTAAACCACTGTCCTACATTATACCCTTCTTAATGCTTATACTTTAATGGGCAAACTATACTTTATACTATAGTCAATTAAACCACTGCATCGACGCCTTACCCACAGTCCATAAACTGTAACTGCCTGATAAGCTTGTAAAATGGTACTTATAGAAATAGTGTTTTCCAACAGGTTGTGAAACAGAGGATTGTGTGAGGTATGATATATATCCAAGAATAAGCTTAAATGAGCCTAACATCACAAAAGGAGGGAGGGTGGAGTTACTGACCAGCAAGCATTGATGGTGAGGGCGATGACTTCAATCCACCCGTGTTTGTGGGGCAGAACATTTTGTATGTATCAGGCTCTCTATGATTGAGCATAAGTCAATCAATCTGTGATATAGATTGTCATCTTACACTCGCCAATCAGACTCATGTTTCCAATTTTATGCTGGATTAGCTATTCTATTAAGACAAATGATAATGCGCTAACTCGGACTTTTACACTGGGATTGTGTGGCTCGCATCGGATGGACGATAAAAGAAAAAAAAAATTAGACAATAAAAGATATAGTTATTGGCATTCTTAACACTTCAGCTTCAATAAGCACACTCCCTTCTAAAAATCAACCTTCCTTGTACCAACATTGACTTCCCTCCCTTCATGTGAGTGTAGCGTGGTGTCGAGTTGAGCTTGACTATGAACACCGCTACCAGACTACGTGCCAATAGACCAATAAGATTCCGGTAGGCCAAAAATCAGAAGGCAGATGATAGTAGTAGTTGTAATATATTTGTTGGCAATCTCGTGGTATCGAAAGAATATCGAGATCGTGCCAAAGGAGTACAAATGCGATCGGCAAGAAAAGGTGCGTGCGTAGTCGAAAGGAATACAATGGAAGACCAAAATGGCTGTTATTAGCACAGTTAAACAAACGAGCACAATAAAACAGTCACTGGTACAACTGGTTATAATAACAATTGTTTTCATTGAACCAATCGCGTTCTGTTAACAAAAGTAGATCACTACATGAGATTACTCCAACTTGTTAAACATCACAATTCATTGTTCTTTATTACTACATTTTCTTATATGGAGCCTCTGACTTCATTTCACTCTAACAAGAGATCATATGAATTTAATGTAATCGGGAAAACTTCTTCCTCATCAAGTATGCAATAATTTGGAACAGTCTCCCCTCCGAAATACGCATGGCAGATGAATTACATACGTTTGTAAGGCTGCTTGATCAAGCCCTCATTTGCACTGATCTAACACATACGAACAGATCTGCGCCCCACTCAGATATCATAGGCTCTCTACATGTCTAAACCAAAATGGACTCCAAGTTCAGATTGCCTTATTTTTCCTACTTTGCAGTTGTTTTAGTTACTTTTCCCACTCTATTTCTTCACTTAAAGTAGACAGGTAACTCACTGGACCTGCTGATACTGTCCAACTAAACTCGGTCGCTAAGAGACACTCATTGCCACTCCAAAAAGTCAAGAGAACTGCGCAATCGACTGCCTACTACCAATCGACCTGCATCTATGGAGCCTGTTACCCATCAACTGGGCAGGACAACACAAAAGAACATCAGCACTAAGTTAGTGTGAGTTTCTTCATGTTTATTCTTTATTAGCTTTTTACTCTTCTGAACACTATGTTGAATAGCAATTAAAATTATCTCTCTACTCGTTACCTAATCTACAACCCATATACTTCTTTACTTTTTCGCCCGTTTTATTAAACCACTGTCCTACATTATACCCTTCTTAATGCTTATACTTTAATGGGCAAACTATACTTTATACTATAGTCAATTAAACCACTGCATCGACGCCTTACCCACAGTCCATAAACTGTAACTGCCTGATAAGCTTGTAAAATGGTACTTATAGAAATAGTGTTTTCCAACAGGTTGTGAAACAGAGGATTGTGTGAGGTATGATATATATCCAAGAATAAGCTTAAATGAGCCTAACATCACAAAAGGAGGGAGGGTGGAGTTACTGACCAGCAAGCATTGATGGTGAGGGCGATGACTTCAATCCACCCGTGTTTGTGGGGCAGAACATTTTGTATGTATCAGGCTCTCTATGATTGAGCATAAGTCAATCAATCTGTGATATAGATTGTCATCTTACACTCGCCAATCAGACTCATGTTTCCAATTTTATGCTGGATTAGCTATTCTATTAAGACAAATGATAATGCGCTAACTCGGACTTTTACACTGGGATTGTGTGGCTCGCATCGGATGGACGAAAAAAGAAAGAAAAAATTAGACAATAAAAGATATAGTTATTGGCATTCTTAACACTTCAGCTTCAATAAGCACACTCCCTTCTAAAAATCAACCTTCCTTGTACCAACATTGACTTCCCTCCCTTCATGTGAGTGTAGCGTGGTGTCGAGTTGAGCTTGACTATGAACACCGCTACCAGACTACGTGCCAATAGACCAATAAGATTCCGGTAGGCCAAAAATCAGAAGGCAGATGATAGTAGTAGTTGTAATATATTTGTTGGCAATCTCGTGGTATCGAAAGAATATCGAGATCGTGCCAAAGGAGTACAAATGCGATCGGCAAGAAAAGGTGCGTGCGTAGTCGAAAGGAATACAATGGAAGACCAAAATGGCTGTTATTAGCACAGTTAAACAAACGAGCACAATAAAACAGTCACTGGTACAACTGGTTATAATAACAATTGTTTTCATTGAACCAATCGCGTTCTGTTAACAAAAGTAGATCACTACATGAGATTACTCCAACTTGTTAAACATCACAATTCATTGTTCTTTATTACTACATTTTCTTATATGGAGCCTCTGACTTCATTTCACTCTAACAAGAGATCATATGAATTTAATGTAATCGGGAAAACTTCTTCCTCATCAAGTATGCAATAATTTGGAACAGTCTCCCCTCCCGAAATACGCATGGCAGATGAATTACATACGTTTGTAAGGCTGCTTGATCAAGCCCTCATTTGCACTGATCTAACACATACGAACAGATCTGCGCCCCACTCAGATATCATAGGCTCTCTACATGTCTAAACCAAAATGGACTCCAAGTTCAGATCTTATTTTTCCTACTTTGCAGTTATTTTAGTTACATTTCCCACTCTATTTCTTCACTTAAAGTAGACAGGTAACTCACTGGACCTGCTGATACTGTCCAACTAAACTCGGTCGCTAAGAGACACTCATTGCCACTCCAAAAAAGTCAAGAGAACTGCGCAATCGACTGCCTACTACCAATCGACCTGCATCTATGGAGCCTGTTACCCATCAACTGGGCAGGACAACACAAAAGAACATCAGCACTAAGTTAGTGTGAGTTTCTTCATGTTTATTCTTTATTAGCTTTTTACTCTTCTGCAACACTATGTTGAATAGCAATTAAAATTATCTCTCTACTCGTTACCTAATCTACAACCCATATACTTCTTTACTTTTTCGCCCGTTTTATTAAACCACTGTCCTACATTATACCCTTCTTAATGCTTATACTTTAATGGGCAAACTATACTTTATACTATAGTCAATTAAACCACTGCATCGACGCCTTACCCACAGTCCATAAACTGTAACTGCCTGATAAGCTTGTAAAATGGTACTTATAGAAATAGTGTTTTCCAACAGGTTGTGAAACAGAGGATTGTGTGAGGTATGATATATATCCAAGAATAAGCTTAAATGAGCCTAACATCACAAAAGGAGGGAGGGTGGAGTTACTGACCAGCAAGCATTGATGGTGAGGGCGATGACTTCAATCCACCCGTGTTTGTGGATT